>OZ035881.1:8445355-8867879 GCA_964034835.1 Muscina levida | reverse complement strand
GTATGTTGGACAGGAGGAGGAAAACTCCTGGAGTAACGCCATAAACGACAGCGGGGGTCTATCTGCAGACAATTTGGATTCAGACCGGGTATGTCTACAATTGGAGCACTGAGAGAGGTAATTGAGGCAGTAGAGGCAGCACAGCATTTCACTAGGCCTGTTGTCCTACTCGCCACTCTGGACGTAAAAAATGCTTTTAACAGCCTAAGATGGAAGGATGTGATGGACGCCTTAGAAAAAGACTTCGCTGTACCACAATACCTACTTAGGATCATTGGAAGCTACCTAAGGGACAGAGAGCTTTTATATAAGACAAGCGGTGGACTTAGTAAAAAGCGGATAACCTCTGGAGCGGCACAAGGATCGATATTGGGTCCAGACTTGTGGACCGCCAGCTACGACGGAATCCTTAAACTCGACATGCCAGAGGACACTTTTTTGGTTGGCTATGCGGATGATGTAGCAGCTGTGATCACGGCCAGGAGTACAAACGACGCACAGCGAAAGTTGAGACTAGTCATGATAAGGACCAAAATATGGCTTGACTCGCACGGTCTACAACTGCCAATGCACAAAACGGGGGTGCTGCTACTTACAAAACGCCATATCCCCGTTGAGATAGACATAAACATTGGAGAAACAATATTCCAGTCTAGAAAATGTGTGAAGTACCTATGGCTAAGGCTGGACCCGAAACTCAACTTTACAGCCCAACTGCAGTACGCGGCCAACAAGGCCGGGAAAACAGTAGGACAACTGGGCCGCTTAATGGCGAATATTGGAGGACCGCTCCCATGCAAGCGCAGGTTATTGATGGAGACTTCGAACAGCATTATGCTTTACGGCTGCGAGGTATGGGCCGACACAATGAAGGTAAAAAAGAGAGCACAATTTCTTTTGTCTGCACAAAGGACAGCCGCGCGGCGCATCACCTCTGCGTACAGCACGGTATCGGCTGCTGCAGTGTTAGTTATAGCAGGCACGATCCCA
This sequence comes from Muscina levida, assembly GCA_964034835.1. Classification (NCBI taxonomy): domain Eukaryota; kingdom Metazoa; phylum Arthropoda; class Insecta; order Diptera; family Muscidae; genus Muscina; species Muscina levida. The sequence goes on along the minus strand of OZ035881.1, from coordinate 8,866,889 downwards.
ATAGATCTATTAGCAAAGGAACGCCGTGCTCCTTTCTTAAGAGGAATGAGAGACATCCAAGGATCACAATCCCTGAGGGAACAGACCATTACAACATGGCAAGGCAGGTGGAACGTCGAAAAGCACGGAAGGTGGACGGCAAGGCTAATACCGGGTATCCGTAAATGGGTGGAAAGAAAATATGGCGAGGTAAATTATTACCTGACACAAATTCTATCCGGACATGTATATTTCAGAAAGTACCTTTACAAAATGGGAAAATGCGATACACCATACTGTTTGTATGAGGCAGAAGATGTGTTGGACGATGCGGAGCATACCTTCTTCGAATGCACGCGATGGGCGCTCAATCGTCAGCTATTAATAAGAACAGTGGGGCAGATACATGTGTCTAATATAATCGACGTAATGATCACCAGCGAGGAGAACTGGACTGCTGTCGCTGTATACTGTGAACGGATCCTCAGATGCAAGAAGTTTGATCTGGACGCTGCAGCGAATTGAGAAGTGACAACATAGCGGGGACCTAAATACGGGTCAATAATGTTTGATGGCACATATTGCTACATGGGGACCACCTCGAAGTAATGCGAAAGCGGTTCCGAGGTGAAATACTTCCCCGGAGAGGAGACACGGAGGGGTTTTAGTCGGTATACCACATTGGGGAGTCCGACATACCACGTCAGTGACGTGAATGCTTAACGCATTTCCCCTACCGCACCCGCACAAAAAAAAAAAAAAAAAAAAAAAAAAAAAAAAAATATTTTAATATTTTAATATTTTAATATTTTAATATTTTAATATTTTAATATTTTAATATTTTAATATTTTAATATTTTAATATTTTAATATTTTAATATTTTAATATTTTAATATTTTAATATTTTAATATTTTAATATTTTAATATTTTAATATTTTAATATTTTAATATTTTAATATTTTAATATTTTAATATTTTAATATTTTAATATTTTAATATTTTAATATTTTAATATTTTAATATTTTAATATTTTAATATTTTAATATTTTAATATTTTAATATTTTAATATTTTAATATTTACTTGGCAGGCAAGATGGACTGCGGAAATCAAGGGCAGATGGACGGCCAAACTAATCCCACGTATTGACAATTGGTTAAGAAGGAAAAATGGAGAAGTAGATTATTACTTGACGCAGATGCTGACTGGACACGGATACTTCAGGAAGTATCTGTTTAGAATGGGAAAGTGTTGCACACCGTACTGCCTGTACGAAGATGTGGATGAAGTTGATGATGCTGAACATACATTCTTTAAATGCACCCGATGGGCCCAGAAGAGGCGGCAAGTGGAAGATGTGACAGGACCAATAACAGTGTCAAATCTTACGGAACTGATGGCTAGAGATGAAGGTAACTGGCGAACAATAAAACAGTACTGCGAAGACATCCTGCGGTTGAAAAAACCCGATCTGGATGCAGCAGACTGAACCACACACAAGAATGTAAGCGGACGATGGCTGACTCAGCCTACAGGAAACCACCCCGAAGTAATGCAAACGCGGTTCCGGGGTGGACTACTTTCCAGGATGAAGACAAGGGGGTTTTTTAGTCGGTAGGCCCAATTGGGAGAGCCCGACATATCACGACTGGCGACGGCGCATCGTGAATGCAATAATGCATTTTTACCTCCTTGCCCGTAAAAAAAAAAAAAAAAAAAAAAAAATATTTTAATATTTTAATATTTTAATATTTTAATATTTTAATATTTTAATATTTTAATATTTTAATATTTTAATATTTTAATATTTTAATATTTTAATATTTTAATATTTTAATATTTTAATATTTTAATATTTTAATATTTTAATATTTTAATATTTTAATATTTTAATATTTTAATATTTTAATATTTTAATATTTTAATATTTTAATATTTTAATATTTTAATATTTTAATATTTTAATATTTTAATATTTTAATATTTTAATATTTTAATATTTTAATATTTTAATATTTTAATATTTTAATATTTTAATATTTTAATATTTTAATATTTTAATATTTTAATATTTTAATATTTTAATATTTTAATATTTTAATATTTTAATATTTTAATATTTTAATATTTTAATATTTTAATATTTTAATATTTTAATATTTTAATATTTTAATATTTTAATATTTTAATATTTTAATATTTTAATATTTTAATATTTTAATATTTTAATATTTTAATATTTTAATATTTTAATATTTTAATATTTTAATATTTTAATATTTTAATATTTTAATATTTTAATATTTTAATATTTTAATATTTTAATATTTTAATATTTTAATATTTTAATATTTTAATATTTTAATATTTTAATATTTTAATATTTTAATATTTTAATATTTTAATATTTTAATATTTTAATATTTTAATATTTTAATATTTTAATATTTTAATATTTTAATATTTTAATATTTTAATATTTTAATATTTTAATATTTTAATATTTTAATATTTTAATATTTTAATATTTTAATATTTTAATATTTTAATATTTTAATATTTTAATATTTTAATATTTTAATATTTTAATATTTTAATATTTTAATATTTTAATATTTTAATATTTTAATATTTTAATATTTTAATATTTTAATATTTTAATATTTTAATATTTTAATATTTTAATATTTTACATTTTTATATTTTTATATTTTTGATATTTTTATATTTTTATATTTTTATATTTTTATATTTTTATATTTTTATATTTTTATATTTTTATATTTTTATATTTTTATATTTTTATATTTTTATATTTTTATATTTTTATATTTTTATATTTTTATATTTTTATATTTTTATATTTTTATATTTTTATATTTTTATATTTTTATATTTTTATATTTTAATATTTTAATATTTTAATATTTTAATATTTTAATATTTTAATATTTTAATATTTTAATATTTTAATATTTTAATATTTTAATATTTTAATATTTTTATATTTTTATATTTTTATATTTTAATATTTTAATATTTTAATATTTTAATATTTTTATATTTTAATATTTTAATATTTTAATATTTTAATATTTTAATATTTTAATATTTTACATTTTTATATTTTTATATTTGTATATTTTTATATTTTTATTGTTTTATATATTTTATATTTTTACATTTTTATATTTTTATATTTTTATATTTTTATATTTTTGATATTTTTATATTTTTATATTTTTATATTTTTATATTTTTATATTTTTATATTTTTATATTTTTATATTTTTATATTTTTATATTTTTATATTTTTATATTTTTATATTTTTATATTTTTATATTTTTATATTTTTATATTTTTATATTTTTATATTTTTATATTTTTATATTTTTATATTTTTATATTTTTATATTTTTATATTTTTATATTTTTATATTTTTATATTTTTATATTTTTATATTTTTATATTTTTATATTTTTATATTTTTATATTTTTATATTTTTATATTTTTATATTTTTATATTTTTATATTTTTATATTTTTATATTTTTATATTTTTATATTTTTATATTTTTATATTTTTATATTTTTATATTTTTATATTTTTATATTTTTATATTTTTATATTTTTATATTTTTATATTTTTATATTTTTATATTTTTATATTTTTATATTTTTATATTTTTATATTTTTATATTTTTATATTTTTATATTTTTATATTTTTATATTTTTAGATTTTTAAATTTTTATATTTTTATATTTTTATTTTATTTTTATATTTTTATATATTTATATTTTTATTTTTTTATATTTTTTTTCGATAGTCCAATACAACAGAAACTACAACTAGATGTAATAGATACTAGGACTGCGGGATGCTACTGCGACCTTTACGAGCATTGAGAAACAGTCGGCAGAAATGGGTCTGTTTGTTATAAGGACAAAAAAGTAAATTGTTTCAACCAACAAAGAGTCTATTCGTTTGGGACGCTGCTTGAAGAAGAAGCATTTCCCCTTCGTCCATTAACTTTCATATACTACGAGATTATCGCTTAAGCCAAAAGTTGTAGCTTGTAATGCGCTGTTAAAATCTTAAGCAATCAAGAGAGGGGCGAATACATAACCGACTTTTATTGCCTCATAAAAAGGGTGAAAATCAAATCTAGCCACTTGTACGTCCACAGTAAGGGAGGGCGGGGGGGATTCTCTTATGACATAAAAACTCGTTAAAAAGAATAGAATTGTATTTAATGTCAAACATTATGACGAGCAGCAGCAGCAATCTCCAACACAGCATATGTATGATGAAAGGACAACGGATGTAACACTCGTCTGTAGCCAAAAAAAAAAGAAGATAAAAACACTGCAGAAATCAATTCAAACTGCTATGATAATCACATAACATCCCAGGGGGTTATTGGTGTTCGCTGGCGGTGGTAGTGGTGGTGATGTACAACTCCTAAATATTTCCTATGCTATACAAATGGTATGTCAGTTATTTGTTCTGTACTGTCATCTTTCCATTACCCGCACTCGTGTGTTTTAGTTTTCTTCTTCGGTTTTTTTCTCTCTCTCTGTTTTTTTGACGATTTCGATTATATGACATTTATAACTTTGTGTTTAATGACCGATTGTAAAATGCATTTTTAACGAGCAGCGGTTTGTTGCCAGTGTTATCCTTGACGTCCTTTATGTGAATAGCATAGTTGTTGCTGCTCATGTTGTTGCCGCTGCTGCTGCTGTAGTTTCCAATAGTTATTGATCCCTTGGGTATTATTTGGTGCAATACGATATTTAAAAAGGGTCAAATTGATCGATGTGCTGTAAAAGATATTTAAGACCGACCAGTAAACATTAAATATGTGCGTTACGATTAGAATTATGTAGTCGGGGGATTTGTGCAAGTTTATGTCCAGCAAGAAAAAAAAGGACGAAGGATTTTAAATTTTAACAGATTTTAAGGGTGAGGGGCACAAAGCTTAATTTAGCAAAAATGCATTACAATATTTATTAGCCATAAAAACGACAAATTCTATAAAAACAAATTGGGGCCGTAAAGTATTGAGTACTTTTGTAACTAAATAAATTGTATACAATTCGTTAACATCCAAAAAAACTAAATCTGTGAAAATTTCAAATTTTTTCTATGCTAAGAAAAAGAATACCTTCCAAAAAAAAATGTTTAAAATATTACGCAGTACATTATTCCTTTAAGATAGGATGTGTGGAAAGCCACTTTCTTAAGAAAATTTTGTGGAACGTATTTTGTTATTAACCAAATCTGTGGAAATATCTTCAAACTATGTAATGTAATTTATTACTTTAGGTACATAGTTCATGGAACATTGACTTCTTATGGAAAAAGTTGTGGAACATAAAATTTTTATTAGAAAATTTTGTGGATCCTATTTTGTTTTTTTTTGAATAATGTAGAAATATTCCTTTTCTTTGACAAATATTAAGGACTAAAGTTTTTCTTTGAGTAATCCCGTGATAAAAATAATTTTTTTTGGAAAATTTTGTGGAACGTATTTTTTTGTAACCACATTTATGGTGGTTGTCTTTGAAAAATATGTAGTGGAACTCGTTACTTCCTGTACATAGTTTATGAAACACATATTTTCTTACTGAAAAAGTTGTGGAACATATCATTTTTTCAGAAAATTTGTGTATCCTAATTCGTTTTTTAAGAATGTTGAAACATTCATTTCCTGTAACAAATATTGAGGTATTTGTTTAAGAAATCCGTGTTACAAATCATTTATTATGGAAAATTTTGTGGAACGTATAATATCTTTAAAATATTTAGTGGAACTCGTTACTTCCTGTACTTAGATTACGAAACACATATTTTTTACTGAAAATGTTGTGGAACATATAATTTATATTAGAAAATTTTGTGGAACGTAATTTGTAGTTCAGTATAATATCGACCATATATCACATATCATAGCTAATCGTTACATGCTGTACATTGTTTATGGAACACATATTTTTTTATTCAAAAAGTTGTGGAACATAACTTTTATTAGTTATTATTGTGGAACGTATAATTTGCAGCAAAAAATATGGTTACGCATATCATTTTAAAGGTAACTTTTGGTGTGAAAAAAAAAATGTTCTTAACAATTATGTGTATAACCCATAAGTATCATTGTGAAAATTTGTGGAACCTAACAGTTTCTTAAAATGGTTAAATAAAATTTGTATAATATATCATTTTCTCTACATTCGTAACGTACCACTCAATTCTGATAAGAAAATTTTGTGAAACCTATGATTTTTTATTAAAATATAGAAAAAATTGTGAAACCTTTAATTTTTTTTAATAATAAATATTGTGGATCATATCGTATTTTTTTTTAAAATTAACGTGAGTACAGGTAAGATGTGTGGACCATATCAAGTCTTTAAAAATTTATTGGGTAACAAATTATTTTATTAAGCAAATGCTGTGGAACATAAGACATGTGTGTTATCCATAAGAATCGTAGTGATTATTAAGGAACCTAAATTTAACTTTCAAAATTGTAAAAATACATTGTTAAGAATGCATTATTTTCTTTCCTTTATTATGTTAGTCCATTTTTTCATAAAATACTATTTGTGGAACGTAAGATTTTTTTTATAGTAAATTTTGTAAAAAAAAAACATTTTTAGGAGAGTAAGTATAACATTTTTTAGAAAATATATTGCAATATATTATTTTATAGAGCAAATGTTGTGGAACGTAATATTTCCATTCAAAGAATTGTTAAAAAGTAAACCTGGCAGCAGCCTTATTTTCATTACAATATTAATTGCAAACATAATTTTAATTAGTAACCTTGTGGAACAAATAATTTTGATTCGTAGATTTTGTGGATCCTAAATTGTTTTTGTACAAAATACATAGAAGCTGTAATATTCTTTAGCAAAATTGGGAGGATATATTATATCTTTCAGATATCCTTTGTTTCAAATCATTTTTGTAAGAAAATTTTGTGGAACACATTTTGTCATGAAAAAAATTATTTTTTTCAAAAAATATATTGCAACAAATTAGTTTATAAAGCAAATGTCGTGTAACGTAATATTTCCATTAAAAAAATTGTTAAAAAAAACCTGACAGCAGCCTTATTTTCATTACAATATTAATTGCAAACATAATTTTAATTAGTAACCTTGTGGAACAAATAATTTTGATTCGAAAATTTTGTGGATCTTAAATTGTGTGGATTTGTCAATTTTTGTATATAACTGTGGCATAGATATTTTTTTAGAAAAAGTTTTGTGGAACATATATTTTGTATTAAAAAAAATTTGTGGGACATATGTTTTTGATTAGAAAACATTTATGGAGGATAAGTTTTATATCAAAAAGGCAACATTTTATTTATGAAAAAAATTGGATTTTTGTAGTACACATAAAATTCCTAAGAAAATATTTTGCAACAAATGATTTTATCATGCAAACTTTGTGGAACATAATGTTTCCATTAAATTTTTTAAAAAAAAAACCTAACAGCTTCCATATTTTCTTTATAATATCAGCTGAAAACAAACTTTTGATTAGTAAATCTTATGCAACAAATTATTTTCAATCAAATATTTTGTGGAACCTTAATAGTTTTTTGTGAAACAAATTTGAAAACGGTAAATGTCGTTTAAAAATATTGAGGAGTACATTATTTACTTAAGAAATCCATTTTTAAAAAAATCAATTTCTTAAGAAAATTTTGTGGAACGCATTATCATGTTTACCAAATTTGTGGCAATGGCTTTAAAATATTTTGTGGAATTCGAAATATTTGTAAAAAAAAATATCGTGGAATATGTTTTTTTATTAAAAAATATTGTGGATCATATGTTTTTTATTAAAAAAATTTGTGGAACATGTTTTTTATTTAAAAAGCAAATTTTTTAAGAATAAAATCTTGATTTTTGTTACATATACATTTTTTTATGAAACTATTTTGTAACAAACAAATGATTTTATTAAGCAAATTTTGTGAAACATAACATTTTCGTTAAAAAGTTTTTAAAAAGACTTATCATCTGCCTTATTTTCATTACAATAACAATTAAGAAATCCAGTCTAAAAAATCATTTTCTAAAAAAAATTTTCAAATTTGCGGAAAAATTTTTAAAATATTTTGAGGAATTCGTCATTTTTTGTATTTAAAAAAAAAATGTGGAACATATGTTTCTTATTAAAAAATGTTGTGGACCATTTTGTTTTAGCATAAAATTTTCGTTAGTATATAAATTTTATTAATAGAAAATTTGTGTAACCCAAAAGTATCACTGTAAAAATTTGTGGAACCTATTCACAAAACTATGTACATGTCTGGACTGAGTGATCAGTCAAAGTTTAGCAGCTGGAAGAGGATATATTAGTTCACACGGTTGGCCTACAAAAATTAGGAAATAAGTGACTCAAAATTGCGCATATAGAAGGAGGCGTTATTGTGACCTTTTATACCCCTTTATTAAAGTCTAACACCATTAACACAACATGTTTATTATGTAAATACGTATTTCACTACTTTATATAGTTTCGATTTAAAAATAGTTCAAAATTTTTAACTCACTGTTCTAAAGAACGGCTTTATGTTGTCATCATCATAATTTTAAGGACTTACCTAAAATGAGAAGAAAGAAATGCGTTAATTTATATATATACATAAAGAGGGGTTTGTACAACAAATCAGCATATTAAATGTAATGTATTTTTTTTTACAATAAATATTAATATTTCATATTTTTGCACAAAATATCCTTTAATCTTAAATTGTCCAATATTAATATTTTGTTCTTTCTCCGTAATAGCTTGCTTTTTACAATGTTAATGTATTCAAGGTCTATCACGTCTAAGATGACATTAGGTTAAAGTTAATCATGTAGTCTACATTTGATCTGAATACAGTCTCGTAATCGGCAGAGTTGTTTAAGTTTAAAGGGCAAAATGAAATATGATTCATTTTGTTGTTTTTTTTAACAGATCGCGCATGTATTTTTTCAAACTGTCATGGTTTTTAAATTCCGTATCATTTGACAAATCGACAACAAAGTTTAAAAATTATTTAGTGGTACAAAAAAGGATAAAGTCAAATTACATGGAAATTCATACTATTTTTCTGGTAATTGTTGCTGAGAACAACAAGAATATGTTTTTAAAATTTCCCGGTTACCAACCCGTTTTGTCGTGTCCTTACGCACTTATAAGCGTGATTTAATATCAACGGAATTTAAGTTTGAAAGAAGGAACTACGGCCTTTCTAACAATACATATTATTTTATAAAGATAACTTGTCCTATCTGTCTTGAATTTTGTGAATTGCGACATACATTTAAATGTCATCTTTACTAATAACACACTTTTCGGAGCAATTTTGTTGAGAAACCGTTGCATACTTTTAGGCATTTCCTATGTTCTCTATATATTCTCGCTGTTAATATAATTTCCTTCTCTTCCTCCAATTAATATATAATTTTTCCCCTCAGGCAAAATATTATTCAATTAAAATCAATTTACGATTTTATTGCAAAGTGTAAATTAAATTAAATTTAATATTTAAGCTGTCAATAATTAATTATTGCCATTAATGTGAATTTTATAATCCTTATGCAAATTCTAGAGGCAGAGGCGAAAAACTCAGTAGTTTTTACGCCATTAATCTACATAACTCATTTGGGATGGACAAAAAGTAAAAAACTCGCGAGTATCTGAGAAAAAAAAACACATTACTTCACTTTCATTTAGTTGTGGTCCGTGCAAAAAAAACAATTCCGATTAAATTTAGTTAGTTACTATGTCTACACCGTAATGAGCGCTATCAAAGGCCATGGGATATTTGACATTGCCATTTTTTATTGCTGTATTCTTAATTAAATATTTACAACAATTAATATAATTTGTGTTTAATAATTACAAATCCCATAGTGTTTCTTTGTGGTCGTAGCAACGTAATGTGTTGTCAACCAATGTTCGATGTGGGTTTCTAATTATAAAGCTGACACTAACAGCGTCATATGAAATTCCATTAATACATTGTCAACGGCTTGGCAAATAAAGGTGGATGGATGGAGTTTTTTTGGTGGAGATGCATATATCACATCAACAAAAAAAACCGTTGTAATTAATGCCAGATTTGGTTATAAAACATTAGATATGTAAATATGTTTTTGTGTCGCTGTAAGTGAACAAAAAAAAATAATACAAAAAACCTGAGTTTTTTGTAGGCGGAGAGGATATCGTATGTATTCTGCATAATGGTCTCAAGTGCACTTTTTGTGTTTCTGACTTATTGATGATTTGAAGTTTAATAAAAATAATACATTTTTTAGTAGGGTTATTCATTAAGAGCCTTGTTTTTTAATATTATTTAAAACGCTTAAAATTAGATCAAAAGTCGGAATCTTTGTTATAAACCGAAAGAACAATATTTGTCATTTATTTAAAAGTGGAAACCTATAAAAAAAGTTGGCTGCTACTGCGCCGTATGCTGTCTATTCGCAAGGTTCACATTTCGATCGCTGTTTCTAGCATTGCGACCGGTATCTTTCGAATTGCTCGAGTTATAGTGGCTTTCAAGACTTAAATGTTAGGCGGTTTATCGACAAAAACTTTGTTCTCTGCAAGTAATAATCTCTTTGACCGAAAAAAAATATTTTTTTTTAAATTTGGAGTGATTTATTTAGAAGCTTGTTTTTAAATTTTATTTAAAACACTTTAAATTAGATCGAATGTCGGAACCTTTATCATTTTTTTTAAAATTTGGAGTGATTCATTTAGAAGCTTGTTTTTAAATTTTATTTAAAACACTTTAAATTAGATCGAATGTCGGAACCTTTATCATTATCCGAAAGAACAGTCGTTGACATTTATTTGATCTTATCTTTCAAATGTTGACTGCGCCGTATGTGGTCTTTACGCAAGGTTCAACTTTAGATCGCTGTTTCTAGCATTGCCCCCGGTATCTTGCGAGTTGCTCGAGTTAAAGTGGCTTTCAAGGCTTAAATGTCAGCCAGCTTATCGACACAAACTTTGGACTTTCCAAACAATTATTTTTTTTTTGTCCAAAAAAAAATTTATTTTTTTTTACTTTAGGCTGATTCATTTAGAAGCTTGTTTTTGAATTCCATTTAAAGCTAAAAAATAAGATTAAATGTAGGAATCTTTATTATAGCCCGAAAGTCTAAGCTTTGACATTTATTTAAAAGTGACAACCTATTAAAAATGTTGGCTGCTACCGCACCGTATGTAGTCTATACGCAAGGTTCAACTTTCGATCGCTGTTTCTATCAATGCCACCGGTATCTAGCGAATTGTTCGAGTTATAGTGGCTTTTAAGGCTTTAATGTCAGCCAGTTGATCGACACAAACTTTGGACTTTCCAAACAATTACTTTTTTGACCGAAAAAAAATTTTTTAATTAGGATGATTCATTTAGAATCTTTGTTTTAAATTTTATTTAAAAACTTAAAATTAGTTTGATTGACGGAATTTATGTTAGAACCCGATAGACAAAACGTCGACATAATTTTAAAGGGACAACATATTTTCAATGTTGGCTGCTACTGCGCCGTATGTGGTCTATAGGCAAAGTTCAACTTTTTTTTCATGCTTTCTACCACTGTTACCGATATCTTTGGAATTTCCCGAATAATGGTGGCTTTCAAGACTTAAATGTTAGCCAGCTTATCGACACAAACTTTTGTCTCTCCTAAGAACTTTTTTTGTTCATAGGAAATAAAATTGTTTTACTAATTTAGGGTGATTCATTTAGTACCTGGTTTTTGAATTTTATTTAAAACACTTAAAATTGGATTTAATGTCGGAATCTTTGTTATTATCCGAAAGAACAATAGTTGACATTTATTTTAAAGTGACAACATCTTTCCAATGTTGCCTGCTACTGCGCTGTATGTGGTCTATACGCAAGGTTCAACTTTCGATCGCTGTTTCTGGCATTGCCACCGGTATCATTGGAATTGCCCGAGTTATAGTGGCTTTCAAGGCTTATATGTCAGCTATCCTATCGATACACACATTTGAACTGTCTTAAAAACTTTTTTTGTTCATAAGAAATAAAATAGTTTTTCTAATTTAGGGTGATTCATTAAGAACTTGGTTTTTGAATTTTATTTTAAATGCTTCAAATTAGACTGCATGTCGGGATCTTTGTTATTACCAGAAAGAACAATCTTCGACATTTATTTGAGAGTAACAACATCTTTCAAATGTTGGCTGCTACCGCGGTCTATATACAAAGTCTATCTTTTGATAATATTTTCTACCACTACTACCGGTATCTTGCGAATTATCTGAGTAAAGGTAGATTTCATGACTTGAATTTCAGCTAATTTATCGACACAATTTTTTGTCTCTCTTAACAATTTTTTTTGTTCGTAAGAAATAAAATAGTTTTTCTAATTTAGGGTGATTCATTAAGAAGCTTGTTTTTTACGATCAAATAAGATATTTACAGTTAAACTAGATGTCAGCAACTTTACTATTACCCAAAAGAACTGTGTTTGACGTTTACTTTCTCATGATAACGTCATACAACTGTAGCCCTAGAGTGCGCCGCAAGTGGTCTAACCACAAGGTCTAAATTTTGATCGCCATCGGTATCTTGCGAATTGCCCTAGTAATGATGGCTTCCAAGTCTTAATTTATAGCTGGCTTATCGATTAAAATAATTGACTTTCTTCCTTAATAACTTTTGATTTTTTTTTTTTAACAACAAATAAAACCTTTCCTGAAATGTCGACTGATTCATTTAGAGGCTTGTTTTCTAATATCAAATAAAACATTTTAATTTACATTAAGTGTCGTCATGTTTAGTATTATCCAATATAATGTTCTCTGACATTTACTGTTTAAAAGTAATTTCATTGAAATTAAGACTGAGACTACGCCGTAGGTGGTCTTTTTGCATTGTCCACCTATCGATCACTATTTCCAGCTTCGCCACCGGGAACTTGTTGAAAATATGGTAACGCTTATAAGGCTTAAACATCGGCTAACTTAACGATGCAGACTTTTGGCTTTCATAAAAATATTTTTTTCGATAATAAGAATTTTTTTTGTAATAACACATTGATTCATTCGAAAGTTTTTTTTTTTCAATTTAAAAAATAACATATTGATTCATTCGAAAGTTTTTTTTTCAATTTAAAAAAAAAAATCTTTATGTAAAAATCTTTGTTATAACCCAAAAGAATAAACGTTGACATTCACTTTCTAATGATAATGTCATTCAAATGTTGACTAATGCGCCACATGTGGACTACACTTTAGATTCAACTTTCGGTCGCTCTCTCTCTCTCTCTCTCTCTGCGCATTGCCACCGGTATCATGTGAATTGCCTTAGTAATATTGGTTACAAGTCTTAAATTATAGCTGACTTATCGGTAGAAAAAAATACTTACTTTCTAAATAATTAGCTTTTTGTTGAAAAACAATAAAACTTTTCCTCTAATATGGGGTGATTCATTAAGAACGTTGTTTTGTTAATATCAAATAATAATAATAAAGTTTCCTCTGGCCAATAGGTCTGCTAATTCATTACCAGGAATTTCAACTCTCAACCCCCTAGATTGGATATTTTACCATAAACCGACAATATTTGAACAGTGTGCGTATGATTAATATAAAATCCGTATACAAATAATATTACTCATACGTTGTACATACAAACATATGTAGCTAGTACCATATGAGACTGACAAGATAAGAATAACATATAAAATGTCTGGGAAAGCCAAAACCTATGGCGGTTTTACTATACTGACCAAGTACCTTTACCCTGACTTAGAATTTCTAAACCTCTTTAGTTAGGCTGTTACAATGTGTTATTTTACCATAAATCCACAGTATTAGAACGATGTGCGTATGATTAATATAAAATCAGCATAAAATTAATATTACTCATACATTGTACCTACCTACCTACCTACATATGTAGCGAGTACCATATGAGACTGACAAGATAAGTATAACATATAAAAGGTCTGAGAAAACTAAACCCTTTGGCGGCTTTACTATGTGGACTGACCTTGAACCTTCAGACTGACTTGGAATTTCTCAACCCCCTAGATTAGCGATTGCAGTGTGTTATTTTATCATAAATCCACAATATTGAAACGATGTACGTATGATTAATATAAAATCCGCATAAAATTAGTATTACTCATACGTTGTACTTATATATGTAGCAAATATGCAAACTCGCTACATATATACAGTACAGTACTTGGGTCAGAGTCGTCATTCAATATCATCAGCAATGACCAGTTTTCTACTTATCGCAGATGTAACAGCCTATATGTTTAGAAGTTTTGTAGCAAATATGCAAACTCGCTACATATATACAGTACAGTACTTGGGTCAGAGTCGGCATTCAATATGATCAGCAATGACCAGTTTTCTACTTATCGCAGATGTAACAGCCTAAATGTTTAGAAATTTTGGAGTTTTCGGAGAAAATTTACGGAAAAAGACGATTAATCAAAATTTTTTAAAGGACATTTTTGTATGGGATGTTCTGGGTGGAATTCGAATTTAATAATAAGCCCATCTTGAAATTCCCAAGTATTGCATATCATTTACGAAGTTTTATTTAATATTTTGCGAATGTCCTTTTTATTTTCAACATAAACCTTTCCAAAACAAACTCCTTCAAATTACTCTCAATATCTTATCATTTAACTTCTTAGAGTAAACCGCATTTAAATTCTTAGACTCTTCAAAAACTTTATACATTAATTTATCTTTTCTCGCCTTATTAATTCCATGGTCATTTGCTTGTGGTAGTCGTCCTCTTGATCATCAGGACATCATTAATATTCTTGCGCTTAATTAAGCATTTGATAATCTGCCGTACACAATGAAACATTTTACCGAACAATAACAACAACAACACAAGAAAGCAATACTACTCAGTCAAGTCAAGTACTTGTCGCGAGTTATTCTTCGTGAATAAGCATTTTGGCAATTATAAGCAATATCCGCTTTTAAAATGAAATCACTTCCGTTGTGCCATGATGACACAAAAGACTTTAAGGATGATGATCATACAGATTATGACCATAACGAGAATAAAAAGAAACGGCAATGGCACAACGGCAACAACAACGACAACAGCAATTCAAAAGTATCCTAAGCCACACAAATACAAAAGAAACTACAAAAGAATATGAAAAGCGAACAAAAAATAAAACTGGATATGGAGAGGGTGAAACCGTAGAGGTGGTACAGGCAGGGATTGAAATGTTTTGTTACACTTTTGTTATTAAATAATGCATAAGAATTATCTTTTTGATTTGAGAGTTGCTGAGCTGCAGCCACTCTTGAAGGATTTGCCACAAACATTCTGTTCCTTGTGCCCCCTGAGCCTTTGATGGCTGTGGTGGTCTCTTTTTAGAAATTCCCAAAGCATGAGCATCAAGGGGCAATGTTTGCACACACAGGGACTTAGTGATGGCGGTGTGGTCAGACTGAATGTGGTACAAAAGAAACAAAAAATAAACAAAAAATCATAATAACATTCATAATAATTTATGCAAAGCTATTTATTGTGTGTGTGTGTGAGTGTTTGCCTTTTTTGCTCTTGCCCACAATAGCAGAATTAACAAACACGGTCTTTATTTGTGGCTAAAAACTTTTAAAGAAATCGCATGAATACAGCAGCATAAATAATGAAAAAAAACCAAAAGGAATGTGCTGATGATGGTTTTTTTTTTTTGTACTATAATTGAATTTCATGCTTGGGAAAGCCTAAAAGTATGCAAATATCTTATGGGATGGTGGTGGTGGTGGCACAGCAAAAGAGCAATTTGGTGCAAATGAATGACTAATAACTACGAATTGAAAAGAAATTAGCTAATTGGAAAATAGCAGATTTGTGGCATGATAATATTTTAAAGATTTATAGAAACTTTTGATGAGATTTTTTTTCTAAATCCTTAAAATTATGTATAGCAAGGTAAAGTTAAGCGCTACATACCGCGTCCATATACACAAAAACTTTGTTTCCATGATCAAACAAAGATACATTCAAAATTTCACTTAAATTGGTTCATTTGGTAAATTTTTCGGTAAAAATCCACCCCAGCGCCACCTACCGGGTCCATAAGTACATAAAATTCTTTCTCCTGATCAAATAAATATATATTCAAAATTTCAGTTAAATTGGTCCATACTTTCAACACAAAGACGGTTTACATACTGAGTTAAAGTAAATTCGGACCATCAAAACCAATACAAAAACTTTATTCTCATGATCGAATTTTAATTAAACGTCACCTGGTGTATATTTTTTTTAGAAACCAAATCCTGAATATTTCTTATCAAATAAAAAAAATTAGCCTAATCGCTCCAGACGTTCCACGTGATCTATTTACAAACGTGAACCGTGTCCTTTATATATACATATAGATTTATTATACCAAAAAGTACTATTATTGTACAAAAAAGTACGTTCATTGTACCAAAAAGTATTATTATTAACAAAAGTACATCTATTGTACAAAAAGATGCATTAGTTGTACCAAAAAGTACTTTTATTGAACCATAAAGTATATTTATTATCCCACAAAGTACATTTATTTTCCCAAATTGCACATTTATTGTATCGAAAAGCACAATACATTGCACAGAAAGTACTTTTATTGTACCAAAAGTACCTTTGTTGTACTTAAAAGTAATTACAATCTACGTACTATTATTGTACAAAAAAGTACATTCATTGTACCAAAAAGTACATTTATTAAACCATAAACAATAATATATTTTCCCAAAAAGCACTTTTATTGTACCACATAGTATTAAAAAGTACAATATATAGTGCACAAAAAGTACTTTTATTGCACCAAAAGTAATTTTGTTGTACTAAAAAGTAAATTTGTTGTACCAATATATAAATTTTAATGTACCAAAAAGTATTTATTGTAGCAAAAAGTTCTATTCTTGTACCAAAAAAAGTACTTTTATTGTACCAAAAAGTACTTTTGTTTAGCTTATAATTATAGAACATTAAAAATAATAATTTTATCAATTATCAATTATTATCAATTAAATAAAATGGTTTTTTTTGTTACAAGAATAGTACTTTTTGGTTTAAAAGTAGTACTTTTTGGTACCAAAGAAAGTACATAGTACTTTTGTTGTATCAACAACTACTATTTTTTACCCTTAAAGTACTTTTATTGTAACAAAAAGTAATTGCTACAAAAGGATCTTTTTGTATCAAAAAGTACTATTCTGGTACCAAAAAGTACTATTTCGTAAAAAAAACAAGTGAGACCTCCAGTTTTTTTTCCAAAACTTTATCCATTATATCTTTACTAATTATAGAATTTGAGTATGATCGGTATGAACCTATAGATATTATTACCCCTATTTAAAAGTGGGCGGAATGGTAGATTTGTATAAAAGGTACCAGAAGGGGCGTGGCTAGACGTCAATTTTTTTCTCCAAAACTTTATCTTGTTATCTCTTAACAAAATACAGAATTTGGCCACAAACGCGTTTGTTTTATTGATTTTATTAATCGATTTCTTAAGTGGACCATACATTTGTATGGAAGGTACCACAAGGGGCATGGCTAGACTTTGGATTTTTTTCTCCAAAACTTTATCTTGTTATCTCTTAACAATATACAGAATTTAGCCACGATCACGTTGGTTGTATTGATATTATTACGCGATTTCTAAAGGGACCGGAACAGAACATTTGTATTGGAGGCACCAAAAGGGGCGAGACTAGACTTCGGAATTTTTTTCACCAAACCTTAATCCTGTTTTATCTTAACAACATACATAATTTGGGCACGGATACGTTGGTTGTATTGATATTATTACTCGATTTCTAAAGTGGGCGAAATGATAATTTTCTACTGGAGGTACCAAAAGGGGCTTAGAAATGTAACCCATATGCAATTCCATACATGGATCAAACGACTTAAAAGTTCATATAACGAATTTGTTTCAAAGCAGTCTACGGTCTAAAGTGACTCCTTCTATATGTGACACTTTTGGGTCGTATCATATCGTCGGCTAGCCTGCAAGTAGTGTTATGTGTTTTTGAACAGGTTTTCAGGAGAGGCAAAAAACTGATTTATTTTGTCCATTAAAGATATTTTTTTTACCATAGGCTTAACTGAATGCCTACCACAAATACCAGAGTACTGCATTACAAGATATCCGATATTGATCTCTGTTACGGAGTGCTATAGGTTTTTTAAGAAAAACTACACATAACACTTTTTGTAGGAACTTTTTTTTAAAATATATTCATATGAATTCGTACACATAACACTTTTTGTTAAGATTTTTTATTTTATTATATTTAAGTATTTTTGCCATTAAAAGACGCCTAACGCTAGCAAAATTGGTGGTACAATATGTAAGATGAAATTCATTAACATTAACAAACTTAGATAACTAAACAAAGAAAACTTAAACAAATAAATTTTAATGTTAAAGATTATCATAAAAGGAGTGGTAATCTTTGTGCATATATTGCTTTAATCTATGGAGGCTCTTGTATTTAGATTCATCAATTTTTAATGGAGATTCATATAAGTTTCTTGGTTCATTTATTTTAAGTACTCTTGTTCGCTTTTTTGGCTCATCAATCCCCAATTATCGGTGTGGCGCAGCTTGAAATAAACTTCATTGTCTTTAAAAAGCAATCCACGGATGTTGTTTACTTTTGCATCACCTGCACGTTCACCAGGTCTGATTGAGGTAAAGTTGCCAGGAACGTGTTCGTAATCCTTAAAAAATTATACTCTAAGTAGTTTACTGTGTATGAATGTGTTGGTCTTGCCTGTCTCATGCGACTAACATAATCTAGTGGCGAATATATTGGAGCTGTTAACTAATTTTCTAACGTTGAATGGACACTGTCGACTTCCATCATTGTATGGCCTTTTTCTAATATAATTTGCTCCAACTCTTGTCCAGTAGCTACAGAAAGGTTTGCTAAAGCGCTACACAGTACCTTATTTTTATTTTGGTAGGTACATCCATCCGATATTAGCATAACCTTTACTATATAAAAAAATAATAATTACCATATAAAAAAACACATAACACCTATTGCAGGAATATTTCGAATATGGGTTACACATAGCACTTTTTGCTATCTTCTAAACCCATTAAGATATCGCAAAACGTCTTGGTAGGCTTATGTATGACCAGTAGAGATTCACAATGGTACAATAAAAAAAAAATTTCAAAATTACACATGACACTACTTGCAGGCTAGCCGACGCTATGTTACATGCCCTACCGTTCGTAGGGTGAGGCTCTTAAAATCGAAAAATATTAAGTTGTCGCTTATCATTGAAATATTTTAAGGTATAAGGATGGGGGCATAGATGTCATAACCTTAGGTCAAGTTATGTTAAAAATTTAGCAAGACAGCACGTAGTCTACCACACTTGGCTAATGAAGTTTATTGTAATACCCGCAATTTATCTAGCCGATTGGCCTTAAAATAGATGACGTTGTTTCCTCGACCTCCTCCGCGCAGCATCTACAGAGAGTAGAGAGTATCTATCAAAGATCAACATCATGCCGTTTTGAATCAGTTTCAAATGGCTTGCATGTTTTTCAACTCCTCCATAACATTGACAACAAAACGTGAAAAAAGGTGTGTGGGTTTGTTTTAGTATTCACACATACGCTTACAATTGTTCAAGCACACATACTTTTACAACTGCAGTAGAACAGCAACATGTGCAATAGAATAAAGTCAATGAGTTGATTGCTTGTTAGGGTAAACAAAACAACCCTACATAGTGCTCTGGTTATCAGTTAATTGCTTGTTACGCTAAACAAAACATCCCTTCATAGTGCTCTAGTTTTGTAGGGATGTTTTGTTTTGAGTAGCAAGCAATCAACTGATTGACTTCATTCTATTGCACATGTTGTTGTTCTACTGCAGAATGTGACATGTTTTGTTGTGCTTGTGGAATGCGACTTTGTTGTGGAATAACACAACTAATAGCTGTTTTGAAAACCATCAATCTTTCGGTCGTACTGTTTTGCTTTCGCAAAAGTAAAGTTTAGCTGCATTTGTACAGTACAAACTGTTTGGAAATGTTTTAGAATGTTTTGCAAGGTGTAAATTTAAGCCTACTCTGTTCTGGTCTTTAGAATCTACGGCCTAATTTAAGGGCATGTTTTCCAACAGAGTAATATCCCGTAAGTGTAACTATAATTGAGGATATCCTAGCTCTCTGCAAGTTTAGTAGTTGCTTAGCACACTCTTTGTGTTCACCTGCGGCCAGAGAACCCTAACTTGTTTACAAGTTGGAATGAGTCTCCATTTATAATTAAATGCTTGTGTATTATCGGTCAATTGCCTGAAGAGCAGACGGCAGTTAGAGGATCGAAAAACCAACGCTTTTTTATGATAGAAAAACTATACCGTAGTATCCTGTCTAACTTGCTCATACGCTAAGTAATTGCCTGAAATGTCGTTGTGCCCCGTCACCCAGATGGGACTGCTATTAAAATACTCTGACATGACACTTCAGAGATGAATGGCATTTCATCATCGTTAGAGATTGAGCAATGATGGTTAGAGATTTAATAACAGCCTGTATGGATGAGGATTCTTTAGAGGTGGTGACCTCCTTTTTTCTTCAGTTGCTCAACAATCTCAAGTATAGCAGTGATTTCTAACTTAAACACGATGGAATGGCCTGGCAGACTTTTCCACAACAATAAAATCCGTGTTAATTTTAGTATGTCTCTCTCAAGTCGCTTTGGCGATATCTAGTATTTCCCAACATTGTTTATCACTAACGTTCCATTTTTTTAAATTAATTACATCTTAATAAGCTCCATAAATTTAAGATCTTTCTCTTAACATCTTGCATTGCTTAATTTGATCACTCAATTTGTGTGTGTAGCCCCCCCACCGCGATTAACATTGTCTATCAAATCCAATATGACTAATCTTCATGCGTTGTGGTCCTACACCAGCAAATAACATTACTCTAAATGAAATACGTCATAAATCTATTAATACAGTTTTAAATACAATTTCCTGCCATCCGCTCATACGCATTACACATAAACGAGGCAGTAACTTAACCACACACACACACACACATGAATAATACTCGCGCATACTGGATGTGTAGGAGGGGCGTGCGGGTGTACTAGCAAGGACTTGTGCAAGTAAATCTCTTGTTTAAAAGCTTTTTATAGTACACACACATACTCAGACACATGTGTGTGTGTGTGTGTGTGTACAAGTGGACGTTTTAGCAATGCAGACCGGATGAAAGCAAGAGAATAATTGCATTTCTATATGAGGGGGTGTGTGAATAAATGTAAGTGTATGTGAGAGTATGTGTGTGTTTGTGGTATGGTGTGTAAGTTGATATGTGTGTTTATGTGCAAAACCATTCACACATTTATTATGCTTAATGCAAATCTCCACGCTCATTAAGTCAATTGTAACAATATGGGATTTCCTTTTGTGTTTTGGGAGGGAGGACCTTAAATTTGCACAGGATATGAAACACATGGGAATACCACACGCACACACACACCCACTAACTTAAGCTCACATTTTAACACACACACACACAGCCTACAGATGATATACAAATATCACAATATTGCCGTTAACAAAGAGTAAACGGCAACATAACTGCATATTATATTTCCATATGTGTGGGAGTTGGCGATATATGAGATAGTTTGCATTTATATTTGACTACAATGCAGATGTTGCCCAAGTGGTCTTGTAGTTTTTGCTACATTTTATGTTGCTTTTTGGCTACAAGGACCTTGGTGGTTTTTGTCTATATTGTTAAGCATTCATAGTTCAGTATTATGTTTATTATACTTTGCGTAGTTTTGTTTTACTTACCACTACACACATACACAGTTTTTTTTCCTATATCAGCAATCAGTGTCAACACTTAATATTAAGCCTATAAATATGCAAAGATTTCGAGAAGCCCCGAAAACATATTACAAAACAACAACAGATTATATACAATCATGTCAAGGCTTTTCATAACATACTTTTAGTTGCAATTATTTTGCTCATATATTTTGAATTATATTTGAAATTAAATTTAAATTCAATCAACAAAATTTCACTCTTATTTAAATTTCTCTCATTATTTATGCATTAAATATTTTACGTGTTGTGTTTCCCTTTCCCAACATATCCCCTTAAGCTTTGTTTGGTCACCCACCGATATGCTATTGCATACCTTAAGACATAACGATTTTATTTTTAGATTATGTGTGTGTTTTATTTTTGGACAGAGTAATAAAATCATATAAATTTGTTTTACGTATGTTAAGAAAATTAAACGTAAAATAAAAACTCATTGCTTTTTATAGACGGTTGTGTGCTACACCGAAGAAATACAAATACCTTAGAGCAATTCATAATTTCCTGCCCAAAATTGTTTGTTTCGGTTTGAGGGGTTGTTTACAGGCGCCTTAGGTTATGCAATAAACAACACATTATTAAAAGTAATAAACATAAAGAGCCAGGAACCACAAGGCAATTTCGTTTAAATGGAAATATTGTGGTTGTAATAAAATATAATTTATATTTTCTTCGAGAATAATTGAAAGAAAGCTGGCAACAATATGCAAGAGTGCAGCAAGAGACAAACAAGAAACACAAAGACAAAACATTTTACAAGGTAAAACATTCCCAAAAAAAGAACAGGGAACTATTAGAGACATAAAGCAAACTCTATTTATTGAACCGCCCATCCAGTCATCATAGCACAGTTAGTAAAAATATTTTTTTTATTTTTTATTTTCTATTTTTTTTTATATTTTTTTATTTAAATATTTTTATATTTTTATATTTATATATTTTAATATTTTTATATTTTTGTATTTTTATATTTTTATTTTTTTATTTTTTATATTTTTATATGTTTATATTTTTATATTTTTATATTTTTATATTTTTATATTTTTATATTTTTATATTTTTATATTTTTATATTTTTATATTTTTATATTTTTATATTTTTATATTTTTATATTTTTATATTTTTATATTTTTATATTTTTATATTTTTATATTTTTATATTTTTATATTTTTATATTTTTATATTTTTATATTTTTATATTTTTATATTTTTATATTTTTATATTTTTATATTTTTATATTTTTATATTTTTATATTTTTATATTTTTATATTTTTATATTTTTATATTTTTATATTTTTATATTTTTATATTTTTATATTTTTATATTTTAATATTTTTATATTTTTATATTTTTATATTTTTATATATTTATATCTTTATATTTTAATATTAAGATTGTTTATATTGAACAAGATTTGCCCACTTTAATGTTTTTCCTATGTATCAACAATAGTTGCTATAAATACTTTTCTTGTCTGCCTTATCTTGTTCCCTAATACTTTGGGTATAATATTTGTTTTTATTAATTGATCGATTTTATTTTGTGTGCAAAGAACAAAACAAAACATTTTGCTTAAATCGCTGTAGGATATTATTGATAACTATTTTGGAAAAGAGGAAAGTTTTCTCTCAATTATGGTAAACAAATGAAGAAGTATTATGGCTGTGTGGAAGGAGACAGACCGGTAGCAGGAGCAAAAATTTAGGAGCAAATAATAGTACACCATAAGTTTTGATGTTGAGTAATTTACGTATTTTCTAATTTAAGAAAAATCATTCCTATACAGCCTTAAAGTATGCAGTATATTTACTCTATCGAAACCCTAAATGTAGGCTTCATATAGACATATGAGAATGTGTATGAAGAAAATGAAGTTTGTTGTTTTCATTGGTAATTTCTTTGATCTTTTAGTCTTGTATATTCTTCACTTTATTATCCCCTAACTTAAATCGTTTTAAACAAGTACCCCCCCAACAAGGTTAAGGGCTTTCAATTGAAGACACACTCACACACACCCATTTAACAATAATGATGTTAACTATATTTGTATTTGCTCTTCATTCATTCTTTCATCCCTTTTCATTATCTACAACCTTATAATTTGCGAAACATCAGTCGGTTTGTGAATAAAGTCGTGATGACCGTAAAAGTCATTACCGGAAAACATTTAAAAAAAGATTTAACCAAAAATTGAACAACAACAGCAAAAACTCGAAGCACAATTGACGCAAAGAGACCTTTTTCCTGGTCGGTGGTTTATGTTTCGGCCCCCATCCCCACAACGACAAAAACATTACCGGAAAATGGAAGGGGAAGTGGTTTAAGAGGACGACTTCCTATGACTAAGGATTGAGGAATAAGCGGACAAAGAGAGACATCCTCTCCACCGCTACAAAGATAATTGCACAACAGCCGTCGTACAAAAGCGAAACAGCAGGAAATCAAAAATTTGAAAGTGAATTATATAAAATGTTGAGTAATGCTCCAAAGACAATGACTAAGAGGTCATATTTTACATTAAGTACATGAACAAGATTCTGAAAGGACTAAAATGTATTTTTTACAAAATTTTTGTCAAACGCATATTTTGTATAATAAATGTTGTGGACTATAAAACATTTTATATAGGAAAATGTTTCTTCTTTCGCAAAAAAATATTTTCAACTATAATTGTTTGCATTTATTTTAAGTATCTGCTAAAGTGAATCCATACATTTATTTAAATTT
This sequence comes from Muscina levida, assembly GCA_964034835.1. Classification (NCBI taxonomy): domain Eukaryota; kingdom Metazoa; phylum Arthropoda; class Insecta; order Diptera; family Muscidae; genus Muscina; species Muscina levida. The sequence goes on along the minus strand of OZ035881.1, from coordinate 8,842,245 downwards.
TTTTTTGCATCCAACGACAGCTCTTTTTGATCACACAGAACAATGAAATATCTATTTTTTACTCGAACAACCAAAAGTATGCTTTAACTTTGTCGCAATACAATAGTTTAATACGTTGGCCCGCAAATGAATTCATATGGGCCGTTTTTTTTTTGTGTTATTAAAATATTTCCACATATTTATATGAATGCTAAAGGAAAAACATATGACATTCTTTTCTATTAACCAGCTTTTACTGCTCAATTTTTGGCCTAGAAAAATTTTAATAAAAAAAAACATAATTTTTCCTGCACTAATAACACGAGCAAGCGCCATTAACGCACACAGCCGGAAAAAGACAGACAAACAAACACTTTGTCCCCAGCTCAAAAACAACAGAAAAGGGACCATTACCAGCAGCACCGCCAGCACTACCGCCACCATGGACCGCATATTTCCCCTTTAACACCAGCAATGGAATTCGACATGAAGTTTAATGTATGAACGCGCAACGAAGGCAAAATATGTGTTAGAACGTGGCATACTTTTAGGCGCTTTAACACACAAAAGCATTTCGCATATCACAGTTTCTACACATGTAGAATTGTATGCGGGCTATAGTCCCGTTTGGTTGTGGAGGTATTGTGGTGAGGGGAACGGAGGACGTTTGGTTCACAAGTGCACTCTATAGCCAGGCAAAGGCAAACGGGAAGGGGATCAGGATAAGTTATAAGTGTGAAAAATGAGGCTTACCAAAAAGACACAAGCAATGGAATGATAACATGCTGGAAAAGGAAATAAAAATATATTGGACAAATAAAAGGCTTAAGCTATGAAAAATTACTGTAAAACAGGAGAATCACAAAAGCGTTGACGCAAATGGTAAAAACTCAAAGAGAAAGAGAGAGAGAGGGATGACAGCAAAAGTAATCACAAAAGAAATAATTGTTATGGTAACAGACGGGACAAGGATGTTACATTATCCTCGGCGGCATGTCAGCTAAAAGGGTATACCAGCATTTAAAATTTAATTTTTCTGTTGAATAGCGAATAAATATTAAACAGCAGCACCTTGAGGGACGTACGCCAATAAACGAAAGTCGTTTCATCGGTCATATTAATGGTCATAAAATATCACAGACTGATCACACTCAGCTCACATAGGTGATGGGTAAAAAGACCAAAAAGAACATAAAACTGGATAACGACAATTTATAAGGGCTTTTCCTTGTAGAATTTAATACCTGCACGAAGGGATTTTTAGAAATTCGTTGTTTTAGAGGTAAAAAAGCCGCAATTCGCCCTATCAACCAGACCAAACAGGCAAATATTTGTCTTATTGCAATTTTTCAAAAATTCCCGGGAAAGTTTTCTAGCTTTCTATATAGAAATACTATGGAACACTTCTATTTCCATAGAGGAAATCTAGTGGAACGCTACATTTTCCAAACAAAAAATCCTTAGGAAAACAAAAGTTCCTCTAAGGATCATTTTGTAATTCTCATTATATTCTGTATAGAAAATCTTTTGCAATGGAACATTTCATCTATATTTTCCTGGGATATTTTCTTTAAACGAAGTTTTTCTTTTGGAACATCATGTTTGTCCTCATGTGAATCTTGTGTACAAAAATACATTCTTAATACAGACTCTATTTGCTTACAGAAAATATTTGGAACTCAATATTTTTTATAAACAGTCTTTGCATGTCCTCTTTATAAAAAATTGCATGGAACAAAATATTTCTTTATGGTAAATCTTGTGGAACGCAAATTTTTGTTGAACAAATATATCTTAATAGGAAATCTTATGGAGGCCAATATTTTTCTATAAAAAATTCTGCGGATATTCTCTTTGTAAGAAATTTTGTGGAACAAAATATTTCTTTACAGAAAATCTTTCTATATCGGAAATATTGTGAATCAATTTATTTTCTATATAGAAAATCTTGTGGAATAATTTTTTTTGTAGAAAACCTTCTACGTAAAATCTGAGGTATGTAATATTTTTTTTTACAAAAATCTTCTGGAAAATAGAAAAAAGATTAGAAAATTTTGTGGAATGCATATTGTGGAATACATTATTTTCTATACAGAAAATATTGGGGAGAACATTAATTTCTATGTAGAAAATATTGTGGAATACATTGATTAAATCTTGTGGAACCTAATAATATAGAATTTCTTGTGGAACACACTATTTTCTTTATAAAATTTCTTGTCGAACATTTTTTTCTTTTACAGAAAATATTGGGGAACAAAAAATCTTCTTAACTTTTTCTTGATCTCAACTTCCTTTATAGAAAATCTTGTGAATCCAAATATTTTTTGCAGAAAATTCTATGGGTATTCTCATTTTAGAAGAATTTGTGAAACAAAATATTTCTTTGTAGCAAATCATGTGGAACCTAATATTTTTAAGTGAAATGTTGTGGAACCAAATATTTCTTTATAGAAATTATAGCGGAACCTATTTTTTTATTCAGTGGAAATTTTGTGAAACAAACCATTTCTTTGTAGAAAATCTTGTGGCACTCAATATTTTCGATAGAAATTCATGTGGAGTCCAATTTCCTTTATAGAAAATCTTGTGCATCCCAAAGTTTTTTGCAGAAAACTTTATAGATATTCTATTTTTAGAAAAATTTGTTGTGGAACCAAATATTTCTTTATTGAAATTCTAGTGGAACCTAATTTTTTTATTCAGTGAAAATTTTGTGAAACAAAATATTTTTTTGATAGAAAATCTTGTGGAACCCAAAATTTTGTATAGCAAATCTTGTGGGGTTATTCGCTTAATAGAAAATGTTTTTTAAGGAAAATCTAGTCGTACAAGATAATATTTCTTAATAGAAATGTTATGTAACCAAATACCTCTTAAAATTCTTGTGGTAATTCTTGTGGACCCTAACTTTTTATTCAGTGGAAATTTTGTTAGACAAAATATTTTTTTGTGGCACCCAATACATTTGAGAGAAAATCTTGTGGCACCCAATATTTTTGATAGAAAATCTTGTGGTGGTTCGCTTTATAGAAAATGTTGTGGGACCTAATATTTGTTTATGGAAAATCTATTTTCCTACAAAATCTATTTGATGACAAAATTTGACTGCATATGAAATTTATGGAAATTCATAGTGAAATACAAATCTTTTTTCATACAAAATTTGCCAGTGAGAAAATTTGTGGAACATGTTTTTCTATTTAAAAATATGTATAAAAAATCTATTTTTCACATAAAAAATCTTGTGGAACCCATTTTTTTTTTATATGTAGATAATGTATGGAATATATTAATTTCAATATTGAAAATGTTGTGGATCATAAAACCCTCTCTGCTTTTATTTTGTGAACCTCATAATTTGTGGCTCAGAGATGATAAATCTTGTGGAACTTAATTTTTTCTTATGGAACAATCTATCAAATTTCTTACCTCCTTCTCTGCCACATAAAGTGAACAATTTTTACAAAGAAAACGCTTCTGCTATAAATTACTGACTGCGAAGCATTACAATAAACCCTACCCTCCCCCCTTTGTTCGTTATGATATTTCCAATTTACTTTATATTCTTTCATTACACTGTTAACTAAATCTTGCCTGAAACCCTAGCAGAAAAATAAGAAAAAAATTTATGTTTCTAAATTACTTTTGCTTGTTAACACCAAAAAGTATGCTGCAATCTAAAAAGCAAGGAAATTTTTTAATTTTCTTTTATTAAAACATTTTCTTCTTGCGTTAATTTAACAACAAGGAAATGATGAGAAACTTTTCTTTGGCTTTTGTGGAACTGTGCAAAAAAAACGATAGAGCGCCAGTAGCAATTGTTATGACTAAAGTGTAGCATACCCTTAGGGTCAGCATTTGAAAAAGAGCGAACACTTTTGTCTTTTCAACAAACACACGCGCAGCAGCGCACCCATCCCCGCTGCCCCCATAACAACTAGGCAGAAAGTAACGCAACAAAGTTTAGACAAAAAAAATTATTAAAATTGTTTAAATGCTCCCGCAGGATAGCAAAAAGTTTTGTCGCCACGCTCTAGACTTCATTGTTAAGATATTTTCGGTTAGCCCTAATGTAGCCACGTCTGCCCTTTCTCTCGCAAAAAATCATATATAATTAGAAAACCATGCTGGTTTCATGAACGACCGGCACATTGTTGAAATATCTTAAATGTTGATTTAACAGCAAATCAAGTGTTGCCTACTTCTTAGGCGTTGCTTTTTTGAAATCTATTTAGAAGAAATATCATTGCGAGCATCACACGCACACGCACCACAAGTCATTGAATTTTTGACATTCTTGGCACGTTCTGGTTTGTATCGGCAATGGTTTATGTGTTTTTACTTTATACATGATTTGTAACATTTATTCGAACGTGGCGGCCAGCCTCCAGAATATGATTAACATGGGACCCCGGGCTGGTTAGGCTGCTGCTTCGTCTTGCAGTCGGTCCAGCTCAATTGAACACTTCCTGGCTGCTGTGTTCGGTATTTCAGGCACATAAAACAATTTGGTAAATGAAGAAATTTTAACACTTTACACTGTGGCCAAGCGGCGAGTCGTTGGAGCGCCACGAGCAGCATTTTCAGATTAAAGCTGAAAATCTATCAAATCTGATTTATTGTCGACTTTTGTTGTGCCTGCAAACAATATTACTTAAAGTTATCTCATGCCCTACTCAACATTCCTGGCTTTAAACTGTGTGATTGTTTTCATGACAAAAACCGTTGCCTGCTTTTAGGCTGTTTCCATTTTGTTTTACTATAAATGCCATATTGCAGTGGTGGTTCTTGTTTTTTTGTGGCAGTGAATTTGTTTTGTTAGTTCTTCGTTGCTCTCGCTTTGTTTTACGCAAAATAATTTCGATTTTTATCTTTGGCGTGTGGTTTTTTCCTCTTTGTTTTTTTAAACCTAAAAAAAACTTTGCTAGTGCCATATTGTTGAGCTAAGGGTATTTGGCGTTTTGTTAGTGGTTATGTTTTGTAATTTATAGTAGTGTTGTTTTTTGTGTTACCACTAACACTTGTAGCCAAAACAGCCGACTGTCCCCCCTCGTGATATGCTCCACATGATTGTTTTGTTATTTATTCCCCCAAAAATGTTTGAGAGCAAATCCCAACACACAACAAAAAAAATCGTTGCCTTTATCGATTTCTGAGGCACAGAAAAACTTTGTGGACTGTATGTAGTTTTTGTTTTAAAGCTTGCGGGGTTTTTAACTACATATAACGTTATTCAAAGCATAATTTGGGGTGCTGTAATTCACAGTTGCCGAAATGTTAATGTTTGCAAATATTGCGAACGTGTTTGTGGTAACTCCATTTGTTGTTTGGGCATAATAATATTTGGTCGATTGCTGTAATACTGTTAGTTGTTTTTATGTACATGGAATATCTCAGAGCATACTGTTGGGCGTAAGCCATTTACAACCGTAGCACGTTGCCAATTGCCATTGAATATGTTGCTGGCTCAGTGGTTTTGAAATATGTGTTAGTAAAATGTTGGACTTATTCTATTTCACAGTATGTATGTCAGCATAGTGTTAGGCTGACATATGGGAAGGAGTAATAACTGTCAGTAATACGAATATGAAGAGGGAAATTGTTTGGAGATCTATATAATGAAACTTGCATGAATGACCAAAATCAAAACGCTATTAGTAATAAAAAAAAGTTAACATATTAAAAACTATAAAAATATTAAAAATATTGAAATTATGAAAAAATATTAAAAAAATTTAGAAATATTAAGAATTCTAAAAATTACATTGAAAAATATTAAAATCAAATCCAAATAAAAAAAATACTAAAAATAATAAAAATATAAAAAATATTAAAAATAATAAAAATATTGAAAATATTAAAAATACTTAAAATATTAAAAATATTTAAAATATTGAATATATTGAAAATATCTAAAATATTAAAAATATTAAAAGTATTAAAACTATTAAAAATATCTAAAATATTAAAAATATTAAAAATATTAAAAATATTAAAAATATTAAAAATATTAAAAATACTAAAAATATTATAAATATTAAAAATATAAAAACTATTAAAAATATTAATAATATTACAAATATTAAAAATATTACAAATATTACAAATATTACAAATATTACAAATATTACAAATATTACAAATATTACAAATATTACAAATATTACAAATATTACAAATATTACAAATATTACAAATATTATAAATATTACAAATATTACAAATATTACAAATATTACATATATTACAAATATTACAAATATTAAAAATATCTAAAATATTAAAAATATTAAAAATAATAATAATATTAAAAATATAAAAATATTAAAAATACTAAAAATATTAAAAATATTAAAAATATTAAAAATATTAAAAATATTAAAAATATTAAAAATATTAAAAATATTAAAAAATATTAAAAATATTAAAAATATTAAAAATATTAAAAATATTAAAAATATTAAAAATATTAAAAATATTAAATATATTAAAAATATTAAATTAAATATTAAAAATATTAAAGACTAGTGGACCCGGCAATGCTTCGCTATTGCATAACTGACTAATATTACAAAACTAACACAAATATCAATTAAAATTGGGCCACAGTTATAAAAGCTGTGCATATGACACTTTAAAACATACTTTGGCAACGTTTCCTTAACTTGATAATAATATTTTTGGCTTGCTTTCTTTATGGGATAATTTTAAGCGTCTTATGCCCTCGGTAAACAATTCGTTACCCCAAATAACTCCCAAACCAGTACAATCAACAACGTTTTATTGTGTCGAATATTATATCTCACTATGACCATCCGCCCGCTGATCGAGTACTATCAGTACATCAAATTTCATGTCTCTAGGATCAAAATCGTCGACTGCAATATTGTAATTGTAGTGCCGAATACTATCTGTGTACCAAATTTTATTTTTCTGGGGCTATGATTTTATTTAAGCAAGCCTCCTCCGCCCACTGATTGAATTTTTGTAATTGTTGCGCATAGTATTATCTATTTATAGTGTTGCATCTCTCCACCACCCACTGATTAAAAATAAAAATTTGGTAAGACAATTTTCCTCTAGGGCTAAATATAAATTGGCTACGTTAAATTCGGTCATTGATCGAAAATTTAAATTTTGTTTGCATATTCAAATTTCTGTTGTCATATCATATCATATTGGATGTATGTATCATATTGTATATATCATAAAGTTTTGCCATAACCAATATACCTATAGGGTCCAAAACTAAAATTTCGTCTGCATATTCATATTTGTTTTGTCCAGTTCTATCTGTGTATTGAATTGTATGTCTCTAGCTGTAAAAAAAAGTTTTGCCACGCCCACACCGCAAATTGGGCCAGAATTAAAATTTCGTCTGTCAGGGTATCACATTGTATATCTCTAGCTCTTAAAAAAAGTTTTTCAACGCCCACTAAGCCCATTGGGTCCAAATTAAAATTTCGTCTCCATATTCAAATTCGTATTGTCTAGTACTATCTGGGTATCAAATTGTATCTCTCTTGCTCTAAAAAAGTTTTGCCACGCCCACTGCGCCCATTGGTTCAAAAACTAAAATTTCGTCTGCATATTCATATTCGTGTTGTCAATTACTATTTGGGTATCAAATTTTATCTCTCTAGCTCTAACAAATGTTTTGCCACGACCACTCCGCCCATTGGGTCAAAAATTAAAATGTCGTCTACATATTCATATTCGTGTTGTCGAGTACTATCTGGGTATCAAATTTTATCTCTCTAGCTCTAAAAAAAAGTTTTGCCATCCCACTTCGCCCATTGGGTCAACAATTAAAATTTCGTCTGCATATTCATACTCGTGTTGTCGAGTACTATCTGTCTATCAAAAAAAGTTTTGCCATGCCCACTCCGCCCATTGGGTCCAAAATTAAAATTTCGTCTGCATATTCATATTCGTGTTGTCGAGTACTATCTGTGTATCAAATTTTATCTCCCTAGCTCGAAAAAAAGTTTTGCCACGCCCACTCCGCCCATGGGGTCCAAAATTAAAATTTCGTCTGCATATTCATATTCGTGTTGCCGAGTACTATCTGTGTATCAAATTTTATCTCCCTAGCTCGAAAAAAAGTTTTGCCACGCCCACTCCGCCCATGGGGTCAAAAATTAAAATTTCGTCTGCATATTCAAATTCGTGTTGTCGAGTACTATCTGTGTATCAAATTTTATCTCCCTAGCTCGATAAAAAAGTTTTGCCACGCCCACTGCGCCCATTGGGTCCAAAATTTAAATTTCGTCTGCATATTCATATTCGTGTTGTCGAGTACTATCTGTGTATCAAATTGTATCTCCCTAGCTCGAAAAAAAGTTTTGCCACGCCCACTCCGCCCATGGGGTCAAAAATTAAAAAAATTATAGCCTACAGCAATTTCCATATAGTACACTAACTGTCTTCCAAATTTTATTGAAATCGGTTCAGCCGTTTAGGCGTGATTGAGCAACAAACATACAAACAAACAAACAGACAGACATTCACATTTATAATATTAATAGGATAGGATATATTATTTTCAGAATTTTTGTAAATCTATTTAAATATTGCATAAATTTATCGTAGCTATAAGACGAATTTCTGTTGCCTATTTTTGGGCTATTACATATAGTGTTTGCATCGAATTAAGTTTATCTTCTAAATTACAAATATGAAATTTTAAATTTATCCAATCTAAAGCCATGTAACCCAAATACACAATTAAACCCATTCATTTGGTCAATTTTGAGATTGATTGAAATGATATTTGATTTGAAATATCTATCGAGCATTAATGCTTCGTTACACATATCAGGCAAAATTAATTAATGACTTCATTTGATGATAGCTTCAATGTAGGCAGTAAATGTATCTAGAGCACTGTACTCATCAGATTGATTACTTACTTTACGCAAAGAAATTTCTGACTCAAAGATACGATTTCAGATCGTATTGGGCATCGAATGTAGGCAATAAAGATATGTTCGAATTTGCGTTTGGCTTAAGCAGTGAATGGGAAAATTATGTTAATATTTCTTTGTCTACTGTTAGGTGTTCTTTTTATATTATTAACATGACTAACAGCTTACTAAAAAATTGACAAATAATACGCTTAAAAATATTTTTTTTTGTATTATGTTTGTTGTTGTTTTTAATTGCTATAACTGAGCTCACCATATTACACTTATACTCAGTTCATGTCAATCATATGTTTACATCTATTAGGTATATTTAGTTTCCCTCTGATTGCATCACTATTCTCTACTCATAGTTTACATAAGTTTTTGTTAAATGTCTTTAATGTTTAATCATCAGGAATGTCGGCAAATACAGCATCGTCATTTATGTTTTGTTATTTTTTTTCTTCTTAACCAAACATATTTACTTTATACTTCACAAACATATCCTTTGTCTCATAATTGTGCTCTGTAGATGCCAACATTGATAGGAATTTGTCTAAGACAATGAAGGCAAAAACGTGTTGCTGTTTATCTTGCGCTTTGTTGCTACGCCCTATTGTTGCCGTCTTTTACTTGTTATTTGTTTTATAATTGCTTGCATACTTTCAGGCATTTAACCAAAATTACTACTCGTATTTCTATTTATCTTTTAACACTTTGTATCTATTTTGTGCGCCAAGGAACTTTGGCGACAGGGTGGTGGATTAAGAATAACTGCTACGATAGGCGAAAGGGCTGAAGCAAGTAATAAGAGGAGCAAAAGAGAATTGAGGGGTTGATTGTTTGTAGGTCGGTATTTAGCGATGAGCACTTGAAGTTTTCTCTATCATCACTTTTTGCCTCAATACTAAGAACTCAAACTTTAAATTCGTTAAAGTTTTCTCTTTATTGGTAGTCTAATAGAAAAAGTTATTTTATGTTCATCTTTAACACATTAGGAAATGTTGCCGGAAGGATTTTCATCTCTCGGTCTATTATCTTATCTGCCTGCTTTGAGGAAATGGAAGCATCATATCAGTACTTCAAAGATTGGATAACACAAAAAAGGGATCCAGAACTAAAAACAAGATATGAAATTGAAAAGCTAAATATTCAAAAGCAATTTGTAGCGAAGAGAGAGAGAGAGATTATGGTAGAACAGCCATATACCCCATTTATTGCATAGACGGACAAAACTGAAGTTTGTTGACATGATAAATATTTGGTAATAGTCCTGTTTGGGGTAGGGTGTGTTGATAAAGTTTACTATTTTAAAAGTAATGTGATAAATGTTTTGCCGGACGCCCCACATGCTGGCTATGGAGATAAAAATTAAATTTAATACGACTAGAGATATTGTTGAGAATTGAGTTTGAATTGTTTTAATCTAATTAAAATTTGTTAGAAAATGATTATTATTGAAAAGCAATAAATTGAGAATAGTTTGTAGTTGTCAAAGTGGGAATGGTAACTAATGGGGTATCACACATAAAATGACTTAAGGGGCAATTCAGATGGAAATATTGCTACAACATTATTTTAAACAATCTGAATAATGTTTACAATATATGTAATTTTTTTAAAAATATTTCTTAATCTTATAATTTTTTTTAAATTTGATATATTTGTAATAATTTTTAATATTTTTTATATTTTTAATATTTTTAGTATTTTTAATATTTTTAATATTTTTAATATTTTTAATATTTTTAATATTTTTAATATTTTTAATATTTTTAATATTTTTAATATTTTTAATATTTTTAATATTTTTAATATTTTTAATATTTTTAATATTTTTAATATTTTTAATATTTTTAATATTTTTAATATTTTTAATATTTTTAATATTTTTAATATTTTTAATATTTTTAATATTTTTAATATTTATAATATTTATAATATTTTTAATACTTTTAATATTTTTACTATTTTTACTAGTTTTAATATTTTTAATATTTTTAATATTTTTAGTATTTTTAATATTTTTAATATTTTTATTATTTTTAAAATTTTTAATATTTTTAATATTTTTAATATTTTTAATATTTTTAATATTTTTAATATTTTTAATATTTTTACTATTTTTACTAGTTTTAATATTTTTAATATTACTAATATTTTTAATATTTTTAATATTCTTAATATTTTCAATATTCTTAATATTTTCAATATTTTTAATATTTTTAATATTTTTAATATTTTTAATATTTTTAATATTTTTAATATTTTTAATATTTTTAATATTTTTAATATTTTTAATATTTTTAATATTTTTAATATTTTTAATATTTTTAATATTTTTAATATTTTTAATATTATTAATTTTTTTTAATATTTTTAATATTTTTAACATTTTTAATATTTTTAATTTTTAATATTTTTAATATTTAAAGTAGTTTTACAATTTTTAATATTTTAAATATATTCTTACTTACTTAATTTCCCTTTGCACCCCATGAATGAGGTATGGGATAGCTTCTCGAGTTGTTGTGAATAAACACGCTTTCTATTTTTAGATTCACAACTAACGGCACCTACTTGTTTATCGACGAATGCGAACGTCACTGTTTGAGAAGCTCTTACTAGACACGACGATTGAATCGACGCTTAATACTGCGAAGTTGCTGTCAACAACATTCGAGGGGAGCCGACAATGAAAGAAAATTTTATTTATTTTTTTTTCTTTTAAGATGACTGGAGCCAGGTTTGAACCTGCGATCTCCCGCATGGTAGTCGCGTGTTCTAACCACTATGCCACGGCCGGTCCCATATATATTCAGTATTTTAAAATTTTTGACATTTTATTAATAGTTTTAAAATTTTTATTATATTTAATATTTATTCCAAATTTAATATATTTAATGCCAAAAATAGGAAACAGAAATTCTCCCTGCAATATTTAAATAAATTTTTAATAATTCTGAAATTAAAATATTTTTAATATTTTTCATATTTTTATAAGTTTTATATTTTAATATTTTTAATATTTTAAATATATTAATATTTAAATATTTTAGATTTTTTTTAATATTTTTAAAATTTTTATTATATTTAATATTTTTAATATTTTTTATATTTTGAATATTTTTTAAAATTTTAACATTTTTAAACCTTTAATATTTTCTATATTTTTTAGATTTTCCATGTTCGAGGGGCATTGCAATTATATTATTTGTTCATTACTGTCTGAAATTCTAGTCAAAGTAGTGTGTTCGTTTCCTTAAATATTGCCTATCGAGTTTCCATCACATCAATAAAGCTTATTGGTTTTTCTATCACGATTTACAGAGTTTTCCAAAAAAAAAAAAAAAATTCCAAAAAATTCCTAACAGCTCCTTTAAGTATGCAACAACTTTTGTGAGAGTTTTTTTTTCGAGATATATCTAATCCTGTTGGAAAAAGCTAAACTTTCACCACCATCGGATGTCAATACTTGTCTGTTTATTGAAAAAGTAATAAACTTTTTGTTACGAACCAAAGTAAAGCAACAGCAAATCTTGAGATTTAAAACAACAAAAAGTAGTAAAGTAATTTTAGTCCATGAGAAAAAATAGCAAAGAATATATTTTGTATTTCAACAAAGTTAAAAATAGATTTTTACTTAAGAGCTTGTGTAATGCGTATGCTAGAGCCTTCCTAGTTACTTTTAAAGCCCTTTGACACTTTTTGCAAGGACCTCAGTTTATTTGGCTGTTTTATATACATAACTTCTTTATGGGCCATAATTTTAATCGCAATTTAAACCATAAAAATTTATAGAGAATGAAAATGGAATAACAAATAATCTCTATGAGAATAAAACACAATAACATAAAGCCTCGACTTTCTTTACAAATGGCCATAATAATAAGACAGAGACAAGACACCATAAATCTTTATGGGCTTATTTTTCTCTTTAAACTGAAGAAACTATCCAGAAGAGGGAAACATAAAAAGACGTCGCCGAACTTCTGCAAGATTTAAATGAACAAAAAAAAGAAAAGGCAAACGGAAACGGAAGTGGGCTGGATTATATAGTTACACACACACATACACTCGTACGAGCCGTACCCAGAAACCCATTTTGTTAGTAGGATACGGAAGGGCATTTAGTGAGTCCCAGACCTACACCCACATTTCCTTCTTTGGCCTTGTTTCCTTTTCTGGTTTGGTTTTTTTTTTGTATCTTAACAATTATTCGGCATTTTTGTTTCTCCCCTACGATAAGCTTTAAGACAACACAACGCGACTACAAATTGCAAACTGCAAAATCAAGGCAAACTTTCTTAGAAGACAGCACAACAAATATAGATGATAGAGCACGGAAACGAAAGTACAATGTACTCGGGCAAACTAGAAATAGCTGAAAACTAAGGCAAAGTTTTGTTCTTGGTTTTGCGTCTGTAGTTTATTGTGGGTAGAAAAATTGGGGATTTGCGGAGAGGACAGCGAATGCTGCGAATGAAAAGGAGAAATTTCGTAGGAAGATACAGATACAGCATGTTGAATGTTTTTTATAGTTGGTTGAACAATTACAAGAAAAATTCGTTGACAAAATTTAATTTAAAATATATTACTGAAAATTAAATTGATTTCTTTTTTCCGCCTTACATTATGCAATAATATAATACCCCCGAAGGTATGCAATGTTTTAATACAAAAGAATTGCATTTCTTAAGCCAATATCGAAATTTAAGAAAATATTACAAATATTAAAATAACTTAAATAGTAAAAATGCTAAATATATTAAAAATATTAAAAATATTAACAATATAAAAAATATGAAAAATATTAAAAATATTTAAAATATTAAAAATATTTAAAATATTAAAAATATTTAAAATATTAAAAATATTTAAAATATTAACCATATTAAAAATATTACACATAATAAAAATATTAAAAATGCTAAAAATATTAAAAATATTAAACATATTAAAAATATTAAACATATTAAAAATATTAAAAATATTAAAAATATTAAAAATAATAAAAATATTAAAAATATTAAAAATATTAAAAATATTAAAAATATTAAAAATATTAAAAATATTAAAAATATTAAAAATATTTAAAATATTAAAAATATTAAAAATATTAAAAATATTAAAAATATTAAAAATATTAAAAATATTAAAAATATTAAAAATATTAAAACTATTAAAAATGTTAAAAATTTAAAAAATATTCAAAATAATAAAAATATTAAAAGTATTAAAGAATTAAAGGAAATTAAAATATTAAAAATATTAAAAATTTTAAAAATAATAAAAATATTAAAAGTATTAAAGAATTAATTAAATTAAATTAAAATTAAAACATTGAAAATATTAAAAATATAAAAAATATAAAAAATATTAAAAATATTAAAAATATTAAAAATAATAAAAATTTTAAAAAAAATTTAACTCATTGCAGATCAACAAAAAACAAAATCAAGAACAATATTAAAAATATTAAAAATATTTAAAATATTTAAAATATTTAAAATATTTAAAATATTTAAAATATTAAAATATTAAAAATATTAAAAATATTAAAAATATTAAAAATGCTAAAAATATTAAAAATATTAAATATATGAAAAATATTAAAAATATTAAAAATTTTAAACATATTAAACATATTAAAAATATTAAAAATATTGAAAATATTAAAAATATTGAAAATATTAAAAATATTGAAAATATTAAAAATATTAAAACTATTAAAAATGTTAAAAATTTAAAAAATATTTAAAATAATAAAAATATTAAAAGTATTAAAGAATTAAAGGAAATTAAAATATTAAAAATATTAAACACTAGCTGACCGGGCAGACTTCGTCCTGCCTAAAGAAGTATTGACTTAAATGTAACTTTTTGGGTGCAATATATGTTCGGGAGCGTTAGATTCTTTTGATATTCTCATCGAAGCAAAAAGTATTATGGTTTATTTAATGATCATAATTTTTTAATGAAAGAAATTTATTGCAATGCTTTTGATAAAACAACGTGAATGGGAGAACCAAAGGAGTGTAAATATTTGAATCAGCAGGTCATTACACACGTGAACATGCAACATAAGCTGTTGATGCGAAAAAACATAGATTTTCCAAATTCAACTGCAAACTTGAATAGACTGTCTTTCAGTTTTAGTGATTGTCATCGCAAACTTTAAACGAACTGGGGACTGTAATCATTTAAAATTAAACGGCAAATTCGTGTGTATCATTGGCAATACATCGGTTCCCTTATATTTTCCGTTTAAATTAATTTAAGAACAATAACACAATCGCGCGATAAAGGGGTTAAATCAATTTTTTGAGTGACATAGTACACTCCTCCCTCACTATGATATGCCATGTTTGCAACTTTTTTTATCTCGATATTACATGCGGGGTTCTCAGAAAATTTGCAATTTATTGCGCTGTTCTGCAAAGTCGTTGCGCAATAAAGGAGGATGTAGTAACCGACGCGATAAGTTTTGCGATCAAACATTTGCCAAAATCAACGATATCAAAACCGATGGATGCATCAAGGAAATACAATCTTCCACACTCGTTCGTAATTGCTTATAAATTTTTATTACAATGTTGTGTGCCTTTCGATATTCTAGTTGTAATAGATGCAGATTTCGGAAATGTTTAAATTCGTGGGTATTCGAATTTTTTTCTATCGTAGATCTCGGTCGCATACACCACTGGTCTCAAATAATTCCATATCAAATATCAACCCGAATAGTACTATAGTCCCTCAGCTATTGCATTTGGAAGACAGAATTGGGCAAGGCCACCCATTTTTGGCTAGATCACACATTGTCCACCATATTTTAAATCCCGACTTTTCCTTTAAAATCCGTATACTTAACTTAATTAAATCCACACTAAATTTCATGGTCATTCACTAAATAGTTCTTCAGACATCACATTTTAACAAATTATGTTTAACGGGCAGGCCACGCCTAACGATCTAGTACTTCAGATACCACACTTTAACAAAGTATCTCCCATGGGCGGGGCCACTCCTAATAATCAAATCACGACAGATTTTGACCTAATCATATTGCATCCACTCCTAATTTAAAGTCACTAATTGTAGTAGTAAGACAGATATTGCATTTCTTGTAATGGGGTGGAATGGGTGGACCACACCTGAAGAACATCGGTTGAATGCTGTACCATCCTATAAGTTTAACATGTAATATACATACATAAATGAAGCATTTGTCAGAGCCTATTAAATATGTCAATATTTAAATTTTCAAAATTACAAATTTTAGATAATTTTGTATGGGAAAAATCGAAAATTGACTATTAAATGGACCAAATGTGTCTAATGCAATGTTTAAATAGCCTATAAGCATCCTCGGAAGATTGCCTTTCTAACGATACCGGTTTGTTGCACATCGGTTGGATGGTTTTGAAGTCTATAGAGGACATACGTAGAAACAAATGTTCACTTTTATATATATAGATTTTAAAAATAATAAAAATATTGAAAGTATTAAAGAATTAAAGAAAATTAAAATATTGAAAATATTAAAAATATAAAAAATAATAAAAATATTAAAAAAATTAAAAATATTAAAAATATTAAAAATATTAAAAATATTAAAAATATTAAAAATATTAAAAATATGTATTAAAAATATTAAAAACATTACAAATATGAATATGTTTTTCATTGTTCGGTTTGAGATCTATTCTATTATTGCTAATAGAATTTGTTTTTACAAGAGTTGTGTGAAATGGATTATGTTGACAGCTGGCAAGGCAGATAGCTATTTCGATGGTTGCCAAACCATCATCATCAGTGCCGTTTGCTGTGCCTTCTCCACTCATTAAAAAAGCTTCACACAATCAATGTGAAGCTCACACACACCGGTGCGAAAATAGTATCAACGAAGACAACGTCAACATAATCCACACAATATTAAAAATATTGAAAATATTAAAACTATTAAAAATATTAAAAATATTGAAAATATTGAAAATATTTAAAATATAAAAAATAAGTAAAATATTACAAATATTAAAAATATTAAAAATATTAAAAATATTAAAAATATTAAAAATATTAAAAATATTAAAAATATTAAAAATATTAAAAGTATTAAAAATATCAAAAATATTTAAAATATTAAAAACATTAAAAATATTAAAAATATTAATAATATTAAAAATATTAAAAATATCAAAAGTATTAAAGAATTAAAGAAAATTTAAATATTAAAAAAACTTTGTTTTTAAAATATTTGTTCCCATCTTTACTACTGTATACTACAAGTATATAAATCCTTTGCAAAACTTTTTATTGTTATTCATTACTCATATTTCTTACTCCTTCAAGTGCCCTCAGATTCTTAAAATTTCTAATATCTCTGTACACATTGAAATTATTAAATTCCAAATAATTACCAAATTATAACCAGATCCCACCTCAAAAGCCTAACGAATTTCGACACACAATGCTATAGAATTTCAATTTTCAAAATGCCATTAATGCAATTAGGCGTCTCTGCATAAATCTTTCTCCATTTCACAGCCACAAATTACATTTCTTCCAAAAACCACTCTGATAAGTAATAAATTTTAATATTTCAAATCTATTAAATGTAAAATTCTCAAATTGTTGGTATTCAATAACCAGAAAGCTGAGGTTTGTTGCCCCTATCCTCGCCCAACCAAAATTTGTATTGCCTAACATTAGGAGTTAATGAATTGCCAGGGACATGCACACACACACTACTACAGAGAGTTTAAACCAAAATCCTTGTAAACATTTTAACATGTCTAGAGCTAAAGAAATTTTAAAGAAATACTTTTACAAGATATATACAATTTCGGCTGAGGCAAACCATAGCATAAACACAGTCTTCTGCAATACAATTTTTCAATTCCCTATTGTGTTAAATATTTTCCAGTGTATACATTAAGGCATACGATGAAAAGCATTGAAAAGGGTTCACAACCACAACATATTTTTAGGATTTAACAATGCTCCACATAATGCCAAAAACATCAAAATGTTATGTTAGAGTATAATAACTTGTCTCAGGACTTTTGAAAACATATTGAGAGAGAGAGAGGACACAAGAGAAGGGCATATAATAAACATTTTGATGTTGTTGAAATTAATTTTCCATAGGAATTAGTTAAGCATAAAGAATTTGAAATATAAATAGTAATAAAGTATATGAGCACTGAGGCATACACACATACGCACACACACACACACTTAAGCCTGGATATAGAAATATTATTCCACTACAACACCTGACAATTAAATTTACACATTACATGGAGATTTTCAACAAGGTGTTAGTATGTATATAGACATATAGATTGTGTGTGCGTGTGTGCATATAATGATATTTGTGTTATAGGTATTTGCCAGCTGTAAAGCTGGGTATTTGTTAGGGGGTAACATAGCATAGGCCATAAATTGAATGGGATCTATTTCGTTGTTGTTGTAGCATTACAATAGTTTTGTTATGTTATGGAGATATAAATTACATATGATGTTGTAGGTAAAGCCTATTGCTGGGAGTGGCTAAAAAAATGTGGTATACTTTAAGGCTTTACAAGTATTGTGCGTGTATTTGATAAATTTTTGTAATATGTCACCACAGTTTAGTGCACAGGTTAAAAGCAATAGCTAACATGGGCAGCAGAGGCTAATCTGTGGTAATTAAGGGTAATTGAAAAAAAACATATTAGGGCATTCAAAGAGCAGAAATTTCTAGAAATAGGTTTAAATTCAGTCCGCCTTACAAATGACAAATCCTAAATTTTTTCTTACATATCAAGAAATTGTATACATTCAAATTAAAATGGGTTATCCGTCCGTCATGACGATCTGATATAATGAATATATTTTCAAGGACAACTGTTACACTGATCCTTGAAATCACAAAATTTCCAAGACAAAAATTCAATTTTTTTATTTTTTTTCGAACAATTCGAAAAATTCTTAATTTCTTATTTTAATATGTTACCCGCCTTGGTTCAGGTTTATGTTTAGGTTAAACTTTAGGTTTAGGTTTAGATTTAGGTTTAGGCAGAGCTGTAAACTAATCATTACAATTTGTACTCATTACTGCTCAATTACAAATACAATTACATCTAAAAAGGAATTGAAAGTTAACTACAATTCTAATTACATGAGGAATTGGAATTGAAACTAAAAGTCTCAACTACACAGGTAATTGTACTTGAAAGTAATGATTCCTAATTACTTTTCAATTAGCTCAATTACTTTTTAATTACAAGGAATTGAAAGGAATTGACGGAATTGGGAGGAATTGGAAGGACTTAAGAGGAATTGCTGTAATTTGGAAAGGTCCGTTATGTTAAAATATATTGCTCCCACTCTCCTTTTCTCTTTGTGACGTCACACTGCTATGTTTACATACACTTCACATGTTATTTGATGTTATTTCAATATCTTTCCAAATTGTAGCAATTCCTCTTAATTCCTTCCAATTCCTCCCAATTCCGTCAATTCCTTTCAATTCCTTGTAATTAAAAAGTAATTGAGCTAATTGAAAAGTAATTAGGAATCATTACTTTCAAGTACAATTACCTGTGTAGTTGAGACTTTTATTTTCAATTCCAATTCCTCATGTAATTAGAAATGTAGTTAACTTTTAATTACTTTCGAACATGGTAGGTAATGATTACTTGTACTTGAGTTTACAGCTCTGGGTTTAGGTTTAGGTTTAGGTTTAGGTTTAGGTTTAGGTTTAGGTTTAGGTTTAGGTTTAGGTTTAGGTTTAGGTTTAGGTTTAGGTTTAGGTTTAGGTTTAGGTTTAGGTTTAGGTTTAGGTTTAGGTTTAGGTTTAGGTTTAGGTTTAGGTTTAGGTTTAGGTTTAGGTTTAGGTTTAGGTTTAGGTTTAGGTTTAGGTTTAGGTTTAGGTTTAGGTTTAGGTTTAGGTTTAGGTTTAGGTTTAGGTTTAAGTTTAGGTTTAGGTTTAGGTTTAGGTTTAGGTTTAGGTTTAGGTTTAGGTTTAGGTTTATGTTTAGGTTTAGATTTAGGTTTAGGTTTAGGTTTAGGTTTAGGTTTAGGTTTAGGTTTAGGTTTAGGTTTAGGTTTAGGTTTAGGTTTAGGTTTAGGTTTAGGTTTAGGTTTAGGTTTAGGTTTAGGTTTAGGTTTAGGTTTAGGTTTAGGTTTTTTATATTTGATTGTATATTTTAAAGTATTTTAATATAACAAAGAGTAATAATAAAAAAACGTAATGATGTCAGAAAATGTTGCACGTGAATGCAATTAAATAAATGATTTCTAACAGTATAAAATATTTTTTTTTTTTTTTGGATACTTGGAATTTTGTTCATCCATTTTCTGTTTGAGATTTTAAAAATTATTGTGGGCGTCGCGTAAGCTTTTAATTAAATGACTTTTGAATATACATTAGTACATCTTTGTTATCTTTATATCCCCTTATCTTTCCTCTCTTTCTCCCTCTCTTTCTCTCTCTCTCTCTCTGATTTCACCTCAATTGTTTATCCTTGCCGTCATTACATTGTTGTGTACATCCTTAAATTATTGCATACTTTGAAGCATTTCATCTAAATGACACCTAATTTAACTGCTCACACTTATACATCTACTAGACCACGAGTTTCTTTACCGTAATGACTACTAATTTTCTACCTACTCTCATTAAACCCATGTGGGTGTAGGCATTAAATCGCTTTTAAGAGTTTGTGCTTTTGAAGCACTTTGGCCAGGCAAAGTGTTTTGTATATGGAATATTGTAAGCCCACGCTATTGCCGAGTGGGTCACATAACTCGCACACAACCTTAAATGGTGTTTAACAAAATAATTTCTCTATTTTTTTCATGTTAAAGAAAACCGTCTGTCATGCTCATCTGCAACCCATTAAACAAAACATACCCAAAGCTTATTTATCAATATCAATGATTTCTTTAGGCGACACAAAAGGGTAATAATGAATTTGCTGCAACGCCCTCATCGTCCCTTTAGAATACCCCATGTATTATACATATACGAATGAATGGTATATTGAAAATGGAAACCCTCAATATATGTTAAAGCAATTTGTTAAAAAGGTTATGCCGCTTCACCGATAATACATATTACGAGCACGGCAGACAAAATGTGTCGTCTGAGGGGACGACGAGATAAATCGTTTCAACTGTCTGCCTTGACAAGAGGAGGATTTCATTCTATTTTAAAAATTGATATTGCACAAATGATAAGACAGTCGTCATGCTTTATTGTTATTGATTATAAATAGAAATGTCGAATTGTTGTCTATTGAGAAAATGTAAAATTTTACGTAGGCGTGACATTTTTATTGGTTTATAGCTACTTTTGTTAATACATATGATGTGTTTCCTTTTTAAAAATATTTCTGTATTAAATTTAAGTTACTCCTACAATATATACAATATATTTTTAGTATATCAACGCCTAAATGTATGCCACATTTATGGCTAGGCATTCAATAGGTTTTACATATTGAGAATATCAATTAAAACGTGTTACAAAATTATTTTCAACAATTGTAAGATATTATTATATGAAAAATATTGATACAAAATTCTAGACAAATTGCAGTAATGGTAAAAAAGGTTAATGGTACAAGAAACAACATTTTAAAACTTTTTGTTAAATAAAAAGAAGGCCAAAATAGACGATATAAGTAATAGCCTAACATAATTTTTAGTTATAATTTTTAATTTTTAAGGTTAAGGATACATTTACGTTCAGATTTTTAAAGCTAATCGATAACAGTCCGAAATATTGAAATATTATTTAAATGTCCTTGAATATTTTGTCATAATATCAGAATATATCACTGTGGGTTGAAATATACAAAGTGAACATTACCCAAATTTTGGTAACAAATTACCAACCTTATCATGCATACGACTATTCACCTCCGGTGTAATCTTTTCCAAAACTTTTAACAATTCTTCTAATGTTTGAATTTTTTTATTTCGGACAATAATTTTTTGCAGTAGTAAGGATACGACACCGTTTCTATATCCCTAAAATTGTTCTATAATTTCATATTTCATTGCAAATATGAAACTTGTCCATATTCTTATTTAAATTTCGTTGCAGCTTAAGAAATTTTTTAATTTTACTCATTTTAACGCTTAGCTGAAATTTTCGGGTATACTTTTAGGGATATTACAAAATTGCAGTGTAACTAATCACAATTTTAATAAAATCGACCTATGGTTTTATGTTATTGATTAAAACGGTGTAAGCTTTTCCCAAACTTTTGAAAAATCTTCTAATTTGTGACTATTTGGATATTGCACAATAATTTTTTGCAGTACAAAGGATGCGACTCCTTTTTTAATATCCTTTAAATTGTTCCATAATTTCATATTTCATTGCGAATATGAAGTTTGTTCATATTTTTATTTAAACTTCGTTGGAGCTTGAGAAATACTTTAATTTTACTCATTTTAACGCTAACGTAAAATTTTCGGGTATACTTTTAGGGATATAACAAAATTTCTTATTAACTTCCTAAGATTTGTAGGAATTCTTTAGTGTTTTGAAACAGTTTACACACTTCTACCTCACATATTTGTTTCCTCAATGACCTCCATTTGTATCCTAACACAAATTAAAACAAACCCAAAGATATGGCCTACTTTTAGCCGGAAACAATCTTATATAATATATGACCGCAATAGTAACAGATTTCACACTTAATTTATACTTTTCCAAAGTAAAACAAATACAACTTACCTTTCAACACAGATTCTCTGCAAACTTGTGGGCTGGCTGCTTTCACTTAAGTTTTTCCTTATTTTGTAATATTTGTTTTTATTTTGTTTTGGTTTTTTTATTTCACTCTCACTGTTTTCGTTATTTGCACTTTCTTCTAAAGCCTACTTATAGGCATCTACTGCTGTATTGGTGCTTGCCTCCCTGCCTATTTACTGTAATTTGAATTTATGTTGAATACAAAAACTTTTTTTTTGGCTGTTACCGTTTTGTTAAACTTTTTTACGCCCCTTTAAGGAGAAAACTTATTTAGTTGTATGGGTGTGTGTGTGTTTTAATTTTCGTTTTCTTTTAGGTAGTGCAGTGTTGTTGTTGTTGTTGGCTTAGTTTGACCTTGATGTAACGGGTGGCTGTTGGGCTTTGTATGGTTTTGGCGGCGGGGGTATGGCCCAATGTTTTTTGAAATAACCATTCACCTGTGTTTGGAGGATTTAATGAACATCAGTTGTAGCTGGGTGAAATATGTGGGTTTTTATTTTGTTCACTTGTTTTCTTCCTTCCTTTACTTTTTTATATTATACAATTAATAAAACATTTTGGTTTATATCCGGTCGTTTTTCTTGTTTGACCACCCACCTACTTGCAGTTTGTAGTGTGATGTCGTTTCTTGTAGAGCCCCGAAGGACTTAAGTCAAGTGTGAAATTAGGACTA
Source organism: Muscina levida (assembly GCA_964034835.1). NCBI lineage: Eukaryota > Metazoa > Arthropoda > Insecta > Diptera > Muscidae > Muscina > Muscina levida. Next base: position 8,818,925 of record OZ035881.1, on the reverse strand, counting down.
CGGCTTCCAGGCCAGCGAGTGGTTATGAGAATATGCAATGTTAACAAGTTCCAGTTTTAAAACAAATTTTTGGATATTTCTCATTCAGCGACCTCACTTAAAAACTTTGTGCCAACAACTTTATTTGCTATTACACATTTTATAGCACACTTTTAGGCTTATTTTTTATATATTTAATATTAAAAACAAAATTGTCAGGGAAGCGGCAGGATTTTGTTTTGGGAACGTTATGGTTTACATTAAAGATTTCATGGGTTTCAGATAGCATTAACTTGATTTTTTGTTTTGTGGGCATATGATTTTTATGAAAGTATGTTGAGGTTGCACCATTTAGTTATTTGTTTTTGTGATTAAGCGGAAATTATTGGCAATTAGCTTTGGCTGATATAAATACGAAGTTTTTGTTGAGATACCCGTTTCTCAATTAACCGATTACCGACATTACCGAACGCGTTACAGAGTGCTACGAGATTTATACCATTGCCGTTGGTGCTCCACATAATTTGTCATGAAATCTGTAAAAAAAAAAATGGAAAAATTTATTAGTGAAATTATGCAAAGGAGTACGTCCTTATAAAAGGTAGTAATTTGATTAAACTTTATAAGTTCGTGCAGTTAGGAAATTTGTAACTAAATACAAAATAGTAACCAACCAATAAAATACGATTGAAAGATATCAAATTTCTTAATAATTTTTTTTCATTTTGATAAATTTATGATAATTTAAAAATTTAACTATTTTTTAACATCTCCCACAATTTCTTCTTATTTCTGATTAGAAATATTATATTCCAAAATTTATTTAAATTTTTAATTTAAATTTAAAACCTAAACCTAAATCTAAACCTAAACCTAAACCCAAACCCAAACCTAAAGATATCAAATTTCTTAATAATTTTTTTTCATTTTGATAAATTTATGATAATTTAAAAATTTAACTATTTTTTAACATCTCCCACAATTTCTTCTTATTTCTGATTAGAAATATTATATTCCAAAATTTATTTAAATTTTTAATTTAAATTTAAAACCTAAACCTAAATCTAAATCTAAACCTAAACCTAAACCTAAACCCAAACCCAAACCCAAACCCAAACCCAAACCCAAACCCAAACCCAAACCCAAACCCAAACCCAAACCCAAACCCAAACCCAAACCCAAACCCAAACCCAAACCCAAACCCAAACCCAAACCCAAACCTAAACCTAAACCTAAACCTAAACCTAAACCTAAACCTAAACCTAAACCTAAACCTAAACCTAAACCTAAACCTAAACCTAAACCTAAACCTAAACCTAAACCTAAACCTAAACCTAAACCTAAACCTAAACCTAAACCTAAACCTAAACCTAAACCTAAACCTAAACCTAAACCTAAACCTAAACCTAAACCTAAACCTAAACCTAAACCTAAACCTAAACCTAAACCTAAACCTAAACCTAAACCTAAACCTAAACCTAAACCTAAACCTAAACCTAAACCTAAACCTAAACCTAAACCTAAACCTAAACCTAAACCTAAACCTAAACCTAAACCTAAACCTAAACCTAAACCTAAACCTAAACCTAAACCTAAACCTAAACCTAAACCTAAACCTAAACCTAAACCTAAACCTAAACCTAAACCTAAACCTAAACCTAAACCTAAACCTAAACCTAAACCTAAACCTAAACCTAAACCTAAACCTAAACCTAAACCCAAACCCAAACCCAAACCCAAACCTAAACCTAAACCTAAATCTAAACCTAAACCTAAACCTAAATCTAAACCTAAACCTAAACCTAAACCTAAACCTAAATCTAAACCTAAACCTAAACCTAAACCTAAACCTAAACCTAAACCTAAACCTTAACCTAAACCTAAACCTAAACCTAAACCTAAACCTAAACCTAAACCTAAACCTAAACCTAAACCTAAACCTAAACCTAAACCTAAACCTAAACCTAAACCTAAACCTAAACCTAAACCTAAACCTAAACCTAAACCTAAACCTAAACCTAAACCTAAACCTAAACCTAAACCTAAACCTAAACCTAAACCTAAACCTAAACCTAAACCTAAACCTAAACCTAAACCTAAACCTAAACCTAAACCTAAACCTAAACCTAAACCTAAACCTAAACCTAAACCTAAACCTAAACCTAAACCTAAACCTAAACCTAAACCTAAACCTAAACCTAAACCTAAACCTAAACCTAAACCTAAACCTAAACCTAAACCTAAACCTAAACCTTAACCTAAACCTAAACGTAAACCTAAACCTAAACCTAAACCTAAACCTAAACCTAAACCTAAACCTAAACCTAAACCTAAACCTAAACCTAAACCTAAACCTAAACCTAAACCTAAACCTAAACCTAAACCTAAACCTAAACCTAAACCTAAACCTAAACCTAAACCTAAACCTAAACCTAAACCTAAACCTAAACCTAAACCTAAACCTAAACCTAAACCTAAACCTAAACCTAAACCTAAACCTTAATTAAAAATTAAAAATTAAAAATTAAAAATTAAAAATTTAACATTTAAATTTACAAATTAAAAATTTAACATTTAAATTTAAAAATTAAAAAATAAAAAAAAGAATAAAAAAAATCAACAAAAAAAAATTAACAAAAAAAATTAGAAAGAAAAATTAAAAATTAAATTAAATTCAAAATTTGCATTTAAAAAAATAATTCTTAGACATTTAAATTATTTTAATTATTTTAATAATATTTTCTGTGACCACAAGTATTCATATTGAATTCAGTTGTCCGTTTCCTAAAATGTTCTTTAATTTTTTTTTTTTAATTTCTTGTAACTATTTTTGCCTTTATTTGTCTGGCATTGCCTTCAGACTCTTTTGCAAAAACAATCAAAATATTTTCATTATATTCTGTGAAAATCATTTTTCCTTTTCATTGTCCTTGATTAGACTGTACAGCTATTCCATTTGTAGCCTTTACGATAGCAATAACAGCTGCCTAATCCGCCTTAAGATATGCTATGGATAATTACAATTTAGTAAATCTTCAATATGAGAAATCCTTTATTTAATACGCAAATATACAAATAAACTACAATATAATAAATACAATGTTATCTTAAGGAATTTTTGGCAAATATTTGTAAAATTCAATGGTATCGGAGTGTGCGTGAGTCTTTAATTAATAACCCTTAAGATATGCTATTGCTTATGCCTAGTGTTGGTATTAAACTCCAACTCATGGTGTAAACTTGACCTAAATGTTTATTTAACCGAGCAGAAACAATAACAACAGCGGCATCATTAAAAGTAACGTAGCAAGTAAACCCTTTTCACCTGTAATTTATGCTGCTATACATAGCATACCTTTAAGCGTTGGCGTTTTTCTAAAGCCTTAAGTAATAAAGATAAAACAGCTATACAACGAGAGTTGGACACCCACACCCACAAACACCTGTACAACGGAGGAACTAGCAACTATTCGCACACTACCACAACTACTACTGCCACCTGTCTGCCCTTATCTGTATCTTAACGTTTTGCCATTGCATACTTGTAGGTGCTGCTGCTGGCTGTGTTATAGCCTTATTGTGTGTAGCATGTGTTAAGGGACCTCAGTGGCGCATTTCAAACCGTAAACAAACACAATTTTGCATTAGCATAATTAAAACGTGCAAATACTCCAAGCTTGCTTGCCTCTGCCAGCCAGCACTTTTTACGTTTTACAATGCGACACTAAAGTGTATAGTAAACTCGGCTGCTCTCTATTTTGGTCTTATTATTTTACGTCACTACTTCAGAGCGACCCGGCGTTGTTCATTGTCTTCATTTACTTTGGCTTCGTACAAGAAAAAGCATTCTCACAGCGGACGAAACAAAATTAAACATGACAAGCTGTTGCATACCGTTAGGAGCTAAAGCTAACCAAAAAACACAGAAATGCAAGAAGAGAGCTAAGAAAGAATGGTAAATACGTAACACTGTGTGTGTTTTCGAAATTAGTTATATAATTAAAACACAAACTTTAGTAGTGGTACACGAAGCACTAGTTGCTGAGAGTTTGTAAGCGCTACAAAAGAAGAAAAAGACATCTTAAAGTATGCAATACTACTGGAACTACTGGCAACTACATCAAGTACAATGCAAAATGACAGCAGAGTGTTGTAAGAGAGAGAGAGGACAAGCTGGAAAAGCAGCGATATTGTAACATTCCCTAAACTTTAATTACTATTTTTGGTGAAGCGCATAAACTCAGGTTTTTATAGAGTTTAATAAAGGCTGCATAACCTTGAGCGTTGTGGGCTGAGTGTGGGCAAACTCTTAACGCATATTTACTTAGCTATTTACCTTTACGCCACGATGCCAGGCAATGCGCGCATAAATAACAGTTAGACATACTTGTATCGCTAGCGAGTGGCGAGTGAACAGAGTTAAAAGCAATTTCTTGTTTTATAAATTCAACATATGCAGCATACATTCAATAGCCATCCATGTATATATGTATGAAACTATATGTACATGTACAAACTGGCCGTGTTATAACATTTCTGTTCTCATTCCGCCTAACTCTTTTAACAACTTTAAAAAGATGTTAGCAATGGCGATGAAGGCAATATTTCATAGTTTACTACCGTGTTTTTGTTCTTCTAATAAAAAACTTTCCCCTATGGAAACAAACCAAAGTAATAGTAATAGTAAGCGAAGTTTTACTTTGCCTCGTGTTCTTTTCAACAAACTCCTTAACCTGGTTTAGTTTTGTAGACTTGACAGTTTTCCTTTCGTTTCGTCCACATCAATGTGCTTTGTCTTTGACTTCGTTATGCTGAGACGGCAAACTAAATAATATACACAAGATGTAAATATTTAAAGTTGCAAAAAGCAATCGTCTGTTTTTTCTGGCCAAACAAACCCCTCTAGGTATGCAATACTTTTGTATATTTTATGCAGCCTAAGGTTAGGCTATATAAATTACCTGAAAACTGGCAACTACAAATAAGTATTTGCATAGGGAGTAATGCTGTCTGGCATAAGTGATGAATTTAAAACTTTCAGATAAGTCTGCGACTGAAAGAGTGCTGTGCCAAAGCTTTGATGGTAGACAACTGCAAAACTGAAGTCATTGACTTTGTGAAAATGCTAAGCATGTGAGTAAATGTAGAAAAATGTCACTGAAACGATGTTTGTTTGTGGTCTAACACAGTGGTAAAGGAATTTTGAATTGTTATTAAAGGCGTCATAATTATGTGCCTAAATGTATGCTAAGCTTTTTTGTAATGCCACAGAATTGTGGGATTGTTTTAAGATAATAAAGATAAAGCAGCTATAGGATGAAATTTGGACACTCACACACCTATAAGGGAGATAACTAGCAACTGTTCGCACACTAACACAATTACTACTGCCAACTGTCTGCCCTTAACCGCATCTTAACAATTTTTTGCATTAGTTTGTACTTAAAAACTGTAGAAATAAACAGGAGTGATGTAGGCTGCAGTTGTTTTAACACTAACAATATGATGAGGGATTCCTCTTTCGACTCCAATACTCAGATATTGCTGCTGCCGACAATATCGAGGGGAGTAAATGTATATGGCATGAACACAGGTCACTCGCATGTTATTCGCCCAAGATGTGAATTGTGAGTTTCATCGTTCGGTTTAAGATAGTTTCTATAATTGCTAATAGAGTTTGTATTGCTATAAGAGTTGTGGGAAATTGACTATGTGACAGTCGGCAAGACGGATAGATATTTCGATAGTTTCTAAACTATCTTATCAGCACTATTTGCTGTGACTTCTTCACCAATCTGATTTTTTGTATACCACTAAAAGTTAATGCTGCCCAAAAGTAGGCTGCAGTTGCCGTAACCCTGATAATGTGGTGATGGATTCCTTTCTAGACTCGAATGCTCAGAAGTTGCTATAGACCACATGTAGGGGATGACCACTGATCAAAAAATTTAGATGGTACAAAAACAGGTGACCCACATGTTAGCCGCTTGTTCTCATGTTATTTTTTTAGCTGTTAAAGTTAATGCTGCCCAAAATTAGACTACAGTTGCCGTAAACCTAACGATACGGTAAGGGATACCTCTTTTGACTTGAACCCTTAGACAACTTCGAGGGGCGACCACTGATGGTGTGATTTTTTAAGTAGTCAAAGTAAATGCTCTCCTAAAGTAGGCTGCAGTTGCCGTGACCCTGACAATATGCTGAGGGATACAACACATTTGACTCGCACCTTAGCAAATAGCTAAATACAACATCGACCAAATGATCGAAGAAGAGTGGATGGCACGAAGACAGGTGACCCGCATCATAGCCGCGTGTTCTCATGTGATTTTTTAGCAGTTAAAGTTAATGCTGCCCAAAAGTAGACTACAGTTCCCGTAACCCTAACGATATGGTGAGGGATACCTCTTTTTACTTGAACTTTTGGACAATTTCGAGAGGCGACCACAGATCGTGTGAATTTTTTTAGTAGTCAAAGTTAATGCTCCCCTAAAGTAGGCTGTAGTTGCCGTAACCCTTATTATATGGTAAAGGATACAACACATTTGACTTGCAAAAAATCGCGGACGTGGGAAAAATGTAAATAGCATGAGCTTAGGTGACCCACATGATTATCGCGTGTTGTCACACTCTCATACAAATACAAATAATTTACAAAATTTATTATGTTACTAGTTCAATATAAAATCATCGCAGATAAAATCCAATATTACTATAAATGTTGAGTAAAAATTTTCACTCTATATACTTTTTAAAAAATTAAATGTCGTTTCCAACACATAAGTCTCCGAGACAAGATGACCCTATATCCTTTCGCTCTCTCAATTCTTTGAATACATGACTTTTGAATAATACCGCTACCAGAAGATTCTAAGTGAAAATGATTCGCCATAGTTAAAACCCCTCGAGGGGTTTTAACGGCAGTCACTGTTTTTTCATATGCCTAAAAACTAAATTGTCTATGTATTTGACGACTATTGATTTAGCTTTGTACTAGGAAATGCCGCCCAAACTTTGTATACATTTCTTAGACTGTTTATGACATTAAGGCGCAAACAGTAATTTAGTGCAAAATTGTTTCCAAGAAAATATCCTGTCGTCAATTTAAAAATAAATGGGCAAACACTTATAAGCACAGTCCTTTTGGAAATGACCATGACAATTATATAATTTCTGGCTTCTAAACGGAATTTCACAAAGTGTGTAAATAAGTGAATTAAAGGCAATGCAGGAAAAAGTTGTTTCTTTTTCTAGCGGCAATGATTATATGGAAAAGAGAATTTCCGCGAAGAAATAAGTTATTTATTAGCTTGAAAGACTAAGAAAGCACTTAGGGATTTTGGTCGTTTAATGGGTGGATAATTTTTGAAAATGAATCCAACTAGCTTAACTTTAATACCATATAAACTTTCGCAGTTATGTATACAACCACCAGCCGAAAACTTTATAAGATTGGATTACCCCTTGGGGAGTCTAAATCAAATACACAGACACTTGTTTTTTTATTTAAATCAGCCATAAAATTTACAAATTTGAAAATTTCTTGTTAAAATTTTACAAAATAGTTTTATGCATTTCTATCTTTAAGGTCGTAGTAATACAACAAAGGAACTATATGTAAATTTTTCTTACGCACGCCACCTATCATACACAAACTGTACTATCTTACAAACTATCTCTGGTCTGTACGTACTAAGCATCTACAACTTTCAAATGACCTGCGTAATGGTTTTTATGCTAATGGCAAACACACAGACACAGAAGTGTTTTTGGTATTAACAAATTTTATACTTAATTACAATGCAAGTAAAATTGTATGCATTTTTATATTTTGTTATAAAATCGGCGATAACATTTTAGAATTTTAGAAAAATTGTTAAAGCATCCAAGGTCATAGAAATACAAAAAAGTAACTATATGTCCATTTCCCTTATGCACGCCACCTATCGTACATGAATTGTACTACCTTACAAACCATATCTGCTCTGTAGGTAATAATCGTCTAAAACTTTCACATGATTGGTCTAATATTTTTTTTGTTTATGGCAAACACTCAGACACAGTAGTGTTTTTGGGATTAACAAATTTTATAGTTAATTACACTGTAAGTAAAATTTAATCTTTTGAATTGACGCAGAAGAACATTAAGACACCCCAACATAATTTTGGGCCGTAGAAAACAGTAAAATACTCCGTTTAAAAAGATTATAGTACAAACACAATACAAACTTAAAAATCGAATATTTCTTGTATTTGACCTAATCTCATAAGACAGAGTATACCAATGCGATCTACGACCCAAAATTAATGCGGGGTGTATCGGTGTTTTTCTGTGTTATTTTGACGTACTTATAGTGTTATGTAGCCAGCGATAAAAATCTAAAATTTTGGTTAAATTTTTAAGAGGGTTTTATAGCTCCCAAGGTCTTAGGAATGACAAATAGTGACTTGATGTCACTGATTTTCCCTTATCTTTATTTATACATTTCCTTTACGCACGCCACCTATCGCACACGAATTATACTATCTTACAAACCATCTCTGAACTTTAGGTAACAACCATCTAAAACTTTGAGAAGATTGGCCTAATATCTTTAAGGCTAATATAAAACACACAGACACAGTAGTTATACGGGATTAACAAATTGTATATTTAATTACACTGTAAATACAATTTTAACTATTGAATTGACACAAAAAAACACCGAGACACCCCATCTTAATTTTGGTCCGTAGAACACAATGGTATACTCCGGCGATAACAATCTCAAATCTTGGTAAGATTTTTAAGAGGTTTTATAGCGCCCAATGACTTAGAAATAACAAAAAGTTACTTAATGTCACTACTTTTCCCTTAGCCTAATTTGTACATTTACCTTACGCACGCCACCTATCGTACACGAATTGTACTATCTTAAAAACCATCTCTGGTCTGTAGGTAATAATCTTTTGAAACTTTAAGATGAATGCCATAGAAGTTTTTAAACTTAGGGCAAACACACAGACACGAAGTTGTTTTTGGGACTAACAAATTATATTATATTTCGACAATGGAATGTGAACTAAATTAAAAATAACTAATACATCTAGTTATTTGCACTACAAGTATATTATATTAAATACCCCGAAAAGGTATAAGAGGTAAGTATTACTTTAGCCGATAATTTTTTGTACTATGGAAATGTCAAATTCTAAGCTTGAAATGTTTTTATAATTTGAGAATATTTTTATGAACTGTTTTTTAAACCCCTAAAAGGGATGCCTGTATGTAAAATGGGAGTAGTTTTTGTGCGATCTTGCTCATCTTAGAATTTAGTCTCTGGTTAGAGGATAGTAGTTGGAATACCAAATTTCAACTTTATATCTCTCAAACTACGCCTGTTATCGCAGGGGGACAGACAGGCGGACACCACAAAAAGGGGGAGTTTGTATGTTAAGTGGCAGTAGTTTTTGTCTGATTTTCCTCATCTTACTAAATGATTGAATGCGGTACAATGCAAATGCTGTTAAAAATAATCTCAGAATGAAGCAAAACGCCTAAAAATATGCTGCACATAAATAATTAAAATATTATACGATAAGTTCTCTGTCATTTAGTGGGATTTGATGCATTGTAATTAAATTAAATTTAAATTGATATACTATACAAAAAGCAATAGATTATACTGTAAAGTAAAAAGACCAAACATTATTAGAGATTTAGCTTAATTGTATACTATAAATTTTAGATTTCCGTTAGCGCCTTAATGTATTGTATAATAGTTCGATAGCTGTATTCGCCTTAATTTTTACTAAACATGTATTTCATTGTCCTCAAATTTGAATAGAAACGCAAAAAGTAGTCAAGAGAACGAATAAAATCACAAATTCCTTCGAGTCCCTTTTATGATATATGAGACAAAGAAGGTAACGGAGTGAATACAGAAGAAAAAAAACCACGTCACAGTATATGCAAAGGCATTATTCCACTATGGAAGCAGAAAGTAATTTCTCAACTGTATGATTAAAATATATTAAAGATAGCTATTGTCTGGTGATCCCCTTTTGGAGAACTTTTACTAACTCTTATATGACATTTAGATACAGCAAAATCCATTTCCTTCGCTTTTCAAGCTCGGCTACCTAAATGTCATGCTTCAGTGGCAGCCTAATTTGTTGCTAACGACATAACTTGTTTTTTTTGTTCTGCCCTTAAGGAATTTATAATTTAAAGTTCCCAAAAATGTCGAGGAAATCCTTAAATGTGCAACAAATTCTTACGACATCTACATATTACAAATTCCTAGATTTCTGTTTCTCACAAAAGTTCTAAGATTGTAAAACATGACTCACTATTGAAACAATACAGTTTTTTAGGCTTTTGCATAAAATTCGCCTGAAAATTCCTTATTTGGCCTTTAGAATGAAAATTCCTTATTTGACCTTTAGAATACAAAGCTTAAGTGCCTAAATGTTATGTTTCAGTTGCTGTCATATTGCTTGCATATGTGGAGGGTTGGGGTGTCTACTGTGACAGCCTACATATCGTTATCCCAAAATTGTAACATACTTAGGGGGTGCCAGTAGCTGTAGTGGTGTTTTTTTGTTTGAGATAACATAAAACTTATATATATTTTTAAACATAAAAATTTTGAAGATTTTTAATAGGTTTCCTAGTTTTTGTTGTTGTTGTTACTATTTCACTTGAATTTTGTCTGTAGTAGAAGTTGGTTTAAAGCGTCCGAGTGTGCTCCTTAATATATGCTACACTTTTTCTGTGTGTGGTCTGCAGAAGCATGTCCGGCAAAAGTTTCAAATTTTATACGAAGTTTAGCCCAACTTGTTGCAGTTGTACCTCAAGTGAAAGTGAAAACATGTCACAACTTTCCTATTAAGTGTTTGGTGCTTAAGCAATGTGGGCTTGTGTTATGTCTAATGGGAGTTTTAATCAATTGCAATGTCAATTTAAAAGTTTGTGCTTAAAATTGACATATAAATTTGCATAAAGTTGTAATTTTAAAACTTTAACAGAGTGGAAGAGATTGATAACTTTACAATCCATATAGAAACATTATCTAAGCGAAGGTTAAAGATTCTAAGATACGGACAAGAACTATTCCCACCTCCCATACAAACTCCCCCTTTTTTGGGGTGTCCATCTGTCTGACAACGCGATAAAAAACATAGTTTGAGAGATATCGAGCTGAAATTTGGCATACAAGCTTCTATAATTTAAATGGATGCTAAGTTTTAAGGTGAACTAGATCGGACAAACGCTACGCCCACTTCTCATACAAACTTCCAATTTTTGGGGGATGTCCTTCTGTTTGTCCCCCGATTACAACCGTAGTTTGAGAGCTATCAAGCTGAAACATGGTATAGACACCTTCTATCCTCCAAGCAGAGATTAAATTTTAAGTTGAATTAGATCGCACAAACACTACTCCCACTTTACATAAAGACTTCCCGTTTTGGGGTTTAAAAAAATTCATAAAAATATTCTCAACTTATATAAACAATTCCAGCTTAGCATTTTACATTTCCATAGTAATAAAAAATTACAGACAAAAAAGTGAAGTGAACGGCTAAAAGTAATGTCCTCTCCTACACAAAGTCTCGTTTTTTTGGGATACAATATTTAATATAATATAATTGTTGTGCAGATAACTAGTTATATAACCATGTTTACAAATAGACAAGGGTATTTTATATACCTAGTTATTTTTAATTGAGATCACATTTCATTGTCGAAATATTATGAAATTTGTCACTCCTAAAAACAATTCTGTGTCTGTGTGTTCGTCTAAACCTTAAAAAATTATAGGGCAATCATCTCAAATTTTCGGAAGATTATTACCTTCAGACCAGAGATGGTTTTTAAGAAGGGCGTGGCGTGCGTAAGGGAAATGGTCACAAGTTACATTTTTGTATTTCTATGACCTTGGATGCTTTAAATTTTTTTTTCCAAAATTCCAGAATATTATCGGCGATTTTATAATAAAATATGTAATATGTGTTTTGTGGCCCAAAATTAACTTCTGTGTCTGTGTGTTTGCCATACGCTTTAAAGATATTCGACCAATCATCTTAAACTTTTAGAAGATTATTACCTATAGACCAGAGATAGTTTGTAAGATAGTACAATTCTTGAACGATAGGTGGCGTACGTAAGGCACAGTGACATATAGTTATTTTTTGTATTTCTATGACCTTGGGTGCTTTAACAATTTTTCCAAAATTCTAAAATATTATCGGCGATTTTATGATAAGAAATAAAAACGCATAAAACTATTTTGCAAAATATTAACCATAAATCTGTGTCTGTGTGTTTGTCATAAGCCTTAAAGATATTCAGCCAATCATCTTAAACTTTTAGCAGATTATTACCTACAGACCAGAGATAGTTTGTAATATAGTACACTTCGTGTACGATAGGTGGCGTGCGTAAGGAAAATTTACATATATTTATTATTTGTATTTCTATGACCTTGGGTGCTTTTAAAATTTTTCCATAATTCTAAAATATTATCGGCGATTTTCTAATAAGAAATAAAAACGCATAAAACTATTTTGCCAAATTTTGTATCTCCGTTTTTCTCTGTGTCAATACAGAAGTGAAATTCTTACTTGTAGTGTAATTAAATATAAAAATTTTTATCCCAAAAACACTTCTGTGTCTGTGTTCGCCATAAGCATAAAAACTAATAGGCCAATTGTAGTTGTAGATGGTTATTACTTACAGACCAGAGATAGTTTGTGGGATAGTACACTTCGTGTACGATAGGTGGCGTGCGTAAGAAAAATTGACATATTAAAGTTAAGGTCTTTGTACTCGTTTTCAATTATCCTGCCAACAAACGACCGACCTCTTTAAGTCCTTTCTTAGTATATCAGACAAAAAAAGTAACATAGTTCTCACCGGAAATCTTCTTTTTCACATCACTACTGTCGTTAAAATGAAACAACTTTTTCCTACATTGCCTTTAATTCACTTATTTTATTTACACACTTTGTGAAATTCCTTTCTATGAACTTTGAAGCTTTAACATTTTTCTAGCATATTATCGGCGATTTTACAATAAAAATTAAAAAGCATAAAACTGTTTCGCAAAATTTTAACAAAAAATTTTAAAATTTTTAAATTTTATGGCAGATTTTTTTTTTTTGGTATTTCTTTTAATTATAAAAACAAGTGTGTGTGATTGATACAGGCTCCCCAGGGGGAAATGCAATCTTGAAAAGTTTTGGGCTGTTGATTGTATACATAACTGCTATGGTTTGTAAAGTATTAAAGTTAAAGTCGTTGGACTCGTTTCCAAAAATTATACATCCATATACCATTATTAAGAACCACTAAGCGATCCATTGTCTATCTTAGTACATCGTTTAAATAACTTATTTCATTCTTCCCGGAAATTGTCTTTTCCGTATTAATACTGCCGTTAAAATGAAACAACTTTTTCACACACACTTTGTGAAATTCCTTTTGACAGCCAGAAATTATATAATTGTCATTGTCATTTCCAAAAGGACTATGCTTATAAGTGTTTTCGCTATATATTTTAAAATTGACAAGGATATTCTGCTCTTTTCTTGGAAGAAATTTTACAATAAATTACTGTTTGCACGTTAATGTCATAAACAGTCTAGGAAGTGTACACAATGTAAATATGAGGAAGATTTCCTAGCAAAATCCGAGTCGTCAAATACATTAACAAATTTTGTTTTAAGGCATGTGAAAAAAACAGTGACTTCCGTTAAGATCCCTCGAGGGGTTTTAGCTATGGCGAATCATTCTCAATAAGAATCTTCTAGTTGCAAAAATTATACAAAAGTCATGTTATCAAAGAATTGGGAGAGCGAAAGGATATATGGTTATTTTGTTTCTGAGACTTATATGTTGCAGACGACATTTAATGATAAATATTTTTAGTGAGAACTTTTACTGCACTTTCAAAGAATTTGGGGTTTTATCTGAGAAGATTTTAATTAAGGTTAACTGTACAATAAATTTCATCCTACGAGGGTGATCCCGACCAAAGAAGTCATCCTTATAAAGAAAACACAAAAAAATTGGGGAAAACAAATATTATTACATCAACACAATCGCCTATTTGCCCATTACGAGGGCAACAAATAATGCAACAAACAAAGAATGCACAAAATACTTGGGACATTCAACTGTTATATCTTAACATAATCTCCATTTCATCTTTCTTGTTATGGTATTTGATTTTCGAGAATAACTTGAAATTGTAGATAAATTTTCTATATTTCAGCGACATGGCCCCGAAATGAACACACTACCAAAATATACCGAGAAAAATCGCACTTCCCCCATATACTGCTTTATATTTTTTGTGTGCAAGTCTTAAGGGATTCCTCATTCCTACGCCAAATTACTTGCGTCAACACCTTGAATTTATAGCATACTTTCCATGTAAATAGCCTGAAACCTCTATGCAGTCGTTGGTTACAGCTGCAACAGGAGGTTTTCGTTGGCACAAGGTCAATTTCTCATTTCTGGTCATATATCTTAAGGCAAATAGGGAGGAAACGCCAATAGAAAGGCATTAAATACTTGCAAGAAGTTTAATTTGGCATAAAGTCAATAGCGATAAATTTAAAGTATACTTTAAGGCATTAAGGAGAAGAAAAAAAAGAAAACTCTAACTGAGAAATATTAGAAAATAATTGAATATAATCGAACATTTAAATATACAGCTATTATTAACATTAAAATTATAGATTACACCGTCAATATAAGGGATACAACTTTTTTTCATTTAAAGCATACTTCAAGTCATTAAATGGGCGACAAGACAAAACTGACCGAGAAATGTTTACAGGGAGACAAGTATATAGGTTACATATTGCGTTACACACACTATTAAGATTGAATTAAGACCTTTGCAATAGAAAGAATACAACTTTTAAGAACTAAAGCATACTTCAGGGCATAAATGTTTAAGATAAAAGAACTTATATGGTTAAGAAGTATTTTCCTCAATTATAACTAACATGTTGCGTTACAGATATTATGTAGATTCTAATAAAACATTACACTGACACAGGAAGGGATACCACTTTTTGCAATTTAAAGCATACTTCAAGGCATTAAGATTAAGATTGAAATAAGACAGTACCCTTGCAATAGAAAGAATAAGACTTTTAAAGCATAATTTAGGGCATAAATGTTTAAGATAATGGAATTTAAAAATCCACTTCAAAACTAGCTACATGTCAGCTAGGCTTACCGATTGATTCGACAATATGCTAAGAAGTTGCTGTCGACATCGGTTAAAGTTTCCAATACTATAATTGAACAGCAAAACTTGTCCATCAGCATAAAATGTAGCATATCCCACAGGGTTTCACAAAAAGCAAAGCGATATTTTTATACACCAGCCAACACCTTCAATGTACCACACATATTTATAATTTTTATTTATCGCATACATGCACTAACAAGTATTTGAACTTTTTCTCTATCGTAAGAATGTGTTGCATATCATTTAGGCTTAAATAATAGAGTTTTCGGTTTTTAGAACATTTTAATTGGACATTTGTTATACGGACAATATGTATAATAATCATTTAACTGATATAATTTCATCTAAACATAAAGTATAGCATACTTTTAAGAATGTTTTCAAAACTGTTCAAAATTTTCTAATTCAACTCAAAATAAATATATTAATAAGTCATATTTCAATTCTATCAACAATAGCATAGAAACAGCAAAATGTTTTTGTATTCACTTATTTGAAAAAAATGTGTTGCATATCTATTAGGCTTAAATTAACAAAGTATGGAAATTGCGTTACTTCGAGGTGGATCTTCCGTATAAACTATTAAAAAGTACATATAAATGTTGCACTTTTCAAATAATGTATTGCCTATCACTAAGGCTTAAATTAACAAAGCCCAAAAACTATGTTACTTCTGTAGACATATAAGAAATATTAGACTGATAGAAACCGTTAAAGTCTCCGATACTACAATTGAACAGCAATAACTGCCCATAAGCATAAAATGTAGCATATCCGAAAGGGTTTCATATAGCAAAGCGGTACACCAGCAGCAAACACCTTTAATAAACGTCACATATTTATACTTTTCATTAATCGCATACATGCACTAACAAGTATATGCACTATTTATATTTCGTAACAATGTGTTGCAGATCATTTAGGCTTAAATAACGAGTGACCGAAAACACAGTTATTCGGCCAAAATTTCCGTATTTGTTAAAACATTATAACCGAACTTTGTTATACACATATCTATATATAAGTTAAACATTTAACTGATCTAAGTTTAAATCTCAACATAAAGTATAGCATACTTTTAAGAGTTTTTTCAAAGCAAATTAAAATTTTCCAATTTAGCACTTTTATCAACAATAGTTTAGAAACAACAAAATGTATTTATATTCATTTATTTTAAGAAAAAAATGTGTTGCATATCAGTTAGGCTTAAATAAACAAAAGTCTGGAAATTGCGTTACTTTGAACAGAATTGTTGAGGTCCTCTAATAGTTAATAATTCAACACCAACAAAAATTATTAGGCTTGCCTTTTATCATGGCAAAACAACAAATTAGTCGCAGTTCAACTTATATATATTTGCTCTATTATAATTATGTGTTGCCTAATGTTTAAATAAACAGAGCCCAATAATTATGTCATTTCGGAAGAAAATTGGGTATAGTTACAGAACAATGACGTCCCGTACCGGTTGGTGAAACTTTTAAATGTTTTCGATGTTATAACTTTACGTTTTTAACTACACTTTAAACAAAGCGTAGCATATCTTAAAGGATTTCATATAGCACAATCCCGGTGGCGTTTATGAGCGACTTTGTCATTATGAAATTTTCATCGATGAATAACTGCAACAGAGTCAGTAACAATTTGATAGTTATGCCAAAATATCTAAGTTGAAAATTTCATTAATGACAACGGCGTTGCAATGTCACTGTTCCCTTAAAAGGAAAAACTTAGCGACATTGCCTGTTATGAATAACATATAAATTCACTAATGAAAGTTGATGATATTGTCTGTGAGGACTCACAAACAAATGGACGCCTACAAGACAAAATCAACATTGCTTATCTATGACAGTTTGGGCAAATACTTAAAAAATGTATAAATGACACCAAAGCAAAATCAACACTTGTCGTCGATGATTTAATATTGTCAGCGTTTGGCACGCTGAATCACTATGACGTTCGCCACCGGTATGTAAATATATTCATTCACACTTGCTAAACAACAAGCACAACCCTAACTTAACACCAACCGAATATATACAATGTAAAGTATGTGTTTTTGCACTTTCGTCATAATGTATTGCATATCATTGAGGCTTAAATAAAAAAAAGCTGAGAAATCATTATATTTCTGCATACAATTGAATTTAACAATGATTTGATGTTCTTAAACCTAATTTATCACAAACAA
Source organism: Muscina levida (assembly GCA_964034835.1). Lineage (NCBI taxonomy): Eukaryota > Metazoa > Arthropoda > Insecta > Diptera > Muscidae > Muscina > Muscina levida. The sequence continues at coordinate 8,801,501 of OZ035881.1, read as the reverse complement.
AAAGTGTAGCATACTTTGAAGATTATCATAGCAGTTTAATAGTAATATGAACCAACAATATTTCTTACGTTATATAGATAATAATTTGCCATTGTAACAACAATTGAATTACATTTTTATTTGCAGTTCCGAAATTTCGAGTTGCCTATCATTTAGGCTTAAATTAATACAGCCCTATGTGTCATTTTGGAAGGAAATTGGGAGTATTTACATTAAACAGGACATCATACTGGTGTTATTTGTTGATGATTTTGATGTTCAATATAAAAAATGTAACTGAAATTTTAAATTTCTGTTTGTTCTTCCGAAAATTTTGTATTGCCTATCACAAAGGCTTAAATTAGCAAAACCCTAAAATTATGTGTCATTTTGGAAGGAAATTGAGTATATTTGCATTAGACATGACTTTAGACTGATTTTATTTGTTGACGATTTTGATGTAAAATATAAATACTTAACTAACATTTTAAAAATTTTGTTTGCTCTTCCGAAAATTTTGCATGCCTATCAAAGAGGCTTAAATTAACAAAGCCCTAAATTAAATTAAAATTTGGCAGGAAATTGAGAATATTTACATGTGCCACTTTTTAAAGGAAATTGAAAATATTTGCATTAGAAAGGACGTCATACTGATGTTATTTGTAGATGATTTTCATGTTAAATATAAAAAATTTAACTAACATTTTAAATATCTGTTTGTTCTTGTAAAAATTTTGTATTGCCTAAATTAACAAAGTCCTAAAATTATGTATCACTTTGGAAGGATTATTTGCTTGGGGAAGGACGTCAGGCTAGTTCTATTTTTTTACTGGCCAAACTACATTAAATCAAATAAAATTAGCCTATCACGCATGGTTACACAAAGCACAATATTAATTTGTTTATTCGCCAGCAAAAAAAAGTTTATAATGTTACACAACCATCGAATATAGAAAATTTAATGTAATATTACTTCCTCTTTCGCAATAACGTGTTGCATATCATTTAGGCTTAAATAAATAGAGAACGAAATTATCACTTCTCACAACATATGAATTCCAGCTATTAATATACATTTTTGTTTGCCATTTCGACAATTTGTATTGCCTATCGTTTTGGCTTTAATAAACAAAACCCACAAATTATGTCACTTTGAAAGGAAATTGAGAAGGTTCAGATAATAGCTTATCCTGCAGGCTTTCAAATAACACAATGATAATTTGTTGATTCGCCCTCAAGAAAACAACAAATTTCATTGAAATTGCATAACAATCCAATACTAACAATTAACTGTAATATTATTTTCTCTTTTGCAAAATTGTGTTGCATATCATTTAGGCTCTATATAATTTTAATCAAAATTACGGCATTGAAGTAAACATCAATTTGTCATAAATATATGATGTTTTAAATAATAAAACATTATCGGTCTTGGTCACTATTACAAAAAACGTGGCGTCAGGCTGTTGCTATTTGGTGGTGGCTTTAATGTCATCATTGCAGCTATCTTAATACATCAAATTAAATAAAGTGTAGCCTATCCTGCAGGCTTTTAAATAAAACAATGATAATTTGTGAATTCGCCATCAAAAGCACAATAATTTTCATCAAGTTACACAATAATAAATACCTACAATTAATTGTAATATTATTTCCTCTTTTGCAAAAATGTGTTGCATATCATTTAGGCTTAAACAAACAGAATGCGACAACTACATTCTATTAACCACAATTTTCGCATTCAAGTTGTCATTAGTTTGGCGTAAATATATGACGTTTTCAATAACAAAACGTTATCGATCTTAGTCACCATTATAAAAAGTGTAGCATACTTAGTAGATATGTTCAGAGTTCTTTAACAATATTAATAATTAAAAAATAAAAACTTATTCACTCCTAACAACCTTTGAATATGCCATTAAACTGAATTTTTAAATTTTCTTTTCCGCTTTTGACATTTTTTGTTGTCTATCGTGCAGGCTTAAAGTGACAAAGAAAACAAATTATGTTACTTCGACGGGAAATTGAAAATATTTACATAAAACGTTATTTGCTGATCGCTTTGATGTTATAAATGTAACTATATAAATACATCAAATTAAATGAAGTGTAGCCTATGCTGCAGGATTTCAAATAGTTCAATGGTTATTTTGTTAGTTGTGTAGCCCATCCTGTAGGTTTTCAAATATTTCTATGGTTATTTGTTTATTCACCAGATAAAAATAACTTTCAGTTCATATTTAACAACAATCGCAGACAAACAGTTAATTGCAATATTACTTCCTCTTTCGTAATAATGTGTTGCATATCATTTACGCTTAAATAAACACAGTACGAAAACTGTTATTTTAAGCAAAATTTCCGCATTGAAATGGACACAATTCTGTTAAAATTACATGACGTTTTTGATTCTAAAATATTATCGAACTAAATTTTAAAGTTTTTGTTTTCACTTTTGAAATTTTGTGCTGCCTATCGTGTAGGCTTTTAGAGACAAATCCCCCAGGTTTTCAAATAGTACAATGGTTATTTGTTTATTCGCCACCAAAAAAAAAACTCATTTCATATTAAACAACGATCTAATACAAAAATAATACCAATATAAGTTCCTCTTTTGTAATAATGTGTTGCATATCATAAAGGCTTAAATAAACACAGTGCAAAAACTATGTTATTTTCGGCATAATTTTCATAGTTGAATTATTTTCGGCTAAATTTTCCCTTTGAATGGAACACCAGTCTGTCATAATTAAATGACGTTTTTGATTGTATAATAATATGTTGCATAACATTAGGCTTAATAGTAAATAAACGGAGCCCCAACTCTTTATTAGTTTGCCCAGAAATTCAAATTCTATCAATTGTTGTACACATTATTTTGTGATGTTCTTCGATTATAAAACATTTGATTTAACCGAATATACCTTCACATAAAGTATAGCATATTTTGAAGGGCATTTCAAAGCATTTTAAAAAATTCTAACTGTGCGCCAAAAAAAAACAAGATATTTAACTGTCATTTTTCAATTCTATCAACAACAATTGATTAGAAACCATAGCGTTAATTTTTACAATCACATAAAGTTTAGCATGTAGGCGTTTACTTAATGTTAATTGAGAAATTACAAGTCAGGGTGAAGGTACTAGGTTAGTATATTAAACCCCCCATATGGTTCTTGAGTTACAGCTGAAAAACTAAGCAAACAAACATCAAGACAAGGAAAAAAACTACAAAAAAGGCTATACCATATTTGGCCGAAGAACGCCAAACTCATTTGGAGTTTTACTATACTCATAGTACATTCACCCTGACTTGGAATTTCTCAACACCCAGACAAGGACTCCGAAAATTTACCACAGTGTATTCAGTTATTAAGCTCTTGCGTTACATATTATTTAGGCTCCAATAAACAGTACCTATTCAAGTTATTTTAATGAGAATTCCTGTATTGTAGACCATCGTTAGAATATATACATATTTATTTTGTATAAACACACACTACACATTCTTAATAGCACAAACAATGTAATGGCAACAATTAAATATTTTATTTACTTGTCCTGTCGCTATGCAATAATGTATTGCATATCATTTAAGCTTAAACAAACTTAGAGCGTAGGTAATATTATTTGAAAATAATTTCAGATTTTTTAAATTTTATACAATAAAATTATATTGCATATCATTAAGGCACAAATTTCAAAGGGTTGAAATTATTTTTATTTTTTTTTTTTTTTGATTTTTTGGTATATGAGAGTTTTGCAATGTGTTATACTACAATAACACATTAATATAACTTTTGATGGCTTTCAGTCTTGTGGACGTATAAAATTTCTTGCTTGAACATTAAGAGAAAACATAGATTTTCTTATGGACTTTTAAAATATTTCATTCGCTGTAAGATAGAGAGAAAACATAAATTTAACCAAATTCATAATGATAAATATGTAAACATTTATTTAGCTGCATACTTTCAGATCCAATGGAAATTTTCGTTGGCATCATACAGCGACTTACTTGTGTACCCTTTTGCATATAAATATATGGCATATCATTAGGCTACACAAATAACGCCAGAATGTATTGTTATTTCTATGTATGAAATGCAGCAGGCGTAACTTAAATAGAACATCTACACCATTTAGTAGTAGTACACAAGAGCACAAGTAGTAAAGGGTACATTTATATATGTTATATAAAGTGTTGCCTAGCTTAAGGGTTTGTTTAAGACAGCTTCTGCAGTAAGTTACATTTTCATTGGTATATTTTCACTTTATTTTTTAAAATTACTAGAATTGCCTACTCTTAGGAGATTAAACAAATTTTCCAGTTTCCATTATTCGTCTAAGAGTTATTATATTCCTCAAATATTATTTCCGACTTTCAATTTCCTTTATATAACTAAAAATATAGTTTACATTGCCTAGTTTTAGGAATTCATATAAACCTCTCGCATAGTAGTCGCGTGTTTTAACCATCATGACACGGCCGGCCATACCCCATCTTATAGACATTCATTAAATATACCATTGACAAATACCGTTGGGGATGTAAAGTGAATCCGGCATTTCAAGCCGACTTAGAACCTCCTTCGTGGTGGCACCTGGGCAACGTTGTTAGTGATATTTTTTTTATCATGTATAGCGGCAGATATTGAGCGACGAACACTGATGGTTGGGCTAGCCACCCGCCTTCAGGTTCTTTACTGGCTATGAAAACATCAGAAAGAAAAAGTAAGAAACAAAACCTCCCAAATGTTGACGACTCCCGCAAACGTAATAAGTATATGCACCTGGAACGTCCGGACTCTCTATTGAGAATGTGTCAATATCCGACTGGCGGATGCCAAGGCTGACATCACTACCATCCACGAGATGAGAAGGACAAGGATGCTTGTGACTTAAAAATTGCGACATTTATTACAGCTGCCATGTCAAAAAGTACGCGGTTCAATCCTGTTAGTGATCGAATAGCCATCATCAAGCCGAAATACTTCTACATCACGAAGATAAAGACGATGAGCGCCTAGAGGAAACATACGGCCAGTGCACTGGCCACTACATTAAAATTGTTCTGTGAGACTTCAATGCAAAAATAGGAAGGGAAGATGGTCCATCGATCGCACGTGAAGGTATCACACCAATTGTCGACGACGGCTTAGATTGCCCACCACCAAGTCAAGCCGAGGTAAAAGAAACAATATTGCAGCTGAAAAATAATAAAGCAGCCGGTGCCGACGACTTCCGGCAGAGCTCTTCAAGTCGGGTGGTAAGGAGCTGATAACGAGCAAGCATCAGCTCCTACGCACGGTTTGGCTTAAAGAGTGCATGCTCGACGATTGGATCTAAGCATATTAAGTCCAATGCTGAAAAAGGTGATTCAAGTGTGTGCTCCAACTACCGCGGGATCAGCCTTTTACCCATCGCATATAAGGTCCTGTGGAGTGTGCTATGTAAAAGGCTAAAGCCGGTGTTATCAAAACTGATCGGGCCTAATCAGTGTGGCTTTAGACCTGATAAATCAACAACTGACACTGATATTCCCACTTCGGGACAACCTGAAAAAGACCCAAAAGAAATAGATCGACACGTACCACCATTTCGTCGGTTGTAAAGCTGCCTTTGACAGCCCGATACGTCAGAAATTACTCGAAACCATGTCTAAGTTTGCTATTCCAGCGAAGCTGATACGCGTTTGCGGAATGACGCTGACTGACAAGAAGTCTTCAGTGAAAATTGGCAAGGACCTTACGGAGCCATTCTATACCAGACGAGGCCTAAAACAATGCGAAGGCCTATCGTGTGACCTGTTCAACATAGTGATGGAGAAGATAATGAGGAAAGCTGCAGTAAATACGAGTGGCACGTTATTAAATAAAATCACATGCTACTTGCGTACGCTGATGACATCATCGGTCGAAAACTGCAGAATGTGACTGCAACCTTCTCAAGTATACAGAATGAATCAGCGAAAATGGGTCTAATGGTGAACGGGGACAAAACGAAGTAATTAGTTTCAACAAACAAAGAAACTACTCGTTTGGGAAACTGCGTGAAAGTTGACAACTATAATTTTGAGGAGGTAGATAATTTTATCTACCTAGGCTCCGCCATCAACAAAACAAATAAAGTCAATATGCTCCAGCTCAAAAAGTCTTTGGCAATGAACTCGATGGATGGCACAGGAAACCGTTGGAAAGTCCAGGTTACTGAGAACCTTGCAGAACTCGGTTACTGAGAGAAGAAGCACACAAGATCAAAGCGCTTATAATATTTAATAATACATAATCCAATAGGATTACAAAGAAGTGCCAGCTAAGTAAGTAAGTAGATGTAATTTGTTATTTTCGTATTCACTGCCTACATTTAGTAGACTTACCAACAGAAATGGATGTTCCACATATCTTTGACGAATATTTTATATTTTCACTTCCTGGAAAGATATTGAGACTACCGAGACTTAATTAGGGGAATTTTCTTTAATATTGTATCCAAAATCATTGTCTGCCTTATATTCACTATCCAGTAACAAATGTAGTTCTTCTTTGAAGTTTGGAAGTTTATTACAAAAACTAATTTCATTTTTTAGTCACTATATAGTTTCCTTTTTTTTACACCAACCTTTAGATATTTCACATTAACATCACAATTTGTGTCTCAGATTATGTACATAGTTCTTAGAATAGCAAATTAAATTCTTGTTAAGCAAACTTGTTGGTTGGTTACAGGTCAAAATATATCTTAATTATACTCTGTCTATCTTTACACAAACAACGATAAACAACGATATGGGAGTCAAAAATATTTTCATTTCCAGGAAAACTGTTACCCACTGAGGTGTCCAAGATATTGTTGATTCCTAGAAACAAGTTTAATTTTAATTTAGCAAACCTTCTTGTTTGCTACTCACAATTGTTACACTACATATTAAATGTCTGCAAATTTTGTTTACACGTATAAATTTTTGTTTATTCCAAAATCCGGAATTATTATTGTTAAAGCTTATCACCAAATGTGTTAACACTTCTTGTAAGTTTTTTGTATTTTTATTATTTTTTTATTTGGATTTAGTATATAATTGCCACTGCCTTATTTTAGGCTATACGTTTATTTGTCACATTAATGCCAAATGAATGTTTACACTGTAAGCGATTTGTTTTGATTTTTACATTTCGCAAACAAAATCTTAATGACACAGACATTTTTTTTAATAAATTTATGTTGAGGCTTTGTATATAGTTTAGTTTGTAGATAATTGTTTAAATTTCACTGCCGAATTTTAGGCTGATGCTTTAAATATTTATTGCGGTATGTGTTAATAGTTATTAAAAAATTTTCCGTTTACAAAAAAAAACTAAATCAAAATTATTTTATACTGCATTATAGCCTACTTTTAGGGGATTTTTTTTTGTATTACAGTCAAAAAAAAGTTTTTGAAATTGTATTTCTCGGAAACATTTAACATACTTTTAAATTGAATTTACAGTTTTTTGTACAACAAAGTTTTTCCGATTTATGTTGTGTTTTAAATGGCTTTAAGTTGGTTTTGATATACTAAGCACTTTTTGTTGCAGCCTGATAATATGCAATGTATATTAATTTGTATTAATATACATATGTGGCATATTTTAAGGGTGATATTGCACACCCCAAATAACTACGATTCACAAAATACTAAATTTTTTTTTGAAATATTATATTTGCAAAAAAAGTGTGGTTATATCACAAAAAAGTCCCATTGATTGCTTTGAAAAATTTCTTAAGATTTCCAAAATACTTATTTATTGTTTGTTAAAAACTAAATTTGTGGTATATTTTTTGGGTGACATTAAAAACTCTTTAAATTTTACCAAATATTCGTTTTTCGTTTGTTCGAAATTTTACTTTTTTTTTAATATGAGTGGCATACTTTTAGGTTGACAGTCTATAACTGCTAAAAAGCTCTATGAATTAGCCATTAGCATCTATTGCTGTTCTAAGAGTTTACATTTGTAAAATGATATGTTTTCGAATTTGTTGTTGCTTATCATATGTTGTTACACATATAGCATATTTTAAGGATGCTTATTAACTTTTTAGAAAAACACACATTTCCTTCTATTTTCTTTTAAGTAAGGGAAAGAAATTTCAGTTTTCAGTGTTTAATTTTCAGCAAAAATCATAACTTCGTCGTAATGGCATCCTGATTATATGCTCCACATATTATTATTTTTTTAATATGGGTATTTCTGGTTTTCTCGAAAGTTGAAACATTTTGAAGATTCTTTATACTAAATTTTACTTAAAATTTTGTATTCAAAATTATGACTAACACAAAGTGCGTTATGGACACACACCATTTTCCACAGCAACTTGAGGTGTCTACAAAAAATTGTGAAATTTAGCGAAATTTCTTATGTGATCAGTATATTCTTTTTTGTAAAATAAAGAAGAGTTGTTGGGGTTTTATAAACAACTTATTTCACATTTAAAATACATTTAACTTTTATGCTACCTCAATCTAAACGTGCGCATTGTTCTACGGATAACATAGAGCGATAAAAAAAAAACAATACCTGGGAAACTATACTATTTTTCTGGTAGATGCTGCAGGGCACAACAAGAATCTGTTTTTCAAATTTAACAAAACCCCCAAATTTTTGAGTTACGGGTAAAAACCGGTTTTTCGTACTTTTACGCACTTATAAGCCATAAACTCGGATAAATATGAACCGATTTAAAGTTGTTCAGCGGATTAGGAAAGAAAAGACTTTCCAACGAAATATGCTTAGAACAACAAAAAGTTAGAAATATAGCAAATTTTTACTAAATAATATTGTCCGTCCTTTCGCTGGAAATATTCATATATGTAGCATATTTTTACGCTGACAATACACCAAAGGTTCTGTTAACAGCTTAAGAATTAGCCAAAAAAAAACTTTTTCAGTTTTTCTAAAACCTAGATTCTAGGTGGGTTAAAATTTTATATTAGGCTGACTTTAAACAAAAAAGGGGTTGACTGCTTAAGAATTATAAAAACTCCTTTTAATTTTGCGATTACAAGATTTGTTGTTTATTAAAATATTATGTTAAAATAAGTGAGGCATAACTTTAGGCTCACATTAGCAAAATATCAATACTGACAACCTAAACAATTAAAAAAAAATCTTAAAATTTTGTTTCACAAAAATTATATATATTTTAGAAAATTTTTTGTCATGTTTGACAGCCAAAAATAACATAAAAACTCTTTAAGATTCATCAAATACTCGGTTTTTGTTTGTTAAAAATTTAATACTTTTTTTAATAAATGTGGCATATTTAGGGCGCCATTAAAAATTTGAAACTATTAATTGATAACAACTCTTAAAGTTTCACTGAAATTCTTGATTTTTGTTGACTTTTTATTTGTTGTTTTTGTAATACATTTTTTACACTTAGCATATTTTGAGGACGCATATTTACTTCTTTTTAAAATTTACACATTTTTCTTACATTTTTCGTTTTGTGAGTAACGCACTGCTATTTTAGATTTCCTTTGTTGAGAAAAATAGTTTTTTATTGCAATGCCTTTAATTTTTTTAAGTTGTTTCTAAGCTTTATTTACTAGCTTATAAACACTTTTTGCTTTGGCCTCTTTTAGGCGTTCACATTAAACTGTAATGCTTAAACATTTAGCACTCCTTTACACATCACTTGACTTTATTTGTTATCCATTTTTTATAATATGTAATATTTTTGCCATATATTCTTAATTTTTGTTTGATTTTATCAACACCACGTTTTCGATTCGATTTGTACTGCCTACTTTAAGGCTTCGTTTACAACGCCTTAGATTTTGTTTGTATTTAATATTTGAATATCTTTTTTGCTTTTCTGATAACCTTTCACCGAATTACTACCGCGTTTACTCGACACACGTCTTTATTACGAGATAAACAACCGCACGTTTCCGCAGACACGAAAGGACTAAAATCAGCAACAACGAATAAAATCATCTAAAAGTCGGCAACGTCACCAGCAACAACAAACGTCGTCTCACATACACACACGCATTCCACAGCATCCTTAAACTTCTTCGTAAAATGCTAAGGCTGCTGTCATCCACTACTGGGTTTGTGGACAACATGCAATAAAATCCACAAACTTTACTACAGGCACCTTAGTCAGACAGCATTCATATAGTATAGCCGAGTGGCGGCAGCGGCGGCTGGTTGCTAAAAAGTTAACAAGTAAAAAGCCGCAAATGAATTGTGGACCATAAGCAAGTAAAGGAATCTCAGCAGTGCTAAAGACCGGGCATTTATGCTCTTGTTCTCCCCAGAACAGCTGAATCTGTAAAGCAGACAAGAGAGAGTAAGATAGAGAGAGGGAGAGAAAAAGTATTTTTTCTCTACTTAAAGAGTTTATGTGCCACACATATTAAGCGCTGGTAATGTGGATGCTATGCTGTGTAGCTGTGTTTCACTGGGCTGATGCTCTTTCGTTACTGTATCACTAGGTCAATATCCACTTTGTTTATACTCCTTAAAGTATGCTTTACTTGTCGCACAAAATATTTTGTTAAGCCGAAGCCTGGGTGTGTATGTAACAGAATTTTCATTTATGTCTTCGCAGAGTTTTTTTTTGTTTTTTTTTCTGCTTATATCATTTTAAACTTCTAACTATTTTAACATGTTTTTTTACCCTTCCTCACTTATTGTTCTTATAGGTTTTTAATCGCCTTTACATATAACTAAATACCGGCTTTTTTTCTTAGATTGCCCGGCCTTCTCCCCTCGCTGAGCCATGTAAATCCTTTGTCTATTATGAGAACATTCTATAGCTCCCTTTGCATATGTAAATTTGAAAAACTTTATGAGTGTGTGTGTGTGTGAGAGTTTTTCTGTCCTCAGTATCATCGTTAGTTTCACTTTTAAAAGGTATTTATATTGTGGTAGGGCAGTGTTTTTTCGGCTCGCCTATGACCTCATCCTCCTCTTCCTCCTCCCCAAGCGAGTTGTGGTCAATTGTTTGGTGTAGGTGGTCTTTTGCATGTTTGAAATCCACCACTGGTCATGGTGCTTACATTTGAGAAGTTTTTTTTTTGTGTTGAATGGCGGGAGGGGGTCTCCCCTCACCATTGTGAAATGTAAAGTGGATTGTCTGTGAATAATAGTGTCCGAATAGATGAAAAGGACCAGGCACAGTTTTGCCTGTGATTTGACTTTTGTTTTTTTTTTTTAAGATGGTCAGTCACATGTAATAGGTCAAAGAGGCAATAATATCGGGGACACACATCCGGAAAACTGCAACGGTATAGCCTCAAACACCATGAACGGCTTTAAGTTATAAGGCGCTCTAAACAAGAGCAATTGAGGGAGAGAGAGATAGAGAGACCAAAAGGCCACAATATAAATGTGTGTGTCGTTTTAATAATAATTAATAACCTTAAAGAATTATGTATTTACACTAGACTATATACAAATACATAATCTCTTAAGGAACACAGGTTAAGCTAAAGTTTATCTTATCGCAGGAAAAGTAAAGTATAACTTTAGGCTAAATTATAATACTTGGTGGCATTAAATATTATAGATTTGCATAACTTACAGGCTGACTTAGTATTAAAGGGCATACTTTTAGGCCGTTGAACAATAATTTTGTTTAGACTTACTTAGAATTTAGGGCATACTTTTAGGCCGTTGAATGAGAGTTGTTGTTTTCTTCATTAGAATGTTAAACAAATTTATATACAAATATAAAAATATAAAAATATAAAAATATAAAAATATAAAAATATAAAAATATAAAAATATAAAAATTAAAAAATATAAAAATATAAAAATATAAAAATATAAAAATATAAAAATATAAAAATGTAAAAATATAAAAATGTAAAAATATAAAAATATAAAAATTCTAAAATATAAAAATATAAAAATATAAAAATATAAAAACATAAAAATATAAAAATATAAAAATATAAAAATATAAAAATATAAAAGTATAAAAATATAAAAATATAAAAATATAAAAATTAAAAAATATAAAAATTTTAAAATATAAAAATATAAAAATATAAAAATATAAAAATATAAGGAAATGAAATATATATATTGTCTATTTCGGTAACCTATTAGATTGTTTCCACATCTAGTGGCTTTATAATGACAACGCATAATATCCTTATTCATTTCATTAGTCCATCTTATGCGCTGTCTAGGTAGGCCTGCTCTTGTGGTCGAAGGTAATGAAACCCTCGAAACAGTAGGAGCGGGTTCGGGTCTCGCTGACGTTATGTCATTGTGAATTTGCAGACTATGGTTGGTTCGGGTTACCCCGGTGGGCAACATCTGCTAAACTGCTCCACCACTACCGGCTCGTATGCTGCTCCCTCCAGCGGTAGCTCCAGAGTTCGCCCGGGCGCCCCCGGATGGCGACAGTTGAACAATTCTATTTCTAAGTCTTCTCTCCATTTATGGGTTGGTTTAAAGTTTTCCTTCTAGGTTGTGAATTGATCCTGGTTTCGCTGCTCATTTTGGGCCTTACCAGTATGGGTGTCCCTGCCGATACAAAAAGTATCACTGGCATCGCCCCAAAACTCCTTGCAGTTACTCAGCCCCCCCACCACATCAAGGTGCCAATTCCCGGGGGGGAATAATAATGGCGAGTACGGCCTACCTCAAAAGGCACAATGACGTGGCGAAAATAATCCATCAAAACCTTGCGATTAGAAGTGGTTTCTTGGAGGAAAAACTTCCATATTTCAGATATGAACCGGAGGTAGTGCTAATGAGCAGAAACTTTAAACTGTATTGGGACCGATCAATGTCAACAGATCGGACAATTAACGCCAACAGACCAGACATAATTTGGATAGACAAATGCAGAAAGGTTGGATACATTATAGATGTCGCAGTTCCACTTTCGGATAACGTGAATCGAACCATTAGTGAAAAAATATCTAAATATGCAGACTTAGCGTTTGAAGTAAAGCAAAGGGAACATCTAACAACTGTGCAGACTATCCCAATTGTGATATCGAGTACTGGAATTGTGGTAAACTCTGTTTCGCAACATCTCGACGAATTGGGGCTTTCATCGCATTTACATGAAATGTCGAAAGCCATTGCCTTGGGAACATGCCGGATTATGAGGATGTTTTTAGGCTGATGTTACGCCCCACGTCGTAAAACAGTGATATGTGGAAATGATCAATTATAACTTTTATATTATAAATTCAATACTATTCAATATATTTCACTTTAATTTAATTCAAATCAAATCAATTCAATTTAATTCAATTCAATTAAATTCAATTCAATTCAAAAAAAAAAAAAAAAAAAAAAAAAACTTTAACATGAAGTGCTGAAGTGACTTGTGGCCGAGACCACCGTCATGTTCAGCTTAAATGGACCCCATCTCGCGCGGTATCTGGGGGGGAAAGAGGCGTGGGTAAAAATATAAAAATATAAAAATATAAAAATATAAAAATATAAAAATATAAAAATATAAAAATATAAAAATATAAAAATATAAAAATATAAAAATATAAAAATATAAAAATTAAAAAATATAAAAATATAAAAATTAAAAAATATAAAAATATAAAAATTAAAAAATATAAAAATATAAATATATAAAAATATAAAAATATAAAAATATAAAAATATAAAAATATAAAAATATAAAAATATAAAAATATAAAAATATAAAAATATAAAAATATAAAAATATAAAAATATAAAAATATAAAAATATAAAAATATAAAAATATAAAAATATAAAAATATAAAAATATAAAAATATAAAAATATAAAAATATAAAAATATAAAAATATAAAAATATAAAAATATAAAAATATAAAAATATAAAAATATAAAAATATAAAAATATAAGAATATAAAAATATAAAAATATAAAAATATAAAAATATAAAAATATAAAAATATATAAAAATATAAATATAAAATTGTTAAAATATTGACTCAACACTATACTGAGAAGTTTCTTTAGACGGGGGCCGTCGATGAAGGAAAACACGTTATAATTTTTCAGAACGACTTACATATATCCTCCCTCTCGGTAAAAGCATATTATTTTCAATTATACAAATTTGAGGGAGCTTCCAGAAGGGTCGTGGCATGACTTTCAATTTTTTTCCAAGACCTTATCCTGTTTGTTATAGCTTAACTAAATACAGAATTTGGCCACGTTCACGTTGAGTGTATTGGTATTATTACCCGACTTCTAAAGAGGGATGAATGGTTCATTTGTATGGTAAGTACCAGAAAGGGAGTGGTCATGTAGCCCAAATTCAATCCCGTAAGTATTTTTGGGAAAATATTAACCTATGCATAATTTCTTAACAATTGGTTCCGTCTTTCGAAAGTTATCGTGCGTACCAGCCAGACAGACAGATAGACATGGTTAAAACGATTGATTAAATTATGAATCTAATTTGGTTGAAGGAAACCTGGGTTCATAAGTGAATCCTTCTAGGTGTTACACTTGTGAGGCGTATCAAATGATTTATACCCTCCTACCTGTAGGTTGTAATGAATATGATTTGAGACAGAAAGCGAGCCATGGATCTCCCGCACGATCTCTCGCATGCTTTACACATCATGCCACGGTCGGCTTCTAATCAGATATATGTTTGTAAACCATGAGACAGAGTCCTTTCATTTCTTCATCCTATTTTGTAACTTATTTTTATTCTCAATACAAACGCACCTGTCATTACTTTAAAAATGAATGCAAAAATACAAAAAGTGTTGCCTATTTTGTGGCACTATGGTTCAACAACATAATAGTCATAACAAAAAACAAACATATCGGTTATGGATGTAATGTCGTCCCCAAAATACTGTTTTTAGCCACTTCAACCCCATCTCCACCATACAGAATACATCCACCATTGCTAGACCTATATTCGATAATATTTGTCCTTTGTAAATATTTAAATTTACATATTTTTACCCTCCTGTTGAGCCTTTGATGATCTTCATCATGAAATTTCTTTCAAGAAAATCATCCAATAAATCATATTTGATGTTTGGCTCTTTGACCTCTTTTGTTCGGGGCTAATAAAAAGAAAGCAAAAAAAAACTTAACTTAACATTTCCGCCACAGCCTTCAAAGAATCATAAAGCCAGACCTGAATACAACTGACAAGACTGACAAAGTGGAAGATGGAGAAAACGAAGAAAAGACGTAAATAAATGTAGTAAAAGCGCTGTTTCAATACAAAAACATAAAACAATATTCATCATTTAAGCTTAAGCACAACAACCACCGCCCTAAACGAAAAAAAGAACACAAATAAATTCAATGAAACGATATGAAATGAATGATGAAGAGGCAAAAGAAAAATTATAGCAAAAACTTGAAGAAGAACAACAAAAACAAAAATCTGATGAATTTGTAAGAAAAATGATGTACAACAACAACAATAGCAAAGTGAAAACTTAAGCGGAAATGCTAATAAACAATAAGAGTATGGTTCAACTTTTCAAACTGCAGAATGGGCAATGGTTGCGGCGCGGCAATCAACGCTCTTCGGACAA
This sequence comes from Muscina levida, assembly GCA_964034835.1. Taxonomy (NCBI): domain Eukaryota; kingdom Metazoa; phylum Arthropoda; class Insecta; order Diptera; family Muscidae; genus Muscina; species Muscina levida. The sequence continues at coordinate 8,785,991 of OZ035881.1, read as the reverse complement.
GGCTACACGCGTGTGAAGTGTGAACTTATCGCTAAACTTGTATCTTCACGCGGCTCAAAGTGATTTCCCCGCAGTATGAAATGATTTATTAAAGCTTTTTGATGAACTTTTACACACACACCAAAACAAATCAATAATCGACATAACAAATACCCATAATTCATTTAGACACTATCTGGGGAATGTTTTAACAGATTTGCTTGTTTGCCGCGCCTAATGTTATGTTACACATTGTGGCCTTAAGTAGTCGCCCCTTGATGTAGGCTATTTTGGTGATAAGAATTGCCAACAACAACAAAAAACTACAAGAAAACTAGATAAGTAAGACGAGTAACTTGTGTGTAACTTTTTGTGTCGATGTTTAACGCAACATGTGCATAATTATTACATGGGGAATTTGTATGTTAAATTATAGAGTATACTTTTAGGAGATATTTGATGTACGCTGCAAGGGTGATTTGAAGAGTTTTTATCTGTTTTATTTTGTTGGGTTTTCTGTTTCATTTCGCCTGGGTAGGCAAACATTTGTTGTGCACGAAAGATTTTTGGCGAAATTGATGTTTCACTAACAAAAGATGTTTGGCAATTTGTTTGATGTTAAACAATGCGTTGATGAGGGGTGGTGGGGGATGGAACGAAGGTGGTGGAGGTGGTTGCAATAAGTGAGAAATGTGAGTTCTTTTGGGGGTTATGTTGTGCCTACCAGCGAAATTACTTACAATTCTGTTAGCGGAAAGTTGAATAAAGTTGAAAGTTGAAATATATATTTCATAAATTATGCAACTCCAAGAAACTGGGATCGGACGCGACGGCCTAATAGGCCTCCTCAAAAAAATCAACTATGTATTATGAAAACACAGAGAAGACCATTATTTAGGGCTATGCGCATAGAACGCCCGAACCCTTTACAGAGATGGTGCCTTCTTTTAATTGGCGGATATCCTTGGCAAATAGAAGGTTGAAACTACAACAATGCAGGGAATGCAATGAACTGCCCTGTTGACTGACACCAATTAAGAATCTTTACAATCGAATATTGTTATTCTACAGTGCAAAATCATTTGATGAATGGAAAAGTGAAACAGTTGCTTAGTTAGGAAAAGGTTATATAAACGGATTAAAGGAATTGTAATTCTTAATTTTTTTGTTTCAGCTATTTCGGACTAGTGGTTCTCGAGTTATGTCAAACAAAAGAGCCTAAGACGTGACGAATTCTAATGAATCCTAACGAATTCTAACTTACTTACTTCAAATCGGTATTTAATTATTATGGCATGTAACTTGCTAAAATGAATGATGCAGAACTTCTTCTTTTTGTGACTACTATCACGTGCAATGCTCAGAATTGAGTCCCAAATCAATGAGCTGAAAAATGTTTTGTGATATCTACGTTATTCTTACCAGTAGATTTCCTTCCTCAGAGACGCACTGTCTGCAGGGAACCCGATCCACAAATTAATCGGTGTTCCCCTTACAGTGATGATTTGTGAAGAGTCCCTAATCATGGTTCTGCAGTCGGAAAGTTCTGTCATTGATCACGGTGGTATTCGATGGAAGGCATGTCTCAAGCGTTATGGATTTGCGTATGAAGCGTGTTGAAAAAATATGCTCGGATCACCACCTAGTTGCAGCTAAGGTACGTACGCGATAAAGTAGAGTCAAAAACGCTTGTAACCAAACGCCAAGGAAGCAAGATATTACAAAGCTGCATACCACCGAGATAGCCAATTCCTTCTCCAATCAGCCCTCTCAATTGCTTCTAGTTGTAGACAAAGTACGTACACGATTAAGTAGTGTCAAAAACGCTCGTAACCAACCGCCCAGAAAGCAAGACATTACAAAGCTGCCTACCACCGATATAGCCTATGCCTACTCCAACCAGCTCTCTCATATGCTTTAAACGAAAACCTCCTAAAAAAAAACCACTCTCAGACAAGCACTGGAACGATTAGAAATTTTGCGCAATGTGTAAGGTAAAGGATGCTGCATACAATGTAAAACTGCAGCCAATGACAACGCGTGCGGTGACGGAACGATATACTAATGAGAAGAGGAGGGAGATAAAACGTCTCTTCAGGCGGAAAAAGCGCCTATGGAAGAAAAGAAACAGCCAGAATATCAAAAATTAGAGCAATAGAGCTGAAGCCCGAAAGTTCTACCAAAAGGTAAAAAGTTACGGTTTTAGTACTGGGATACCCACCTGTAATGACAGAGATAGTAATCTGGTCACGGACACGCATATTGTGCTGCAAATATGGAGAGAACTCTCTGTCCGATGCCGAATGCAGCATAAGTGCCGAAATCACACCAATCATGGATGACGCAGTAAATTGTCCACCACCCCGCCAAAATGAGATCAGCACGGTAATTGCACAGCTTAAAAACAATAAAAATGCCTGAGCTAATGTGGTAACGGCAGAGCTTTTTAAAACAGACGGCGATGAGCTGGCAACGTGCATGCATCAGCTCATAAACACGATTTGGCTCAAGGAATCCATGCCCAATGATTGGAATCTGAGTGTTATATGTCCTATGTTTAAGAAGGCGATCCAAGTGTGTGTACCAACTATCACGGGATCAACCTTTTACCCACCGCATACAAGGTCCTGTCGAGAGTGTAATGTGAAAGACCAAAACCCATCTTAAAGAACCTGTTTGGACCTTATTAGTATGGCTTTGGACCTGGTAAAATCACGACCAACCAGATATTCACAACATCGTGAAATCCTGCTGAAGTCCCAAGAAATGAAGATCGACAGCTACCATATGTTTTTTCGATTACAAAGCTGCATTCGACAGTCCGATACGACAGATACTATTAGATGCTATGGCTGAGTTTGGAATCGAAGCACTGACCGATACGAAGTCTTCAGTGAAAATAGGCAAGAATCTACCAAGCGAGGCTTTAGACATAGCGATAATCTATCATGGGATCTCTTTAACATCGTAATGCAGATGATCATGCGAAAGGCTGCAGTACCAGGAATGGTACCATCTTCAACAAAAGTCACATGCTGCTCGCGTATGCCGATGATATAGATATCATTGACCATGGATTGCGGGATGTTACTGCGGTCTTCGCGAGCATTGCAAAGCATTCGGCGGAAGTGGGTCTGGTGATAAATGAGGACAAAACCTAGTTATTTGTTTTAACGAACAAAGAGTTAACAACTACTAAAATGTCAGCCTGGAAATCAAGCGACGAATATTGATCGCAAACCGCTTCAACTAAGCAAGCGATTTAATGACAAAGCTCTCTCTCGAAGAACAAAGATCCAACTGTACCAAACACTGATTCTAACTATCTTGCTCTATAGCGCAGAATTCAGGGTAAAGACACAAGCGGATCAATCCATTTTGGGAGTCTTCGAGAGAAATATACTTGGACCCATCATCGAGTATCTTCGTCGAATGAACTACGAGCTGTACAACGACATTGACGTAGTCAATCGCGTTGTATAATAAAGGTTTTTGTTAGTAAACTCAATAGAAGGCCGCAGGAAGGGGCGACCAAAACTTCGTTGGATGGACCAGGTGAAAGAGTTGAAATCTACACTTGGTGTGACTAACTATCTACGGAGCGCAAAATACCGAAGCGCTTGGGCTTCTTTTCTACGTGCGGCTACTGATAGATAAACTTCTATTGTTGTTGCCAATAAAGAAGAAGACAAAGAAGCAGATTGTGGTTAACATACTGCAATTTAAAATTATAAGAGTTTTACACATAACATAGCGTTCTAAGATTTGTCAATTGTTTGCCCGATTGGAATGTTCAAGGACCGCTGTAAATGTTCCTGAAAATTTTCCCACAATTTCAGACGACGATCACGGAAAATATTCTTAACTTTTAAAGGATAAACGTCTTTATTCTGAAAAGAAATTTAGCAAAATTGTTAATTTGTTTGTGGACTGAAGTGTTTCGCCTCTTTAAGGACCTTTATCCTTAACAATGTCATAAATAATTTGTTCATAATTTCATATTGCTATTGCTGGTAACATACTTTACTATTGACATGTAAACGTTTTCTCACAACATTGCAGAAAAAAATTTTAAATTTGTCATTTGTTTGGCTGCCTGGGCTTTTTTGGGGTTTTCAAGGATCTTGTTCGATTTCAAGTTCTTGGACATTATTGCCATAATTTAAGATTCTTATCGCAGATGGTATATTGTGATATTTTTCTGTTTCATAATTTGACAATTCTTATGAGATGTTGAAATTTTTTTTACTGTTTCAAAGGACCTTGGTCGCTTTCAATGTCCTTGAAAAATTGTACATGCATATGAACAGTTATCGGAAATAATATTTAAAATTGTGAAAGTCTGAACTTTTAACAGTTCTTAAGAGAAATATCGCAATTATTTGGTGTACTGGAGTTTTACGATCTTTCAAGGACCTTCATCATTAGCAATGCCCTTAGCAATTTTTCTATACTTTCAAATTGTTACCGTTGCTTATATTCTTAACACTTTCATGTTAACTTTTCCCGAAACTTTTAAAGTTTGTACATTTTTGTTTATTGTCTGGACTTTTGCGCTTTTTCAAGGACCTTAACTATTTTAAGTGCCACTGAAAAACTTTCCATACGAGCCCACTTTAGAATCCTTGTCACATGTAGGTTAATTATTTGGCATACGACAGCTTACCACTTTATCGAATTGCTTAAAATGTCCTAATATTTAAGGAAACTATTTAAATAATACTCTGTGATTGACTTATAAATATGAAATGAAAGGATTCCAATTAAATGTTAATCTGTGTTTGATTTATAAATATGAAATCAAGTAAATAACAACTAGAGAGTTGCAGCTTAACATTATGAAACCAATATAATTCTGCTTACATATTACACAAGTTAATGCCTACTTTTAAGGACTTTCGTCTCTCTACCCCTCATTCCCTTCCTCTCTCTCTCAGCTATTACTCCTAATACGTAAATATCGTAGAGTGTTACTTTGTACTTTTTGCTTTATACTAACTTGTTCTTTTTATGGCTTTTGTTGTTATACTATATTTTGTTGCTATTTGATGCCTTATTTATTTATTATTATTTTTTGTTGTTGTTGTTGCTCTGAGTCAATGAATGTGTATGTTATTATAACACGCACACACAGTGCATCTTTGTATTTGTTTCTATGTGTGTGTGTTTTTATCTATAATCCTTAGCCAAGTCTAAGAGTGTTTTTTGTTGTGTGTATGTGTGTGTTTAGCAGTAGTAGTAGTATTTTTTGTATATTTTTATTAAGTTTACTTTTTGTAAGAAGATTAATTGTAAATGTTCATGTTTTTCATAGTGATTATGTGATTCTTTGCTCTAAAAAGTAATCTTTTGTTGTTACACTGAGTTTGGTATTAAACGAATTGTGGTTAGCAGCAGCAGCACATATGCTGGCTGCCATGCTGTCGGAAGGTAAGACGAGGGTGGTATGAGTGGTGAAGGGAATTTTATATAATCAATACAAATTAACATCAAAGAGAAAAGGTAAACAAATGACGCTACATAACAATAAAAGAAGCTTACCTAGTAGTAGTAAATCGAATTTTTCTAAGACACTTCCTATGCACGAATAAGGTCCTTGAAATGGCAAAAACAGAAGTCCAGCCATTCAAATGACAAATTTGAGATTTTTTACCAGAATTTTGGTAGAGTGGATAATTTTTATTTTAAGTGTGTTATTTAAGGGTTTATTTTAAAATTTGTGCAAAAAAACAGTTTCTACGCAATTTTGTCCGACGGACAAAGCGTCGAAAAGAGCTTGTGAGGATTGTGCTGACGTGTGTTCTTCATTGATGCTATCTTCGCACGGGTGTGTTTTAACTTCTCGATTCTTTAATAGGCTCCTTATAACACTTAAGGTTTGTGATTATAGTGAAGAAGACACAGCAAAAGGGTGCTGATGAGAAAGTTTAGCAACTGTCGATATTACATAATCCATTTGACACAACTCTTGTAAAACAAACTGTATTAACGATAATAGAAAAGATCTTGAAACTAACGATGAAAACAAATTCATATTCTACTACATAGATCAATAATAAAAAACAAGAGCAATTTTTGCAAATTTCAAAGACTCTTGTAGCAGCAAGATCCTTGAAAAATTATATAATTCCATTTTGTCATCCTAATAGCAAATAAAGAAATTGTTTCTAAAAGTATTGGAATGTTTAAAATTTTGTACAGAAGTATGTTCCCTATCATAAATTAATAAAATTATGTAAATGTTTTTAAGACTTTAAAATAACAACAACAACAAAAAACAGCAACCTTCGATAGCTCTGTGGAAGCGACGTAGATTAGCAATCCGAAGGTGCCGGTTTCGATTCCCGCCGGGGCTCTGGCCAAATCAACATCAATGAAAGTTTTTTTTTAAATTCTTTCAAGTTTTCCCGACAACAAAACTCATCCTAAAATTATTTTACTACAAAAATCCAGATTACACAAGGATCAAGGAAAAAGCAAAAGATTAATCAATATCGCAAAATAAATCAACAAAACCAGCTGGCACCATCTTTGAAGAAATTTGGCAGTTAAAACTCACAACAACACATAAGAATCCCTTGACACAAACCTTGTTTTCCACAAAGGAACGAAACAGAGTTGCCAACAATGATCGTCTGATAATCGGATTACATGCCCGATTGAGTGCCGATAAATTGAAAATCGGTATAAAGAATTATAACCTCGGCTACTTCCTCCAGCTGTTACAACAACAACAACGTTTTTTTTGCCTACCAATTTTTTCTGCTGATTCTTACCTAAAATTATCACCTGGATTCGCATACCACCCCGATTTTTCCCTATTTTTCTCTTTTATTACACCGAAAAGTACTTTTATTGTACAAAAGGTACATTTGTCGAATCATAAAATAATTTTATTGTATCTAAAAATACTTTTATTTAACCAGTACCAGAAAGTACATTTATTTTATCACAAGTACTTTCACAGTACCAAAAAGTACTTTTATGGTACAAGAAACCACTTTCATTGTACACAAATGTACTTTTGTGGTACAAGAAAGTACTCTTTTTGTACCAAAAAGTACTTTAATTGTACTAGAAAGTACTTTAATTGTACCAAAAAGTACTTTTATGGCACAGGAATGTATTTTCATTGTACCAAAAAGTTATTTTACGGTACAAGAAAGTACTTTTACTATATCAAAAAGTGATCAAATTTAATAAAATGGTGTTTTTATTCTACGAAAAATTACTTTTTTCATATAAAAAAGTACTTTTACTGTACCAACATACAAATTTATTAATGCAATAAGTACTTTCATTGTACCAAACAAGTACCTTTGTCGTACAGGTACTTGTATCAATCAATTTTATTTTTTGTATCAAAAAGAACTTTACTGTATCAAAAAGTACATTTGTTGTACCCAAAAAGTACTTTCAATGTACAACAAGGTACTTTTATCCTCCAGCAAAGTACCTTTATCGTTCAAAATTCTTTTATTTATTAAACAGTTTTTTTGTACCACAAAGAACTTTTACTCCAATGTTTTTTTTTGTATCCAAAAAGAATTTTTAATGTATCTAAAGGCAATTTTACTGTACTAAAAAGTACTTTCATTGCATCAAAAGAAGGTACTTTTATTGTACCATAAAATATACTTTATTGTAGCAGAAAGTACTTTCATTATACCAAAAAGTACTTTCATTGTACTAAAAAGTACTTTCACGGTATAAGCAAGTACTTTTATTGTATCAAAATTTACTTTTATGGTACCAGAAATTACATTTGTTGTACCCGAAAAGTGCTTTTCTTGTACCTGAAAGTACTTTTAATGTATCATAATCTACTTTTATTATACCAAAAAGTACTTTTACTTACTTACTTAATTTCCCTTTGCACCCCATGAATTTAATGTAATAAAAGTACTTTTATTGTAAAAAAAAAAGTACTTTTCATGTACCAAAAAGTACATTTATTGTACCCGAAAAGTACTTTTCTTGTACCACAAAAGTAGTTTTAATGTACCACCGAAGCTCTTTTTACGTAGAAAGTACTTTTAATGCACAAATAAAGGTACTGAGTGTACCCAAAATATACTCTTACTGCTTCAATTGCAACAACAACAAAAACATACTTTTAATGTACCATCAAAGTAATTTTTTTGTACCCAAAAATGGTACTTGTTGTGTACCCAAAAAGTACATTTAACTTAACTTAATTTCCTTTTGCACCCCATGAATGAGGTATGGGATAGCTTCTCGCGTTGTTGTGAATTAACACGCTTTCTATTTTTAGATTCACAACTAACGGCACCTACTTGTTTATCGACGAATGCGAACGTCACTGTTTGAGAAGCTCTTACTAGACACGCCGATTGACTCGACACTTAATACTGCGAAGTTGCTGTCAATAACATTCGAGGGGAGCCGACAATGAAAGATCAAATTTTTAAGATGACTGGAGCCAGGTTTGAACCTGCGATCTCCCGCATGGTAGTCGGGTGTTCTAACCAGTATGCCACGGCCGGTCCCGTACATTTGTTATACTAAAATGTAGCTATGGTATCAACAAGTAGTTTTATCGTAAAAAGTATTCTAATTGTACTGGAAAGTACTTTTAATGTAGCAAAAAGTACTTTCATTGCACCAAAAAGTACCTTCACGGTACAATAATGACTTTTATTGTACCAAAATGTACTTTTATTATACCAAAAAGTACATATTAATGTACCAAAAAGTACATTTGTAGTACCCTAAAAGTACAAAAAAAGTAGTCTTAATTTACCACAGGAGCACTTTTTACGTAAAAAGTACTTTTAATGTACAAACCAAAAAAACGTACTGAGTGTACCCAAAAAAATACTCTCACTGCACCAATAGACACAAAAAAATACTTTTAATGTATCGAAAACAACTTTTATTGCATCAAAAAGTACTCTTAATGTACCAACAAAGTATAATTTTGTACCCAAAATATATATTTATTGTACCAAAAGGTAGTTTTAGTGCTCCATAAATGGTACTTTTCCGAACCCAAAAAATACTTTTGTTGCACTAAAAAGATCCTTTATGTTATCCACAAGTAATTTTATCGTAAATGTGTTTTTATTGTACTGGAAAGTACTTTTTTACAAGAAGTACTTTTGCTATATCATAAAGTATCATTATTGTTCCAAAAAGTACTTTTTGCGTATCAGAAAGTACTTTTACCGAAAGGAACGTTTTTCGTGTCAAAGAGTACTTTTTTGTACCAAAAAGTACTTTTTTGTACCAGAAATTACTTTTAGTGTACCAAAAATACTTATATTCTAGCAAGAAAGACCGAACATCGCTCAAACCGTTCAAAAAGTGTACTGAGTGGATCGAAAAATTCATATTGAAAACCACAAATTTTTATACCATCATCCTTAGGGATAAGGGTATATATCATTTGATACGACCCAAAAGTGTAACACATAGAAGGAGTCACTTTAGACCCTAGGTTTCTTTGAACCAAATTAGATTCGTGACTTTTTAAATCGTTTGAGCCATGTCCGTCTGTCTGGCTGTCCGGCTGGGTTGCACGATAACTTTCGAAAGACGCAACCAAATGTTTTGAAATTTTGCACGATTTAATCCAACGCGATCGTACCCAAATTCTATATTTAGAAAAGCTATAGCAGGATACAGTTTATGAGAAAAAAACTGGCAGTCTAGCCACGCCCCATCTGGTACCTCCCATACAAATCTGGTACCGCCCACTTAAGACCTAAAAGACCTAACGCTATCATGCCCAAATTCTGTATTTCGTAAAGTTCAAGCAGGATAAAGTTTTGGAGAAAAAATTGGAAGTCTAGCGACGCCCCTTATGGTACCTCCCATACAAATGTACTTTTCCGCCCACTTTAGAGATGGGGTAATAATATCAATACACACAACGGGATCGTACCCAAATTCTGTATTTAGTAAAGCTATAACAGGATAACGTTTTGGAGAAAAAATTTGGAAGTCTAGACACGCCCACGCCCCAAATGTACCACTCCACCCACTTTAGAAATCGAGTAATAATATCAATATAATAGAAAATTTTTTGTTTTACTGAGGGTGAGGGTATATATAAGTCGGGTTGCCCGACTGAAACTTTCTTATTGGTTTCTCTTAACTTCAAACGATTTTTAAACACAATGGAGGGACACAAAAATCATGTCATAAAAACAGTTTATTTATGTCAAGTTTTTCACGCTTTCGTTGAAAGTACTTTAAACTAAAATTAAATGTTAATAAGATGATTGAACACATCATGTGGTAGATGCAGGGATCGATTCCTGTTTCAGTCATCTACATTTCTTTTAGCTGCAACCCCCTCGCGTGTAGACGATAGCAACTTCGCAGTATAGTGTCGAGTCAAGCGGCATGTCTAGTAAAAGCTTCAAAAAAGCTGGCATTAATATTCGTCTTTAAACAGTAGGTGCCGTTATGTGAGTCTACAAAAAGAAAACGCCCGTACCCACAAGTTTACCTCATTATTAGGGTGCAAAGAGAAATTAAGAAGGCAAATAATGAGCATAAGATTTGTATATCTCCATAGCCAATGCATTCAGCCCTTAAGTTGTACTCTTTCCAAAGTACATCCAAATTTCAGCTATTCAAAGTTGTTACCTCATAATACTACTTGGGCTTAGAGTAATCATAAATTTTTACTAAATCAAAATTTATTAAATAGTAGCTCACGAAAGTCGATTGAACGGTACAATATCTATTGTTTCTTCTCCACAAAACAGTTTGTTTCATTATCAATAATCTAGCATACCATCGATTTTATTGATAAAAAATTTGACATCTAGAAAGAAGTAGATGTACGACCCCGTTAAATTTCTTGCCCTGTATGGTTCAGACAAAGACACTGCATGCTAGAGGGAAATAATACTTATTCGTCATATGCAAGAACTTGAATTTGTTCTTTTCTGCCGCCGTTCGTTCCACTCATATCAATGCTTGAGAACACTGTAGTAACATTAGTACAGGGACAAGATGGACATTGAACTACCGTGAACATATTAAGGAAAAATATTTGCATTAGTATAAAAGATAAATGTAAATTATATATTAAAGATTAGTTATATCATTTATTTTACCTAGTTTAGCCGATGCTTACTCAATGCATGTACGACCTCGCTTAAAGTCGTTATCTCATTTGACAAAAGCTGCGTCGTGGTGTAGAAAAAGACTATTTATGTGTCTGACCCAAAAACAAGTCTTATTAAAGTCAACCTAATAAACAAATTTCTCTGTCTATGCAACCATCCTACCTTATCATACTACCCTGCCCCTCTCATACATTTGATAGTTTTCTATCCTCGCGTAAGAATTTAAGTACGTTTTTAAGCATTTAACAGATGTTACGCGCGTTAACATTAAGACTCCCCCCATTGTAACCACATAAAGGGGCTAAGTTTCCCTTATCCCCCTCCCCAACAATCACATCTCATACACACTCTCCTAAGAGAGAAAGAGAAAGAGTGAGAAAATCGTGTGATTTTTATCTACGTACATGCGATGCGTTTCTTTTGCAACTAATAGTTTTGTTACAGCGTGCTAAGTAAGCACTTGATGAACAATAGCGAGAATGAAAAAAACACACACACACGCAGCTTACAAAAGTACCAGTAAAACGAAAAAAAGATAAAAACCGAAAACAATAATCAACAACTTTTTAAGTAGATTATCCCATTAATTATACGTAATGAAACAGATTGATGCGGATTTTTGCGCAATTGTGTTAAAAATCATATTACCAACATTAGTAATAGCAATGGCATTTGCTAGAGTATGACTCAGCTATCTTTTGGGTGAATGGGGGGAGGTTAAAAAGGATACAAGTTTTAATTGAGACATTAATAAATAAAATGGGCAGGATAACGTTGTTGATGATAGAGACTACTACTCTATATCAATGTCAAAAACATTTGCCGAAAGAATTGAGATTATTACCAAACTTACTTCCTTACGGATATATGGAACACATGTTCAAGCAACGTGTCTTAAACAGCAGGACATAGAAGATGTTTTTCCTGCTTACGTAAGCCTATGATTTGTATTACGTTCGACCAAAAGCAATGACGGCAATTTATCGATAACTGTTTTAAAGACATTTCCCAGAACTCAATTTCCTACACAAATATTTTGTTAGACTAGTTTATTTAAAACTGTATCGAAAAGGTTTGGTTTTACTCCTACAAACAGTCTTCATCAAAAAAAAACCCTCCCCACAAATTCTGTTACTTAAATTACTCTTAATAATCTCTCAACTACACTATATATTGGCCATCACTTCGAGTTCTTTAAATGCATCTAAATTTATATTAAAAATTCTTTATAAAATAAAAAACCATCTCTCGTGAACTCTGTTATGATTTCTAAAATCAATAATTCTTTTTCAACGAATTTCAAATCTCTGCAAGTGTATGAGTGGATCAATTAGAATATGTTTTAATTCTATTATGCAGCCAATTAACAAACAAAAGTATATAGATATTGAATAGAAATCATTGGTATTAGAGAGTAAAGAAAATGTTTACTAATATATGTGTATTTGTACGAGTGTATATATTGACTGCTCTACACAGCAACATATTTTTACTATTCGATTTTTATCAATAAACAAGAAATTAAAGCTCTTCATAATAATGTTTTCATTTATTTGATTCTGTACAGTAAAGGCAGGAATTGTAACCAATTATCGATTCAATTCTTTGGGGCAAAAAATGGTCAGTCACTATGTACTTGAGGAACAGGTAGGCATGTTTTGTATTGGGTTTCCATTATGCAAAACATGTGCCTTGCATGGTGAAATGAATGTTGAGAGTATTGGAATGACACAAAATATTTGGTAATAGTTGAATATCTATATATATAAAAATGAAATGGTCCACGTATGTCATACCAACACTAGAGAACGGCTGGAGCGATTTGGCTGATTTTTTTTTTATTCGATTCGAAATTTTCCCCAGATTGTTTGTGTTAAAAAAAATCATATCCAGGTGGCGCTAGGGTGGATTTATATGGAGAATTTGAATGCATGTACCAATTCAACTGAAATTTAGAATGGATATTCGTTTGATCATGAGAAAACATTTTATGTACAAATGGACCCGGTAGATGGCGCTGGGGTCGGTTTACAATCAAAATTTTAACGAATAGGCCAATTTAACTGAAATTCAGAATCTATATTTGTTTGGTCATTAGAAAAAATTTTATGTACAAATGGACCCGGTAGATGGCGCTAGAGTGGATTTATATCGAAAATTTGAATACATGTACCAATTTAACTGAAATTTTGTATTTATGTTCGTGGAACCCTAAGAAAATTTTTTTTGTAAAAATTGACGCGGTAGGTGTCGCTAGGGTGGAATTATAATGACAATTTTAACATATTAAACAATTTGACTGAAATTTAGAATGTATATTTGTTTTTTTATGAGATTTTTTTTGTTGTATATATGGGCCCGCAGTTGATTTGGCTGGGGTTGAATTATTTCGAAAATTTATATCGATTGTCCGATTTTACTTAAACTTAAAATATATGATTTTTTTGGCATGAGAAAGTTTTGAATGTATGTTTGGAACCAGTTGCCGGTGTTTAGCTTATGATACACTTAATTTTTGGAATTCAGAAGTCTATATATATAAAGAGGATGTGCATTTTGATGTCACCATTAATTGATTGAGTGAAAACGGTTGACCCCATTTCTCCCAAAATTTCAGTGAAAGTTAAGGATTGGCTGTAGATGGTCACCCAGACCGCAAAAAGGCTTAAAGAAGAATGACTAACTTTTATAATGGCGCACTTCCTACTGAATTAGAGAGTTTCACAAAGTGGTTTTTCCCATTTCAAAATTTTAGGGTACAATAACGAAAATAGGAATAACTGTTGATATCACCCAGACCATACGGTTAATCGGGTTGCTGAGCCTAATGAAGGCATTTTTGGAAATTTTTATAGTGGATATTTGTTTGATCATTAGAAAACATTATATGTACAAATGGGCCCGGTAGGCGGCGCTGGGGAGGGTTTATAACCAAAATTTGAACGAATGGATCAATTTAACTGAAATCTTAAAAGCGTATTTGTGTAATCATAAGAACAAATAGTATGTACAAATGGACCCGGTAGGTAGCGCTGGGGTGGGTTTATAACCAAAATTTGAACGAATGGATCAATTTAACTGAAATTTTAAAAGCATATTTGTGTGATCATAAGAACAAATAGTATGTACAAATGGACCCGGTAGGTGGCGCTGGGGTGGGTTTATAACCTAAATTTAAACGAATGGATCAATTTAACTGAAATTTTAAAAGCGTATTTGTGTGATCATAAGAACAAATAGTATGTACAAATGGACCCGGTAGGTGGCGCTGGGGTGGATTTATAACGATAATTTAAAAAAATAGACAAAATGTTGCAATTTTAATGAATGTTTTTATTAATTCGTGAATGTTTTTAATTGATTATAATATGTGTTAACAGTCATGTATTAATCGCCGAAATGTGTGTACGCGCACAACTCTGACCGGCCTAATTTTCAAAAAAGAACATTCGAAGAATTTTCTTAAATCTCTATGGATGGTATGCCAGTAAGTGAGGCAAGAGAAAAAAGTTTTTCTCAAAGGTGCCGGCGTCAAATTTAGTCACCCTAGGTAGCGCTGGAGTATATTTATATCGAAAATTTCAAATGATAGACCAATTCAACAGAAATACAGAAAGTATATTTGTTTGGTAATGACAAACAATTTTATGTACAAATATACCCGGTAGGTGGCGCTGGGTGGATTAATATTGACAATTTGAGCGATTAGACCAATTAAGCTGAAACTCAGAGGTTATATTTGTTCGATAATGAGAAAATTTTTTTGGTATATATGGACACGGTTTGTGGCGCTGAAGTGGACTCATTTCGCACCAAATTGGATAATTATTTTTATTTGTTGCAGATACAACACGGATGCACAGAAAAGATTTGGCACTGTAGATATGAATATACAGGCCATAATATTACTTTTGAGTAGTAGACGGAATAAGCGTGGAAAATGTTTTTTTTTGTATCTACAGAGCAATAAAATTCAATGCAAAGATAGCAATTTGCACTGCAGATATTAAGGTAGATACCAAACTATTAATGTAATTAGTGGGTGGAAGGGCGTGATAAATGTGGTTTTAGCCCCAGAGCGATAAAATTCGAGGCAACAAAAATACTTGACACTGTAGATGTCTATATATAAATAATTGTTATTTTCGATCAGTAGTGGAGGAGGCGTGACACAAATATTTTTTAGTCGTGAAAAAATAAAATTTGATACACAGATACTACTTGGCACTACTCAAACAGAGGGCAAATAGCGCTTAGCTAAAGTTTTTCTGATTAGCTTTATTTTCCCAAGCAAATGCGGTTTTGTGGAAACTCTACACTCCGTTTTATGTATTAGTTTTCTTACAAGTATGTACGTATCAATAACTTTGGAAGCAAGACGAAGTTTGCCGGGCCAGCTAGTTTTTAATATTTTTTAAATTTTCAATATTTTCCATATTTTTTATATTTTTAATATTGGAAAAAGAGCAGAATATGGGGCGGGAGACCAAAAAAAAAATGCTACTCCCCGCCAAATACGCCCTAAAACACGAAAATCAAGGTCAAAGTTGGCGCTAAATCCCACGGGGCCCAAAAAAAGGGGTCTTCCAATTTATTTCCTTAAATTTTTCTAACTTTTCCATGATTTTTTCACATTTTTCCATTTTTTTTGGTATATCCCGGAAATTTATATGGCTCTAACTCGGTCTAGGAGACCCGTAGGAATTCGTCTCGAAAATATCTTTCATTTGAGTACCCGCACATGGGGGGTCATCATAGAACCAAAAGGGGCCCTTTTTTTACCCCCCCCCCATTTTAAGGAATGGACCAATTTAACTGAAATTCAGAATCTATGTTTGTTTGATCATCAGAAAAAATCGTATGTACAAATGGACCCGGTAGATGGCGCTAGGGTGGATTTATATTGAAAATTTGAATGCATGTATCAATTTAACTGAAATTTAGTATTTATTTTTGTGGAACCTTGAGAAAATTTTTTTTGTATAAATTGACCCGGTAGGTGTCGCTATGATGGAATTATAATGAAAATTTTAACGAATTAAACAATTTGATTGAAATTTAGAATGTATATTTGTTTTATTATGAACATTTTTTTTTGTATATATGGACCCGCAGTTGATTTGGCTGGGGTTGAATTATTTCGAAAATTTATATTTATTGTCCGATTTTACTTAAACTTAAAATATATGATTTTTTTGGCACGAGAAAATTTTGAATGTATGTTTTTAACCAGTTGCCGGTGTTTAGCTTATGATACACTTAATTTTTGGAATGTCACTTAGTCACTTTTTTTGTAACATCATAGTTATTCAGAAGACTATATATATATAAAAGATGTACATTTTGATGTCACCACTAATTGTGAAAACGGTTGACCCCATTTGTCCCAAAATTTCAGTGAAAGTTAAGGATTGGCTATAGATGGTCACCCAGACTGCAAAAAGGCTTAAAGAAGAATGACTAACTTTTATAATGGCTCACTTCCTACAAACCCATCACTTAAGAACGGATGGAGCGATTTGGCTAATTTTTTTTTCATTCGATTCGAAATTTTCCGTATATTGTTTGTGTTGAAAAAAATCAAATCCAGGTGCCGCTATGGTGGAATTATAACGAATCAAGCAATTTGACTGAAACTTAGAATGTATATTTGTTTTATTATGACAATTTTTTTTTTATAAATGGGCCCGCTGTTGAGGTGGATGGAGCTGAACTATTTCGATTGTCCGATTTCACCCAAACTTAAAATTAATGAATTTTTTGGCATGAGAACATTTTGGATGTATGTTTGGATCCAGTTGCTGGTGTTTAGCTTATGATTACATTACATATAAAAAAAATTTTCACATTAAAATTATTGAAAACTCTATATATATAAAAATAGATGTCCATTTTGATGACAACACTAATTGCGAAAACGGTTAAACCAGACTTTAAGGAAGAATGGCGAATATTAATATTGGCGCACTTTCTATATCATCAGACAGCTTCACAAAGTGTTTTATTGCATTTCGAACTTTTAGGGGACAAACACGAAAATGGGAAAAACTGTTGCTATCACCCAGACTAAACGGTTAATAGGGTTGGTGAGCCAAATTAAGGGATTTTTGGAAATTCGTACTCCTTGGGATAAAAAGGCGCAAAGTACTATCATGGCTCAGACCAAGCACCTTTACGTATAATCACCCAGTTTACCAACGCAGAAAGTTATATGTCAGTCAATCGACTTAAAAATTGATTTTAGAATGTATGCCTATCAATAAGAAAGTTTTCATCAAATCATGGACGACAATGCACTTCTTACAATAAAGTATAATAATCTTTTAAATATATGAAGTACAGAATTTGTCCGGGAAAACCTCGCCCTTTAAATTGAAATATTTCAGAGGCCAATGTAATAAACCAATCGGAATTAGATTTCAACCGCACTCAACAACTTTTACAAAAATTTGGAGGCAGGACGAAGTCTGCCGGGCCAGCTAGTTTTTAATATTTTTAATATCTTTGATATTCTTAATATTTTTAATATTCTTAATATTTTTAATATTCTTAATATTTTTAATATTTTATATATTTAAAATATTTTTAATATTTTTAATATTTTAAATTTTTTAAATATTTTTAATATTTAATTTTTAAAATATTTTTAATATTTTTCATATTTTAAATACTTTTAATATTTTTAATATTTTTTATATATTTAATATTTTTAATTTTTTTTAATATTTTTTATATTTTTAATATTTTTAAGACTTTTAATATTTTTTAATTTTTTTAATATTTTTAATATTTTCAATTTTTTCAATTTTTTTAAAATTTTGAATATATTTAATATTTCTAATATTTTCATTTACGTTTATATTTTGAGGCAAAAGGGGAACCCAAAAATAAACAAAAAAAATATAAATTATATAATAAGACCTAAACCGCTAAAATCGAGGTCGGGGTGATGAAATCTATTTCAAAGGCAATCAAATAAACCCTCTGACCCTTTTAAACTGTCATTCCGATGTTTGGGGACCATATTCTGCACATCAGCTATTTTTAATGTTATTAAACATTTTATATATTTGTATTATATTATTTTAAATATCTTTAATATTAACCGTATTAAAGATTTAAAAAACAATAAAATTATAAAAAATTTGAAAATATTAAAAACAATTAAAATTTAAAAAAAAAATATTTGAAAAAAAAATAAAATGAATCTTTTTACAATATTAAAAATATGAAAAATATTAGAAACATAAAAATATTGAAAATATTAAATATTAAATATTAAAAACATTAAAAATAATTAAAATATTGAAATTATTAAAATTAATGAATGTGTTTTCATCGTTTGGTTTAAGATCTATTCTGTTAATACTAATAGAATTTTAAAAATATAGAAAAAATAGAATATATTTAAAATATTAAAAATGTTAAAAATATCAAAGAGATTAAAAATATTAATATTATTAAAACTAATTAAAATATTAAAAGGATTAAATATATTAAAATAATAAAAATATTTAAAAGATTTAATATATTAAAATTACTAAAAATATTAAAAACGTAATAAATATCAAAAATATTATAAATTTGTATAATATTAAAAAGTTAAAGTTATGATTTCATTGCAAACTACTGACTTCCCCAAATACACCACCCTTTTCTTTGTGGTCCAACCACACACACATACATTTAAACTGATTCCTTTTGAAAATACTTCAACACTTAAGCACACCATAATACCCATAAATGAAATGTATACGTTTTGTTAAATCACTCAAGGAGTTAGTCCCACATTGCCAGTAGTTGGCTATACGAGTATAAAGTCCTGTGGTGAACGAACGAAAAAAATATCATAAAATCAATCTTAACAATATTCTTCACATTGCCAAAACTATTCAATATTTTTTTCCCAGTTGCAGCAACAACAAAAGAATTGTTACTCTTACACAAACACAAACCTCAGGAGAATGAATAGTCTTGTGAGTGTGTGTGTGTGTGTTTGAATGTACCTACAACTATGATGCTCGTATAGCATTGGAAATTCTTATGTGTATACAATTCTTAGCTGGAGTGGTAGGGGAACCTCCTATAAATTTCCAATAGTTTCTCAAGTATTTGGTGGCTTAGAGCTTTGATACGCTCATAAAATTGTACACCAAACTCACTCTCGGCAACCGCATGAAATATCAATACATGTGTAACAATACTTTGAGGTAACCAAAGTCTTGTACTACTCGCTAGCCTAGGCAGCCGTGGTCGCTCTCGATATTGTTGTTGATTTTCTATCGGCTGTGGTTGTGTTCGATATTAGTCAAGGGATTTTCCAAAGTCAACAATGGCACTTTGGCAGTAGAGGTAAAGTGTAGTAAAGTAAAAGGCTTTAAAGGCTGCGCTCCCTCCCCTCACAGAGCTCGGCCTGCTTACAACAATGCGGTGCTAAATTGATTGTAAAATCTGTTATGGTTAACAAAGGCAAATAGCAAACAGCATATCAAATAATAAATACATCATTCGATTTACCAACACACAACCACATGATGTGCTCCACGTGCAAGGAAGCACATAAAGATGGTCGGTAAAGTGGCTTATAAGGTAGACGAGCAGGCAGAAGCAGCAGGTGGGTCGTTCGGTTCTTCGACACCAGTAGCAGTAGTTGGTTGTGAATAAACATTGCAGTGGCCTTAGTCAAAGCAGAGAGCAACACCCACCGCCACCATCACCGCCATTACATAAATTTCAATATTCAAAATGTTGTACGTTGCTGTACATTAGAGTCATAAATCCTTTTATTTTTCTTTGCTGCAGAGTGTGTGTGTGTGTGAGAGAGAGAAACCTTTAGGGCAATTAAAACTGTAATTGGAAACCGAAAAACTCTCAATACAACAGCAGCAATAGTTTACAATCATCGGCGCCATCATCATCATCACCGGCAATGGCAACAACAGCACCTGCAACTGCAACAGCACTTGTAACAGTACCACCACAACTAGAGCCCGAGCCAGCACCATCACCGTCCGTCCACACCACCCGTTATCAGGTACTTAAAAATTGGTCAAGTGAACGATAATTGGTATTTGGCACATTTCTAAAAAGCCATTTTTAAGCTTAATTGGAAGAAAAATGCAAATAACAAAAATTGTTCGTTAACAATGAAAATAAAATTGAACCACTACAATTGAAGGGTGACGATGATCGTTTGCATGCATTTGTAATGAGCTGGCAAAATTATTTGAATGCTAGAAACTGGAGCAATGACTCTGAGGTGTAGTAATCAATCAAATTTATTTTCGTTTGTAATGAGTAAATAAGGACTTTTTAAAGTTCAACAATACGTGATACATAAATATGGAAACAGTGACGAATTTAGTTGTTGATATAAGCACAAAAGCGAGATTAACATTAGAGATTGTAAAGATTTCGAACCATATCAAAAATAATAAAAATTTAAAAATATAAAAAGTATAAAGAAAGTTAAACGTATAAAAAACATTAAAAATATTAGAAATATTAAAAACAAAATATTAAAAATATGAAAAAAATATTAAAAATGTGAAAAATATTAAAATATTTAGTAAAAATATTAAAAATATTAAAATTTCACACTCTTGAGTAAAAAACTATTGGCAATAATAAATAATTGCCAATAGAAATGATCTCAAACCGAACTATGACAATATCATAATTCATTAAAGATCAACAAAAAACAAAATCAAGAACAATATTAAAAAAAGTAAAAAAAAATTTTAAAATATGAGAAATACTAAAAATATTAAAGATATTAAAAATATTTTAAATCATAGTACTGAGAGTACTAATAAAAATACCTAAGGATAAAAAAATTGTTATATTTAAAGATAAATATTATTTTTTCTCAAGATAAATATATTTTTCTCGTGAAAGTAATTTTAAATATGAAGAGAACATACGAGAATTACTGGTTACAAATTTATTCTCACTCACGAGTTTAATCATGATGTTCAGGGGGAGAAATTCTCTGCTAAAAAGTGTCGTCTAAAGTACGCGTGTGTGCGAGAATGAAATTGACCTTTGTTCATATCAACTGTTTCAACTGTTTACAACTCCCAACAAACCAAAATTGTATTTAACTAGCTTACTACCATAAGCCTTAAGCTTGCAAAACTATAGCGAAAACTGTTATGAAAGGCTTCATAACAATAGTTTAAGAAAGAAAATTGAACCCTTGCGATAATATTACTACGGCCATATTCATAATAAATTTCTAAAGTGGATATGAAGCGTTCTCTAGCTAAAGTATTCTTTAGATCTAAAAAACGTTTAATAAGAAATTGTATTCATAAACGTTTGTTATCAGTCCTTTAGCCAAATGTGTTCCGGTGGCAACACCGACTGTTATTGGTCGTTAATGATGTATAAAAAAAGCTTTATAATCGGATACAAAAGCTTTGTAATCGGATACCAAACATGTATTTCCACTTATAATAACTATGAACATTATTGTAGCTCAATTTTTCATTAACTACGATTCTCATGACAATAAGAAAGACGTTAAAGTAAAAATTATATTAAAAAAATTTATTTTCTTTTTCTCATGTTGAAATAATAATCGGATACCGATTACATTGTTTCCTTGTTTTGATTGTTTATACATCACGAATATTATTTCATTATTTAGAAATTATTTTTGAAGAATTTTGGAGAAATATTTTTCAAAATGGAATTCATGAGTGAAAAGTGTCAATTTAGATACTTTTCTATATGCGCAATGATTAAGAAGAAAATTTCCTACACGATGAATACATGCAACAACTCTTTCCAATAAGAAAAATACCGAAAAACTCAAAATAAAGATCTCAAATTCATATATATGCAATAAATTGTACAAACGTCAAGTTATAGCACGCTTAAAGTGGAGACAACCCTACTTTAACTTATTGAAAATGTGAATCGTTTATGAATGTTGTTTTCTAGAAAATTGCTTAAAAATGGTTTATAAACCTCTTATAAGTTTTTATGAATAAGGCCGCTAGAAAAAAGCTTAGAAATCTAGCCATAGAGTAAGCTTACAGAAAAATACTTTTCTAATTATAGTTGCAATAAGCTTATTTTTTAAGGTGTTTGTAAGCTTATGGATACTATAAAATAAAAAGTGTTTTTTTATGTTTTCAATTCAATTCAGCCTTCATTTATTAAAATTATTATTATGCCAAAAACTTTTGGATGCAACAAAATAAAAAGTGTTTGTTATGTTTTCAAATCAATTTTTCAATTCAGGTTAATTTTTTTCAAATTAATATGTTAAAAACTTATGGATAAAGTTAATTAAAAAGTGTTTTTTATTCAACTTCATTCAACTGCACTCATCAAAGTAAACAAGAAGAATGTGGAATCTCACAAATCATGGAAAACGACGCGTTAAAATAACGGGACATCAATAACAAAACATTTACAAAACTGTAGCGAGCATAAGTCTTTTGTAAGCATATTTACAAAACTGTTACCCTGCCGAAGTGTTTAACTAGTGGTGTTATAAATGCTGTTGCTACATTAAGCGTTTGTTATACACCATTGAAAAAGTGTTATTATTTTGCAAATAAATAAACCTATCATAATAATGCTTATGAAATGTTGAAGAAATTTTGTTATGATAAGCTTATTCTCTAGCATAGTTACATTTCACTTCGAGAATGGTTTGGAAACAGCTGTTTCAAACAACACATTAAAAGAAACTGAATTTTGTTAATTTCAAAAGAGAAGCATTTTTATATTTTTTTCTCTCGCGCTCTCTCTCATATTTATCTATATTTTAAACTTTCACACTCAGAATGCAAAACAAATGTTTCGTGTTAGTTATTTTTATGAGTGAGTGTTATCTTTTATTCTCTTTCGTTAGAGAGAGCTATACTTTTAAAGCATGTTTTGATCACTCATGAAAGATAAAAATATAACTTTCGTTAATAAAAATTACTTTCACGATAATCATTTTTTTTCCTCTGAGTGTGAGTTACAAAACGAGAGATAAAAATGATAATACCTTTCGTGAAGCGAGATTTGTTGTACTATTTTTAAAATATTAGAAATACTTAAAATATTAAAATTATTAAAAATACTAAAAATATTAAAAACCTTAAAAATATTTAAAATATTTAAAAATATTAAAAATCTTAAAAATATCTAAAAAATATTAAACTTAAAAAAAAAATCTTAAAAATATTACACATATTAAAATTTTAAAAATATTAAATATATTAAAAATGATTTTATCTATTTGTTGCGGCCTTTCACATTCAACTAAATATTTAAAATTATAAAAATATCTATAGAATTAAAATTTTCATTAAAAAACAAAACATTAAAAATCATTTATATAGTTACTTATATTGTATCCAATTCTAAATAGTCCTATATGTATTTTCCACACTGTTAATGATCATTGAAGTATAATCAACTAGTTAAAAGAAATGACAAAATCACTCAATGCTTAGCGAAAACTGGTTTTGTTGAATTACTGCATTGAAGCATTGTTGTTGTTCTTTTATATATTTCCAATGACATTGTTTAACCTACAAAGCACAATTGAAAAACATTGCATTGAGTCTAGCTTAGCATAAGAAAAGAAATGAAGTAAAAATTTAGTGTTACATCGATCAGCACACCATTAACAAGCAAGACTTTATCTTATTTTTTAAAGTTCTTTGGGTGTTTTACTGCGGTGTAGTTACTCCGCTGAGAAAAAAGCTTCCCGGCGAAAACATTGGCGCCCGAGCAGGGACTTGAAGAAAGTCTCAAATAAAATTAAATAATTTGTCGCTGTGGGCCGGAGTTGTCAAAGCGAGCTCTTGACGTTGTTGCTGCTGACGATAAGCTGTGAGGTGTTTTTTGATGCTGGGCTTTGGTGTTCATCAGCTATGATCAAGGATTCTGCAACTACTTTGTAAGAGTGGTGCTGTACGTATTGGCTGTCCTATCACTAGTTTGATCTAATTTCCATCTGGCTGTGCGATTTATATTCACAAGTGAGTTTACCCCGCCGTTTAAGCTGTTGCAAGGGGTTGTAATTAAGGTGAAGTGTTAAGGTCGCAGGTATTTTATCAAATTGTAAGTGGCAAGATACACAGTCCAAATTAATACGTAAATATGGGAAAAGGCGTTAAGCGAGATCAAGATCTTTCTAAATCGCGAGATAGTTTGATAAATTCTTTGACGCGTAACAAAACATATGTATTCAAGAATTATGCTTCCTTGACTGTGTCCGAATTAGAAACTCGTCTGAGTTTGATAGAGTCGGTCTTTTCTCAACTTTGTGCAATTCAAACATCAATTGAACAAGAGTCAGCGGACGAAAACGAATTTGATAAACGCCAGCAATTTGAAGATATTTATTGTGAAATAAAGTCAAAAATTTTATCTGTAATTCAGAAGAACCAAAGACATTCAAGTACACATGAGCCCGCGGCATTAAACCAAACTTTAAATGGATCCGGTGTTTTTACCAGACCGTCATCAAATTTACCAAAATTAAAATTACCTGCATTTTCGGGAAAATATACAGAATGGACCAATTGGTTCAATACGTTCAAATCAATAGTAGATTCAGATAGCGAGTTGGATGATTTGTCTAAGTTTGTGCATCTCAGATCTTGTTTGGGACCTGTACCATTAGGAACAATTGAATTTCTAGAGCTTACTGGTGCTAACTATAAAAAGGCAATGAGTTTGTTAAGGAAACGATTTGAAAATAAATCAGTAATATTTCAATCACATGTAAAAGAATTATTCGATTTAGAACGGGTTTCTCACCCTTCCTCTGAGTCACTGCGACGCTTAATAGATGTAATTAATTCCCACTTGCATTCTCTCGAAAGCTTAGGTTCAGTTGAAGAGTTAAAGAATGTACTGGTATTTTACTTAGCTCGATTAAAGCTAGACGATGAGACAATAGCGAAATGGCATGAGCATGCTAAAGTAGATAACTTACCATCATGGAGCTGTTTAGAAACATTCCTTACAAATAGATGTTTATCTTTGGAAAGTTGTGAAGTAAATATGGAGAAAGTTGATGATACTGGTAATATGCGGAACCACAATAAGCGTGTCGGACGTAAATCTAAAGCTAAAGTCTTATCCGTTGCAGTAAACCCTATTGAAAACATGTGTCCTTGTTGTAGCAAAGCACATAAATTTATTCAATGTCCCTCATTTTTGAACCTTTCACCACATCAAAAATATTTTGAGGCAAAGAAATATTCAATTTGCATTTTGTGTTTAAACAACAATCATTCACTTAGAGATTGTAAGGCCGGAAAGTGTGAGAAATGCGGTAAACCTCATCACTCCATGCTTCATAGGGAAAATACGAAAAATGTAAACTCTAGAACAGTTGATACACAAAAGGAAGATGAAAGAGGTGTTAATGAAAATGCGGCTTTATATAGCTCAATAATTTCTGTTTCTACAATGAATTTTTTGGCTACTGCGTTGATATTTGTAAAAGATGTTTCTGGAAAGTTTCATGAAATAAGATGCATTTTAGATTCTGGTAGTCAATTAAACTTTATAACTGCTAGTCTTGCTGACAGATTAAGGCTCCCTTGCAAAAGGTCGTTGGTAAAAATAAGCGGTATAGGAAATTCCAATGCTGACATTGATGGAAAGGTAAACACATTAATAAAGTCAAGGTTATCTGATTTTTGCTGCAGCTTGGAGTTATATATCCTGCCAGAAATCACCAATTATTCTGGAAATGGTTCAATTAATATTGAAAGTTGGAATTTACCGAAAAATCTTAAATTAGCCGATCCATATTTTAACCAATGCAGCAGAGTAGACATGCTGCTTGGTGTTGGTCTCTTTTTTAAATTATTAGCGGTGGGTCAAATAAGGCTGGCTGATAATCTTCCTGTTCTACAAAAAACCCTATTAGGTTGGGTAGTAGTTGGAGAATGTAGTAATCAGGCTTTGAATTCGCTAGTTGTATCTGAAAATTCAGATAGTGATGAAGATAACACGCTCAAAAAATTAGTCGAATTGTTTTGGAAATGCGAAAATAGTTACGAAGAGAGTGTCACTTCCTTATCTCCATCTGAGCAGATGTGCGAAAATTTCTTCGTTTCTACAGTTGCACGCGCGGCGAACGGAAGGTTTATTGTGCGACTACCTTTTCGCAATGGGTACTGCTCACTAGGGAAATCTTACAACATTGCCCTGAAACGTTTCTTAAACTTAGAACGTAAATTAGATCGAAATCCTGAATTAAAAAATGATTATACAAAATTTATTGAAGAGTATGCACTATTGGGTCATTTGGAAGTTTTAGCTGAAGACTTTGATTTAAAGTTGGTAAAATATTTTATACCACATCATCCCGTTATTCGTTTAGAGAGCACAACCACGAAATTGCGAGTAGTGTTTGACGCTTCATCTAAAACTGACAATGGACTGTCTTTAAATGACCAGATGTTTGTTGGTGCTCGTCTCCAAGCCGATCTTTTTGATATCTTAGTTCGTTTTCGATCGTACAAATATGCCTTAACGGCGGATATTGCTAAGATGTTCAGACAAATTAAAGTTCATGAAGACGATTGCATGTATCAATGTATATTGTGGCGTCCTCAAAAGACTGAGGCCATCAAAGTTTTGAAATTAAAAACGGTTACCTATGGTACAAGCTCTGCACCATTTTTATCCGTTCGCTGCTTAAAATATTTGGCAGAGATGTATAGTGAAACACATACCTTGGGAAGCAACGCGATTTTAAATAACTTTTATATGGATGATATGTTAGCTGGAGCTAATTCTATGGAAGAGCTTATTCGTCTAAGAGAGGAAGTATTAAATATTCTTAGCTGCGGCAAATTTGAACTCCATAAATGGAGATCAAACTGTACAGACCTTAACTCTACTCATGAAACTCTTGCTATAAAAACTGAAGATTGTGCTAAAACCTTAGGTATTATGTGGGATTCTAAGAAGGATGTGTTCTATTTTTCTTATACTGATATACCGAATTCAAAATGCTCAAAACGAGTTGTGCTTTCAGATATTGCAAAACTTTATGACCCTTTGGGCCTAATAAATCCCGTTATAGTCTTGGGTAAAATTTTCCTACAACATTTATGGCTTTTGAAATTGGATTGGGATGAATCATTGCCTCACGAATTGACTACCCAATGGAAACGGTTTAAAAAAGAGTTATTTTTATTGAAAGACATGGAGTTTACAAGGTCATTTTGGTATGCAGACCAAATAATGTCTATAGAATTGCATGGTTTCTCTGATGCGTCAGTTAGAGCATACGGCGCAGTTGTGTACCTACGAACAAGGGATATGAAGGGAAAGTTTAGTATGCAGTTAATGGCTGCCAAATCTCGCGTGGCTCCATTGAAATCAATTTCACTGCCTCGCTTAGGTAAGCAAAATCCGGCTGACATTGTGTCCCGGGGAATGTATCCCTCCGATTTGAAAGTCTCTACATTGTGGTTTAATGGACCTTCATTTTTATTTGAATCAAGGGATAAGTGGCCTAAAGTGTATTATGATGCCAAACAGAATGCGGAGGAAATGGAGGAACGGAGGGCCGAATTTAGTTTAACTACGACAAGGAACTGTACTGAAACTACGGATTTAGTATCTAGTTGCAAGTTCTGTACTAATTTCCCAAAAATGCAAAGAGTATTTGGTCTTATTTATCGATGGCGTAGGAGCATAAAATGTAAAGAAAAGCGTAAGATGAACTCATATTTAACTGTAGCAGAATTGCAGGGTGGTTTGAGTTACATTGTCTTTAATATACAAAACGTATTATTTTTTCACGAAAAACAAAACCTAATACTAAATAAAAATGCAAAATCCGTCTCTATTCAAAAATTAAATCCGTTTTTGGATAATGCTGATATACCTTTGCTAAGAGTGGGTGGACGTTTAACAAAATCAGCGCTTCCATTTGAAGTGAAACATCCCATTCTTTTGCCAGGAAATCATGAAGCTGTGACTGCATTGGTAGACTACATTCATAAACTTAATTTACACGCAGGAGCTGTAGCTTTATCAGCCTTTGTTCGCCAACGGTTTTGGGTTATTAATATGAGAAAGATAGCACGCAAAGTTGTTCGAAAATGTATACGTTGCTTCAAATATAAACCAAAACCTCTTGTTCAATTGATGGGTGACTTGCCTTCATATAGGGTTAGAGGAAATGCTCGTCCTTTCGAGCACTCAGGGGTGGATTTTGCCGGTCCCATAACGGTTCATTATAAAATTAGAGGTAAACGTCCATATAAGGTGTATCTTGCCATTTTTGTTTGCTTCCTAACTAAAGCTTGCCACATAGAAGTGGTGTCTGACCTGAGCACCGAAGCTTTTATTGCAGCACTGAAGCGCTTCTTTGCACGGAGGGGTTTTTGCTCCAACTTGTATTGCGATAATGCCACAAACTTTGTTGGAGCGGATCGGAAGTTGAACAAGTCCACGATCACTATGTTCACAGAAACAGGCAAAGATGCAATTAACCATGAATGTGCGAATCGAGGCATCCAGTTTCATTTTATTCCACCTCGATCACCACATTTTGGAGGCTTGTGGGAAAGTGCTGTGAAAATTGCCAAGTATCTTCTGGTGCGGCACAGCAACTCAGCTTCATTAACTTACGAAGAACTAAACACTGCAGTTACACAAATTGAAGCAGTTATGAACTCAAGGCCACTTTGCCCACTGTCATCCGACGCCAATGATCTTGAGGCATTAACTCCGGGGCATTTTTTAATTGGAAGGCCACTGAACTCATTCCCGGAGCCAATAGATGAGGAGGAATTAAACATCTCGCACTTCAACCGATGGAAACGAATTCAGGCAGTACAAGTAATGTTTTGGAGAAGGTGGTCCAGAGAATACCTAACGCTTATGCAGGAAAGAATGAAATGGCAGAAGGAAGTTAAAAATCTAGATAATGGGACTTTAGTCCTTATATCCGAGGACAATATGCCACCATCAACCTGGCTGTTGGGACGCGTAATCGAGACCCATTACGGTGACGATGGATTAATTAGAGTCGCCACCATCCAGACAAAATCAGGGAAATTGAAAAGAAGTATCCACCGTTTGTGTCCACTGCCCATGGACTAGGCCGCTGTCATATGAAATGGTTGGAAGAAGCTTCCAAGGCGGGACTATGTTGCGGCCTTTCACATTCAACTAAATATTTAAAATTATAAAAATATCTATAGAATTAAAATTTTCATTAAAAAACAAAACATTAAAAATCATTTATATAGTTACTTATATTGTATCCAATTCTAAATAGTCCTATATGTATTTTCCACACTGTTAATGATCATTGAAGTATAATCAACTAGTTAAAAGAAATGACAAAATCACTCAATGCTTAGCGAAAACTGGTTTTGTTGAATTACTGCATTGAAGCATTGTTGTTGTTCTTTTATATATTTCCAATGACATTGTTTAACCTACAAAGCACAATTGAAAAACATTGCATTGAGTCTAGCTTAGCATAAGAAAAGAAATGAAGTAAAAATTTAGTGTTACATCGATCAGCACACCATTAACAAGCAAGACTTTATCTTATTTTTTAAAGTTCTTTGGGTGTTTTACTGCGGTGTAGTTACTCCGCTGAGAAAAAAGCTTCCCGGCGAAAACACTATTGTTGATCTGTAAAGAATTATGATATTGTCATAGTTCGGTTTGAGATCAGTTCTATTGGCAATAATAAATAATTGCAATAATAAATAATTGCCAATAGAACTGATCTCAAACCGAACTATGACAATATCATAATTCTTTACAGATCAACAATAAATAAAATCAAGAACGATGAATACACTGAAGGTACACAGAACAGGGTTGGCACTTTGTCAACAACAAAACTCCTGTGCAATTGTGTCCGATGGACACATCACAGTGTGTAATTTTTCAAGTATGTAAAAATCTTTTAGGAAAGAATAAAATCAAATAAATTTATAAGAAGGCGTAGTAGATTTGACAATATAAATATACGGCCATAATCATAAAAAAATTCTAAAGTAGGTATGAAGCGTTCTCTAGCTAAAGTATTCTTTAGCTCTAAAAAACCTTTAATAAGAAATAGTATTCATAAACGTTTTTTATCAGCACTTTAACTTTATGGGTTCAGGTGGCAACGCCGACTGTTATTGGTCGTTACTGACGTAAAAAAAAGCTTTATAATCGGATACAAAAGCTTTATAATAGGATACCAAATATGTATTTGCACTTATAATAACGGGTCTATGAAATAACTCCCACGAAATAAGTCCCACTTTTAAAAACGAAATAAGTTCCACCAAAAATTGCTTAAAAAAATGAAATAACTTCCAAGAAATAAGTCCCACTTTTGAAAACGAAATAAGTCCCACCAAAATGAAATGATTTAAAAATTTACTTGAAATGAAATAACTCCCACTCAAAATGAAATAACTCCCCCTTGAATAATATCGAGCCCTTACCGCCAAAATAGTGTAAGCGACAAAAATAAAATTTTACAGGAGAAGGTTTTTTCTAATTATCTCTGCTTTTGGTCTAAGTATTACCGTGAAATTTAAAATGTAAGCATTATTTTGTCTAATATTTATGATAAAAATGGTTTTATTTACATATACACAACTTAACGGGTATTTTTGTCGCTTACATTATTTTCGCTGTCATGCTCACAAGCTTCTGACTAATGTTGTGTCGGTTACGTTAAAATAATTTAAAAAAAAACTTCCAAACAGACACTCTGGGGGTAATGAAAATAAGTCGATAAATTTATTTTGTGATAGGAGGCAAAACCATAGAAAACTTAACTATTTGACACACACCTTCTGGTACCTCCCATACAAATGACCGAACTCACCCCCATAGTCTTACATACATATCTTATTTGTGAGTACACTGAATTCAGTCAAATTTTGGATAAGTTGTACGGTTATAAAAATTGGACTCAGGAATGAATATAGACTATATCTGTTCACGCCTTCTGGTACCTTCCATGCAAAATTACCTATTTTTGGAAAATTAATATTTCTCCCATAACTTCCAAACCGGCACCTGGGGGACAATCAGATTTTGTTAGTTAATTTATCTTGTAATAGGAGGCATAACCTCAGAAAATCTAACTATTTGATATACCCCTTTTGGTACCTTCCATATTAATAACAGATATTGCCCTTTTACATGCATATAATTTTTGTACGTACACTAAATTTAGACAAATTTTGCCTAGGAAAGCAATAATTGAACGTTGATTTACGAAAAAAAATAAGACGCGTTGTGCTGCCCCTAGTTGTACCTCTTATAAAAATAAGTCAAATTTTTTCACACATTTCTTCTTCAATATCTTCAAATTCTAATTCAGCGGTCTTCGAAGAAAAAATGTTTGTGAATTTATTATTTCCACAGAATCAGAATCTCTGTATGAAACAAGCGATTTTTTGTTGAAAACTGAAAAAGAAATTTATTTTAAATTAATAAAAAAACACGCTTACCTCAAGTTGATTTAACGACAAAACGAAAAAATAGTAAAATCGCGAATATATTGTAATACTTTGTTACAGAAAATTTTAATGTAAGCGACACTTCGCAGTCACAAAAAATGTAAACAAACTAAGAATGTTCACTTACCTTAAAATTGCTTTTGCTGTAAATTCGTAACGGAACTTTTTACAGTTATAAAAATTTAAGAGATGATGCAAATAATAGTAAATAATCGATTTTCATCAAAAAACGAAAATCGATAAACGTGTCGCTTACACTATTTTGGCGGTAAGGGCTCGATATATTTCTAAAATGAATTAAGTCCCATTTTCATAAACGAAATAAGTCCCACTTTTTCACTGTTTAATGCGATTTCAAATAAGAAGTATTTGACTCTTCGAAAAAAACACACGTCGAATAATATGAATAATCAAAGCAGAGGAATAATAAAGAAAAATCGTATGCAAGCTCGCAGAAGGCTTCTTAATGGAATGGATAGAACGAATTTTGTTAGAGTTCCAGAATTTATTATTAATTCTTTTTTCGGTCAAGGAACGTATAGAGAACGCCTACTAGTAACAACATTTGAATTCGTAAATGGATTAAGTACAGATCACTTGTTCTTATTATTAAGATGGAAAGCGTTTCGGAAGGACCATCAGATTAAAATTATCGACCTTTATAAATACGTTGAAGATCCAGTGCATGGTAGACGGTATTATAGTTTTAACGTGACATTGGGATTAGTTGTATTTTGCAATGGTGATATTAGAAAACATGGAACACGAATTCCAATTTCTACTAAAAATATAATAAAACACATACATACGTAATTACGTCAACAATTTTTTTTAATATTGTATTTCCAGTAGTTAAGTTCGGTACCTATTTGTACACATTTCTTTAAAGTTTTTTTATTATAGTAAGTATAAACTAATTAATAAACAAAAAAGGAGAGCCATGAGAGATAAGGACAAAAAATTATAGTTATCCCTTTTACGAAATGTCCAATATATAACTTTTTGCATAAGAAAAAATGAGAAATAAAGCCGTAATGGCCTTATATTTTATGGCTCAATCGCACCCCTCCACTTAAAACGAGATAAATCACACCAAAATACAAATTTAGGGGTATGAAATCACTCCCAATTTACAAAACGAATTTATTCCCACTCAAAACGAAATAAGTGCCACTTAAAATAAAAACGCGTAACGAAATAAGTCCCACCAATTGACGAAATAAGTCCTACTTTTAAAAACGAAATAACTCCCACTTTCAAAATAGCAATTTTTGGTGGGACTTATTTCGTTTTTAAAAGTGGGACTTATTTCGTGGGAGTTATTTCATAGACCCATAATAACTATGAACATTATTGCACCTAAATTTTTCATTGACTATGATTCTTATGATGATAAGAAAGACGTTAAAGTAAAAATTATATTAAAAAATTTGATTTTCTTTTCCTCATGTTGAAATTATAATCGGATACCGATTACATTGTTTCCTTGTTTTGATTGTTTATACATCACGAATATTATTTCATTATTTACAAATTATTTTTAAAGAATTTTGGAGAAATATTTTTCAAAATGATATTCATGAATGAAAAGTGTCTATTTAGATACTTTTCTATGTGCGCAATGATTAAGAAGAAAATTTCCTACACAATGGATACATGCAACAACTCCTTACAATAGGAAAAACGCCGAAAAACTCAAAATAAAGATCTCAAATTCATAAATATGCAATAAATTGTACAAACGTCAAGTTATAGCATGCTTAAAGTAGAGACAACCCTACTTTAACTTATTGAACATGTGAATCGTTTATGAATATTGTTTTCTCGAAAATTGCTTAAAAATGTTTTATAAACCACTTATAAGTTTTTATGAATAAGGCCGATAATATATTAATATAATGATCAGCATCGAATTCTGAGTCAATTCAAAGATCTTCGTCCGCCTGTCCCCGCGATTACAGTTATAGTTAAGTGCTATCGATCTAAAATATGGTGTGTAAGCTTTTATCCTCTAAGCGGAGGTTAATATCGGACAAAAACTACTCCAACCTCCCATACAAAGTCCCCCTTTATGGGGGTTAAAAAAATTCTTAAAAATATTCTCAGCTTATATAAACAATTGAAGCTCATTAATTGACATTTCAGTAATACATATACTGACGGCTCAAAATAACTTCCGCCTCTGAAACAATCACTCCTTTTTTTGCGTAAAAAATTAAATAAAATTTAATTGTAGAGCAGTTAGCTATATCACCATTTTTACAAATGATAAAGGATATCTGAGTTATCTGGCATAGCCAAAGAATTTAGCATTGATTTCTTTACATTACACCTGCTGTATTCGTCTACCACAACATTGAGCTTCACTGCCCACTGCAGTTCATAAGCGTCAGCAATATGTAGAATTAAACCAATATGTACGAATTAACCAATAACAATCACACAAATAAAAGCTCTCTAATCATACATCCCATTTACATAGACCTCCGAGAGCCAATTTATTGTCATACGTATTTCATTAAGTGTACGCTCTTCTTCTAATCCATCATTTTCTATTAGTTAAAAACAATGATCTCCGTTCAAGATGTATAAATAGTGAATACATCTTGATCTCCGTTATTACTTTTCAATACATTTGTTCTCTCTGTTCTTCTCAGTACATAAATAGAAGTAATGAAACACAAATTCCTTTACACAAACACAACACTAGCAATGGCTTACTCTCACATTGGTTAACACACTTTAGCAACAACAACAAAATACATACTGCGAGCTTACCTTTTTCTCTCCATGTCATCTTTTGACTATTCTCATTGCGAAGAATTACCGAAACGTCTGTGCATTGAAGTTATTAAACGAACGCCAATGTTATTAGCCGTACACCGAAACGACACTGTTAACAACAACGCGACGAACCGAAACAAAAACACAAACAAAACGGACGATACAAGAAGTCAGCACTGCCGCACTCGCGATGTAATGGAAATTAAAAAATGGCAAATTGTTATGCTCATCGGACAAAACAGAACATGCAGATTATTTATATTCATAGTTTCAAATGGGAAATGTTGCTGCTGTTAATGGAGAGACAAGATTTGCCACACCGCTAAGGCGGCTTGTATTTCTAATTGGAATTTTAGCAGGAACTTTTATAGAGACGACGCCATTTGTTGCAGTTGCCAGTTTCCTTTAAATTGTATGAAATGTTTATAAACTTCATATTGATAAATTTATAAATTGTGATGACATTTAACTCTAACACAAATTTTGGGCCCATTAACTTGTTTTTTTTTTTGTTAATTTTTGACTAATTGTCGCGTTATCAATAATTTCACAACCGTCGCGTACCGTATACAAAACCAAACTGAGCAAAACTAATGAGAAATGTCACAAGAGGCCGAGATGCATTGCGATGCAAATGTCAAAGCCGTTTGCATAGGCAATACTTCTTGTTTAGATCTTGTGAGCTCATGTTATAATGCGATCACTCTGACATGTAGGTGGCGTTGTGTGATATAGAAGAGCAATTGAGTACGGACTAGAGCCCTGCACAAATGCACCCTGCACATTTTAGTACAAACAAAGAACTTTACGAAACAATAAATTGTGCAGTTAAAGTAAAATTTTTTTTGTACAATGGACGTATTTTTCTATAAAAGTATTTTTTGGTACTGTCAATTGTATCTTTTGGTAAAACATAAGTACTTTTTGGTACAGAAAATGTTAATTTTGTACAATATATTTTATTTTTGGTTCAATAAAATTACTTTTGAGTACAATATATGTACTTTTGGTGCGATAAATTATACTATTTGGTACAATGAAAGAACTTTTGGTACAATAAAAGAATTTTTTGTACAATGTATTGTACTTTTTGATACAAAAAAGGCTTTTTTGGTACAATAAATGTACTTTCTATACAATTAATGTACTTTTTGGTTCTGTAAAAGTACTTTTTGATACAATAAATGTACTTTTTTGTACAATAATAGTATTTTTTGATGCAATAAGAGAACTTTCTGATTCATATTGTTCTATTTGGCACAACAAAAATACATTATGGTACAATAAATTGTACTATCTAATCCAATAAAAGCACTTATTCGTATAATGGAAGTACTTTCACATAGAATAAATAGTTCTATTTGATACCATTAAAGTTTTTTTGGTACAATAAATTTGTATTTTGGTGCACAAAAGTACTGTTAGTAAAATTAAAGTACTGTTTGTAGATTGAACCTTTTGGTACAAAAAATGGTAAACCAAATTTATATATTGGATCAAAATATATATCTTTTTCTACAAAAGTACTTTTGGTACAATAAAAGTAATATATTGTACATTTTGATACAATAAATGGACTATTTGGTATAATAAAAGAACTTTTGGTACAATGTATTGTACTTTTTGATACAAAAAAGGTTTTTTTGGTACAATAAATGTACTTTCTGTACAATTAATGTACTTTTTGGTTCTGTAAAAGTACTTTTCACATAGAATAAATAGTTCTATTTGGTACTATTAAAGTATTTTTGGTACAATAAATATGTATTTTGGTGCACAAAAGTACTTTTAGAAAAATAAAAGTACTGTTTGTAGATTGTACCTTTTGGTACAATAAATGGTAAACCAAATTTTTATAAAAATATTTATTTTTTTCTACAAAAGAACTTTTGATACAATAAAAGTAATATATTATACCTTTTGATACAATAAATGCACTATTTAGTAAAAAAATAACTTTTGGTACAATATATTGTACTTTTTGATACAATGTTTTTTTTTTGGTACAATAAATGTATATTTTGGTACAATAGATTGTACTTTATGTTACAAGAAAGTGACTTTTTGGGAAAATATATGTACTTTTTGTTCAATAAAAGTACTTTATTTACAGTACATGTACTTTTTTGTACAATAATACAACTTTTGTCACAATAAATTGTACCCTGTGCTACAATAAATGTACTTTTTGTAAAATAAATTTGGTGTAATAATTTAATATTTTTGGTACAATAAATGTACTCTTTCGTACAATAAATGTACTTTTTGGTACTATAAGTGTACTATTTGGTGCAATGAATGTACTTTTTGGTATAATAAAAGTACTTTTGGTAAAATTAATTGTACCTTTCGATACAATAAATGTACTTTTTGGTACAATAAATGTACTTTTTGGTACTATAAGTGTACTTTTCGGTACAATGAATATACTTTTTGGTACACTGAAAGTACTTTTGATAAAATAAATTGTACCTTTCGGTACAATAAATGTAGGTTTTGGTACAATAAAGGTACTTTCTGGTACAATAAAAGTTATTTTTAGAACAATAAATGTACCTCATGCACTTTTATATTTTGGTACAATAAATGTATTTTTTGTACAAAAGTACTCTTTGGTTCAATAATTGAGCTTTTTGGTAAAATAAGTGTACTTTTTGATACACTTTTGTACTTTTTGGTACCATAGTTTTATATTTTGTACACTAAATGTATTTTTTGTACGATATACTGTACTTTTTGATCCAACAAAAATTATTTTTTTGCTACAATAAATGTACTTTTTGGTACAATAAAAGTTCTTTTTGGTACAATCAATGTACTATTTGGTGCAATAATTTTATATTTGTTTAAAATA
The DNA here is from genome assembly GCA_964034835.1 of Muscina levida. Classification (NCBI taxonomy): domain Eukaryota; kingdom Metazoa; phylum Arthropoda; class Insecta; order Diptera; family Muscidae; genus Muscina; species Muscina levida. Next base: position 8,748,789 of record OZ035881.1, on the reverse strand, counting down.
AATGTACTTTTAGTACGATAAAGGTCCTTTTTGGTACAATAAAAGTTATTTTTGAAACAATAAATATACAATAAAAGTTTGTTTTGTACAAAAGTACTTTTTGGTACAATAAAAGTACTTTTGGCAAAATCATTATACCTTTTGGTACAATAAATGTACTTTTTGGTACAATAAAATAACTTTTTGTAAAAAAAATTTACTTTTTTGTACAATAATATTACATTTGTCACAATGAACTGTACGATTTGGTACAATAAATTTACTATTTGTAAAATAAACTTACTTTTAGGTACAACAAAAGTACTTTTTGGTACAATAAATGTACTATAAGTGTACTTTTTGTTACATTTAAAGCACTTTTGGTAAAATTAATTGTACATTTCGGTACAATAAACGTACTTTTTATTACAATAAATGTACTCTGTGGTTCAGCGAAACTACTTTTTTGTACAATAAATTTATTTTTTGGTACATTAGCTGTGCTTTTTTGTACTATTAGTGTACTTTTTGGTACAATGTATGTACTTTTTGGTACAATAAAAGTTCTTTTTGTAAATAAATGTACTCATTGGTATAATAAATGTACTTTTTGGTACCATTATTGTGCTTTTTGGTACTATAAGTGTACTTTTTGTACAATGTACAATAAATGTAATTGTTGGTACAGTAAAAGTACTTTTTGGTACAATAAATGTACTTTATGTACTTTTATATTTTGGTACAATTACTGTATTCTTTATACAATATATTGTACTATTTAGTACAATAATAGTACATTTTCGTACAAGAAATTTATTTTTTGTGTCAATAAAAGAACTTTTAGATACAATAAATGTACTTTTTTGTTCAATAACTTGTGCTCTTCAGTACAATAAAAGTATTTTTGGCACAATAAAAGTACTATTTGGTACAATAGATTGTACCTGTTAGTTAAAAAAATGCACTTCTCTTAGAATAACAGTACATTTTGGTACAATAATTTATTTTTTGTTTCAATAAAATAACTTTTAGGTACAATAAAAGTACCTTTTGGTGAAATAATAGCACAAATTGGTACTATAAATGTACTTTTTGGTGCAATAGAAGTACTTTCTGATACAAATTGTAATATTTAGTGCGATAAATTGTACTATCTAGTACAATAAAAGTACTATTTGCACAATAAAAGTACTGTTTGGTACAATAGATTGTACCTTTTGGTACAAAAAAATTTACTGTTTGTACACTAATAGCACACATTGGTACAATAAATTGACTTTGTGTTTATAAAAAAGTACTTTTTGTAAAAAAAAAAGTACTTTTTTACTACATTCACTTTTTGTTTCATTAAAAGTACTTTTAGGTACAATTATAAATTGTAACATTTAGTACAATAAGATTTATTTTTGTTAAAATAAATTAATATTTTGGTACCATGAATGTACTTTTTGGTACAATAATAGTACTTTTTGGTACAATAAAAGTACTTTTTGTTACAGTAATACCACTGTTTAGTACAATAAATAGTAGTCTTTAGTACAAAAAAATTAATTAGTACAAAATAACAATAAATAGTGTTTGTCTATACTGAACCACTTAACTAAACTACGAACCTCGACATACAGTGCCATCTGTATACCAAAGTGATCGCAACATAACATAAACAGCGGATATGACATTTGCAACGCAATGCAGCTCTGCCCTTGTTGACATTTCTCGAGTTTTGTTTTCTGTTCGGTGCGCGGCGGTTGTGAAAAAAGTGATATCGGGAAAATTTGTCAAACAATTATTAAATCATAGAAAAATAAGCTAACAAATCGTGTAACGGTTAAGTGTAATGACAATTGATACAGTTTACTCCATGAAATTCATGAAAATTAAACAAAGCATATAGGTCACTGGCCATTGGGACAAGTGGCGTCCCTTAAAAGTTCTTGCTTAAATTCCAATTGGAAATAGAATCTGCCTTAGCAGAGTGGCAAAATTTTCCAATTCAAATTGTGAATATTTCTGCATTTACTAACGTTTTTTGTGCGATGAAATTAACAATTTGCCATTTTATAATTTCCTTTACATTGACCGGTGAGTGCTGTTTGTGTTTTGTTTTGTTTGTGTTTTGTTTCGTTTCGTTGCGGTGTTGCTCGGGGTATAGTTTCGTTGTACGGGTAATAACTTTAGCGTTCGTTTGATAACTTCAGTAGAGAGACATTTTGGTGGTAATGTTTCACAGTGCCAATAGACAAAAGATGTCACGGAGAGAAGAAGAAGGTAAGCTCACAGAATGTATTTTGTTGTCGTTGCTAAAATGAGTAAACTAAAATGAGATTAAGTCATTGCAAATGTAGCAATTTTGCGAAGTAATCGATGGTTCGTTACTCATTATTTGCACTGAGTAAAAAAGAGAGGAACAATTACTGAAAAGTAACAGAGGAATTATTTACGGTTAACATAAGAATAGGAATGATTAGAAGAGGACTCAATCAATGAAATATGATAAATCTATGTAAGAGGGATGTATGACTACAGAGCATTTATTTGAGTGATTGGTAAAAGTTAATTTATACACTTTAAGTGATGCTTTTAACTGCAGTGTGCAGGTAAATGAATAACATAAAATGTGTGATGTATGGAAATCAATTCTAAATTTTTAATCATCTTCTTTAATATACATATGTATATAGGCTTGCCAGACGTGTGACAAACGTTTTGATTTTCTAAGGGTTTGTTTACTATTACCTTATACCTAAGGGTGGGATTACTGATGTTGACTTTTTTTATTTTGAGACAGTACATTTAGTAAATTTAATACTTCGAAGCACAAAATGAGAAAAATTACGATTTACTTAAAAAAATTTAAACATAAAAAAAATTAAAAATATCAATATTTTCAAAAAGGAAAAATAATCAATGACCATACGTGTTTAGGATGCCGAAATCTATAGAAAAAAATATTTAGAACTCTGCAGATGACAAAAAATAAAGATTTGTAAACTGGTGTTATTAGTGTTGAATAAAGAGGCGAAATATAAGTGTTAATATATTTTCGAACACATACATTTTGATTTTTAGAAAACTTTATACAAGGGAAATAAAACTTTTAAAAACATATTTACGTTATTTTTTTTGGTTGATCTGTAAAATCTTGACAAAACATATTTTTTCTTGATTCTTGACGAGCATTAAAAATTCTTGTAAATCAAGAAAAATCAAGACCGTCTGGCAACCCTAGTATACGTATTTAAAAATTAAACAAAATTAAACATTTAACGAATGTGCAGTGTAATAAAATATATAATGCCACCCATTCGACAAAAATCAAGTCCGTTCTGAGCTGATGCCGTAAGGCACTATGGACTCCAAAAAGTTAACACTGTAAACTGGACTTTTTTTAAGACAAGTTAAAGGGTGCTTCAATCAACGGTAATCTCACCAGGAATACAAGTAAACTAAGTTTTTTCTGTTCTCTACTATTATTTTCCTGCCTCTTGGAACCATCTTCGTAGCCTTCCTTGTTTAATGAATTTGAAAGTGAGTGGGGACATTGCAGTGCTACTTCCTTTAATACGAACTTGTGGCTGCTGCAGAAGGTTTCCGAAGTATAAATATCATATGAGTATATATAACTATTGTGGACAAACGGAAGAGAAAATATTAGAATTTGCAAAACTGACTAGGTATAAGTGCGAACGAATGGAAAGTTTAATAAATTACACACTGCAACAAAATGGTTAAAATTTCCTTACTCCGTCAAAATCTTGACATACAGTTGAAAACCCGGTTTATTGGCTCTTTCCTCAACGAAACATAAATCAAGATTTTGAGGGTTTTAGGAATCTTTGGAAAATAGATTCATGTTGTTCTCGACGAGACCTACAACATGCCCCAAGCACCGAGTTATTTCAGCGCTGATTATACAAAATTATATTGCCACCCATTACTAAGAGTTTTTTTTTTGTAAATTTACAACTTCGACCAATTTTATTTTAGTCATTCAATAACAATAAAAAAAAATCAATATATCCAACTTTAATTTCATATGATTCCTTTTGTCTTTTAAACTTAATTTTTGCTGTAACAGGATGTATTTTCAACGAAAATTTCAAAATTAAATCGATTAGCCAGTTGAATGAATACACACATTTTACATTTATAAATTTTTTCAATTCTAGATGACATAAATATCATTAAATATATTTTGTTGTTATTTTTCTTTATCAAATTCTTCATCTCTGAAGTGGGCGGAAAGGTACATTTGTATGGGAGGTACCAGAAGGGGCGTGGCTAGACTTCCAATTTTTTTCCAAAACTTTGTCCTGCTTTAGCTTTACTAAATGTAGAATTTGGGCACGATCGCGTTGGTTGTATTACCAATATTAATCGATTTCTAAAGTGGGCGGTACCAGATGGGTATGGGAGGTTCCAGAAGGGGCGTTTCTAGACTTCTTTAAACTTTATCAAATATAGCATGTGGGTACGGTCGCTTTGGATGTATTTAGATTATTACTCGATTTCTGAAGTGGGCGGAATAACGTATTTGTATGGGAGGTACCATAAGGGACGGGGCCATGTAACCCATTTGCATTACCGTAAGTAGTTTTGGGCAAATATTAACTCGTGCAAAATTTCAAAACATTTGGTTGCGTCTTTCGAAAGTTATCGTGCGTACCAGCCGGACAGCCAGACAGACAGACTGAAATGGCTCAAACGACTTAAAAAGTCATGAATCGAATTTGGTTCAAAGAAACCTAGGGTCTAAAGTGTTACATTTTGGGTCGTTTCAAATGATATATACCCTCCTACCCGTAGGTTGAGGGTATACCAAATTTTACAATTTTATTAACTTAAATAAAATGTAAAGCAACATCTAAAAAAAATCATTTTCTTAACAAAAACCTTAATTACAAATTACACAATGCAACAAATCCCAACAACATAAAAGGAGTTTGTGAGTCGGCTTGAGATGCAAGATTCGCTTTACATCACTTCACAGTGAATGCAGAGACGTATATTGCCATGATCCACTGCATTAGAATTCCAATGATTTTAATCAACGATCATGCCTTCAGCCAGATGGGGCAACATGTTACTCCTCTAACTATTCTTTGGCTGCAGTTCGCAAATTGTTGGCCTAAAAGTAATATCCAAAGTAGTAACATTAAGTGTCACCTCGTTGCCCATATATTCAATAGATTTAGGTTCAAGTTTTCAATAGAAACCCAGTGTTACATAAGGAATAAAAAGAACATATTCGCAAGAAAATGTAAAATATTTCCTGAACAACCTGTCAAGCTGTCATTTAAAATTTAGGCTCCAATTTGCAGCAGTATCAAAATAATCAGGATGTAATATTTAAAAAATAAAATAAACTTACTTACATAATATACTAGCAGACGTGGTAGACTTCTTCCAGCCTCAAAAGTTATTCAGAATGTTGTTTCGCACAGTAATAATTTTAAAACGATTGGCACTCTACTATTCCGGTAAGTTACATTGTTCGACAAATTACATACATAAGCAGAACTCATACAAATTTCTAAGACACTCACTGTAATACTTTTTCTGATATTTGATATGAAACATTTATTAATATAGGAGGTGCTTACCAGTTCGATCTCACCCATTTTATGCCAATTACACACATTAGTGAATATGTACTCACTCAAAGTTTTTAAGCCAGATATTAAATTTTTCTTTATAGTGTTATATGGACAGGGTCACACGCCAAGATCCAATGATCCAGCAAATTTTTTTTTAAATTTTTACGCTGATCTCAAATAAATCTAAACCAAATATCAAGACAAATGGCGCTTTTTTTCTGCACTTGTTGCGTTTCAATGGAAAATCGACATCATGAATAGACCGAATGCCGAATTCATTGTTTCAGTGGTATAAAGCCATGTTCGCATAATTGCCTCTCTACTGAAATTACAAAACAATATTTAAATTTGACTTTTAATTATTTTGATATTTTACAAATTTAGGATACTCTTAAGTTCCTTAAAATTTTACAAAACAAAATCTAAACTTCTCATAGCACTATTTCCTTTTTTTAAAAATCTGGGTCACTTTTAATGTCCTTGACAATTTGTGCATAATTTTATGTAATTTTTTTTTTAATATCAACATCAACAAATTCTTAAGGATTTTCTGACACTAAAACTGTTTCTCTCCTTAAGGAAAGAAATTTTGTTCACATGGTTTCTTAGTATATAGTTTCATATTTAAAATGTCTTCACATTCTATAGATTATGTATGAGATTTCTTCCAGTACACTTACAACAGGACTGGTCCATTTCTTATCCTTTAAAAAAAAAATGCAAAACATATGTGTGAGAGTGATGTTGCACCACAGCTGCACGTGTTAAAGGCACGTTTTTCTTAGCAAATCGTATCAAGAACAAAAGCGCCACTGCTGCTGCTATGCACATACAGCAAATGAGTGAATGCTTCCATTCGTAACACCACAAGTGGTAGATAAAGTAAAAAGAAAATACAAAACAAGATTTTCTTGCCACAACTGGCAAGCGGGGGTGGAGATGGTGACGATGATGATGTTGGTTATGACAGTTGTTGCACATGCAGCATGTAACACAGATTTACACACAGTATGCCAACGGTCGAGAGAGGAGGAATGGATAATAAAAATAGAGTGAACAAATTTCTGCCATAAGTTTAGTAATTGCCTTCGATTGGGTTTAAGTTCATTCCATGGTGGGCGGTAAAGGGTAAAGGACTTTCTTAAAACTCAACAATAAAAATACTTTAATGTTATACGAGTATTCTTACAAAAGTTTATAGCTCACTTAGTTGTGTTTTATTAAATTATTACATACATATATTTACATTTAAGTACATTACATTTTATACAACGTCTATATGCACAACATAGAATTCGTTTTATTGAATTGACTGAACTAATAACAAGCGTTAACTACTTAGCTAACACTTGGTAGTGTATAAAATTTACACAATTTTTTATTTTACTTATGAGAGTAATAGCAAAAGGAATATTTTAAGTGAGTATTACATAATTGACCAATTTTAACAAATTTTACGCCCTTAGTTAACAATATGAGGAAATTTAGTCTAAAAACTTTTCTATGCCTTTATTTAATAACTAGCTTAAATTTCCTGCAATTCGTATAGATGGTTTATAAGCTTATGCAAAACACACAGACAATGTGTGTCATATGTATATCTGTATGTTTCATAGTAGCTGCTACTGCGTTTAAGCGATTGATATAGAACTTTGGCATATAACTCGTTAGGTATCTGAAAATGTTTCTAGTAGAAGACCCTTCCTGTGGAGGAGTTGATCTAGAGTACAGAAATAGTCACAAGCAAAAGACTATATTTCAATTCAACATTTTGTATACAATGTTTTTGTTGCACATTTTTACATATTCTCACTATACTCGAAGATCTATTGAAAGTTGATGTTTGCTTCTATTCAAATAATTCTTTTATAATCGAAGATATTTTTAACATATGGGGTTCTCTTTAATCATTTCTATTTTTTTTAGAGTATTAAGCTAATTTCATCAAAAAAATATGATTGGAATAACATTTAAAACCTTCTCACACTCCTCTAGAATCATTTGCCTAAATTTTATGTAAATCATATTTACGGGTTATAAGCTTATGTCAAACACACAGACAATGTGTTATAATGTATGTCTGTATGTTACACAATAGATTCTACAGTGTCTAACCGATTGTTATGAAAATTTTATCAGATTACTCCTTAGTTATACATGATCATTTGTTTGGTAAGTCCCATCGTGTGCAGGAGGTGATCTGCAGTATAGAAAAGTTTCAAGCAAATACAAATACGCTGTTGTAAAAATGTATAAGAAGTTCAATTGGTCGGTCTTCGCTTTAAATCAATCTGATTCTTCTATACTTGAAGATCTTTTACATCTATGATGTTTTCTTGAAGCAATTCCACTTTCTTCGAAAATACAATGATGTTTACTTTAAAAACCTTTCCACACTCCTCTAGAATCATTTGCCAAAATTTCGTGTAAATCGTATTTGCGGATTATAATCTTATGCCAAACACACAGACAATGTGTTATAATGTATGTCTGTGTGTTATGTAATAAACTCTACAGTGTCCAACTTATTGTTACGAAACTTTGACAATTTACTCCGCAGTTATCTGAAATCGTTTATAGGGTGAGTCCCTTCATGTACAATAAGCTATCTGGAGTACATAAAAATTAAATTATTATAATGTATGTCTGTATGTTACGCAATAGATTCTACAGTGTCTAACCGATTGTTATGAAAATTTGTCAGATTACCCCTTAGTTATATAAGATCGTTTGTAGGGTAAATCCTATCCTGTTCTTGAGGTGGTCAGGAGTATAGAAAAGTTTTAAGCGAAAAAAATACATTTTGTTCAAAATTTTTCTTCGTAAAAAAAATATGATAAGTTGTGCTCTAAAAACCTTTCCACACTCTTTTAGAATCATTTCCCAAGATTTCATGCAAATCCTATTCACGGATTATAAGCTTATGTCAAACACACAGACAATGTGTTGTGATGTATGTCTGTATGTTGCACCATAGATTCTACAGTATCCAACCGTTTATTATGAAACTTAGGCAGATTACTCCTTAGTTGTGTAAGATCGTCTAAAGGATAAGTCCCTTCCTGTGCATTAGGTGATTTAGAGTACAGAAAAGTTTTAAGCCAAAAAAAATACACTTATTTTAAAAAAATTTTACACAATGGTTAAGTTTTTGTTGGTGGTCAGGCTGATTTAGTTCTCGATATTCTACGCCACACTTTGTATACCCGTGTCCGTACTAAGTATCGACAAAGGTCTGCCCGATTTCACTAAAGCCGCAAAAATACCATCCTCTTTAAGTTTCAATTCACGCGGTGCTCCATCTTCGAGTATTTGTCCTTTTTCCAAAACAATGACACGATCATAATCCATAATCGTAGACAAGCGATGCTGTCGGTAGGGGTAGATAAAGGAAAGCAAATGTTAAGCAAAAAATTCTGTGTAATTTAAATAATTTTCTAATCACCGCTATAGTTACTATAGTCCTTCCCTGAAATGCCTTATGAGCGGCAGCCATTAGAGCTTTTTCTGTAGTAGAGTCTAAAGCACTTGTGGCTTCATCAAGTACCAAACAAACGGAGCCGCGGAGGATAGCACGGGCTAAACAGAATAGTTGACGATGACCAGCACTGAGTGTAAGACCGCCATCCATGATTTCAGTGTCTGGAAATGAGAGGAAATGAGAGGTGTATCAAAAAATTAAACTAAAGTTAAGAAAATATCTAAAGTAAAAGATCGTAAAATAAAGATATAATTTTCGGCTAACGATTCATACGGCTTTAATGACATAAACAAAGCTTATTTATTTCCAGATTTTCTTTCTTCCTACATTCCCATATAAAAACCCATTACAAAATTCTTCTACATACAACAAATAAAACACTTCACCATATATATGAAACGACAGTGGTGGCCATAAAAATGCCAACAAATTAAACCAATAGTTAAGCAAAAAACCAAATCCTCACTAAGCCTATAAGTGTCACTTGACATGTCAATGATGATTACCGAAGCCAATAAACTTCCACAATCAGTCACTGGGTGCTGTACCCAAAAGGAGTAAGGACCTTTCCAAGCACGGCAAAGGCCAGTCCACAGTTTTACAGGGAAACCATACATGCCCTACACTAAGGGGTGATAACGGCTGACTTACTTTGCCATACAATTGACAGAGCATGAAACAAGAATTCTAAATCAAACACTAAGAGAATGATGATGGATATGAATATGAACACATCGTATGGGGGAAATATGAATAATGATTGCAAAAATCATTCCACACGTATCCATATGAACTTAGATAGATAGGCATGCATCATATATATGACATATATACCCATGTGTGAGTTCATGTTCAATTCATTTCAGTTCAGCTATTTACTTACCTAATCCCTGTGGCATTTTCGTATTGACAAAGTCCTTCAATTGTGCCAATTCAAGGCAATTCCATAATTCCAAATCCGAATAGTAACCAGACGGGTCAAGATTCTCTCGTATTGTCATGCTGAATAAATGCACATCCTGGGGGATTATCGACAGTCGTGTGCGCACCTCATCCGGGTGTATGTGTGAGATATCCATGTCATCGATGCGTATGCGACCGTGACTCACTTGCAGCATCCCGAACAAGGATAATGCCAATGATGATTTACCGCTGCCGGTGCGACCGCAAATACCAATCTGGTGAGAGAGGAGGAAATAACGTCAACAAATAAAGGGAGATGGATGTTAAATAAAATAAAGGATTTTTTTTTTCAGAAAACTATCGTTGATAACTGCGGAAAGGGATTGTAAATTTGTGGTATCATATACGCTGGCTAATAGAAGGATTTAAGTAAGTTAAGCTCTTAAGGGAATACAAATGAGTAATATGAAAACAAATATAAATTTAAAGAAAATATAATATTATAAATATACTAAAAATATTAAAAATAAAAAAATATAAAAATATAAAAATAAAAAAATATAAAAATATAAAAATATAAAAATATAAAAATATAAAAATATAAAAATATAAAAATATAAAAATATAAAAATATAAAAATATAAAAATATAAAAATATAAAAATATAAAAATATAAAAATATAAAAATATAAAAATATAAAAATATAAAAATATAAAAATATAAAAATATAAAAATATAAAAATATAAAAATATAAAAATATAAAAATATAAAAATATAAAAATATAAAAATATAAAAATATAAAAATATAAAAATATAAAAATATAAAAATATAAAAATATAAAAATATAAAAATATAAAAATATAAAAATATAAAAATATAAAAATATAAAAATATAAAAATATAAAAATATAAAAATATAAAAATATAAAAATATAAAAATATTAAAATAAAAATCAAAATATAAAAATATAAAAATATAAAAATTTAAAAATATAAAAATATAAAAATATAAAAATATAAAAATATAAAAATATAAAAATATAAAAATATAAAAATATAAAAATATAAAAATATAAAAATATAAAAATATAAAAATATAAAAATATAAAAATATAAAAATATAAAAATATAAAAATATAAAAATATAAAAATATAAAAATATAAAAATATAAAAATATAAAAATATAAAAATATAAAAATATAAAAATATAAAAATATAAAAATATAAAAATATAAAAATATAAAAATATAAAAATATAAAAATATAAAAATATAAAAATATAAAAATATAAAAATATAAAAATATAAAAATATAAAAATATAAAAATATAAAAATATAAAAATATAAAAATATAAAAATATAAAAATATAAAAATATAAAAATATAAAAATATAAAAATATAAAAATATAAAAATATAAAAATATAAAAATATAAAAATATAAAAATATAAAAATATAAAAATATAAAAATATAAAAATATAAAAATATAAAAATATAAAAATATAAAAATATAAAAATATAAAAATATAAAAAAATATAAAAATATAAAAATATAAAAATATAAAAATATAAAAATATAAAAATATAAAAATATAAAAATATAAAAATATAAAAATATAAAAATATAAAAATATAAAAATATAAAAATATAAAAATATAAAAATATAAAAATATAAAAATATAAAAATATAAAAATATAAAAATATAAAAATATAAAAATATAAAAATATAAAAATATAAAAAAATATAAAAATATAAAAATATAAAAAAATATAAAAATATAAAAATATAAAAATATAAAAATATAAAAATATAAAAATATAAAAATATAAAAATATAAAAATATAAAAATATAAAAATATAAAAATATAAAAATATAAAAATATAAAAATATAAAAATATAAAAATATAAAAATATAAAAATATAAAAATATAAAAATATAAAAATATAAAAATATAAAAATATAAAAATATAAAAATAAAAATATAAAAATAAAAATCAAAATATAAAAATATAAAAAAATAAAAATATAAAAATTTAAAAATATAAATGTATAAAAATATAAAATTATAAAAAATATAAAAAAATAAAAATATATTTATTATTATTATTTATCTATTTATTGAATAAATATAGCCGCATACTGTTTGTTTGTTAATATATTTTAATGCATTCTTTTTTATATACAAATTTAAACTGTAAATTTAAAGTGCTTACATTATTGAGTTTTTATTATTTATTGTAATTGTTATCACTATTCCGACATCCCGACCAATTGTTGTAATCTTTTATCCTATTATTTGTTAGTTGAGTCCTTTGTTTTTTGCTTTTTATTTAGTTTCATTGCTATCATTTTAATTACGTTTTTATGCTATATCATCATCAGTCCATATACTCGGAATGCAGTTAATAGACTTTGTTTGGACTGGAACACCACAAAGAAAAAGTTTTATGTGAAACAAACAAAAATGCATGAAAAAACAAAAAATTCGAACTTGACTAATAGTAATCCATATATAGCATCCATAGTAGCAACAATGGGCAATCGCCGATAAAAAAATATTTATTCACAAACTGCCTGTGGTATAATCATGTAATTTGCGTGAAAAATATCATGGCTTAGTTTAACAAAAAAAAAACACAAAATAACTCATTGAGCGCAAAAACTAATAACAATTGTATATACCGGCAAAAGCTTCAGCATCATCAATTTGTCTGGAACAATTGTGATATGTTACATGACAGGGTTCTAGTTGTTAGTTTTATTGTGAACATATTTTAAATACATAGAATTTAGTAGGAAACGGAAGTTTTAGCTGACATGTTGAGTATAATTACTGACATGTTTTAGGAATATTTCATATATTGCTTTATGAAAGTTTTAACGAAGCCAGTACATGTGAAATAGACTGAGCTCAAAGGACATCCGTCAGAATATTTCAGAAATCAGTTATAAAATTAATAAGGAATGTTGGGCAAAACGAAAAAAAGTTGACAGCACTGCAATAAAAAAGAGAGTACGTAAACGTACATGCATAGAAATTGCGGCAACATCACACATATGCTTTTATATATATCAAAAATTCGAATATCATAAAGTTGTAGGATTTTTTATTTAAATAGTAAAAACTTAATATTTTGAGCATTTTTAATACATTAATTTTTTGCTGTATTTCAATTATTTTCATATTGTAAATATTTTTTAATATTTTTTATATTTGTAATATTTTTAATATTTTGAATATTTTGAATATTTTTAAAATTTTTAATATTTTTTATATTTTTAATATTTTTTAATATTTTTAATATTTTTAATACTTTTATATTTTTATATTTTTATATTATTATATTTTTAAATTTTTAAATTTTTATATTGTTATATTTTTATATTTTTATATTTTTATATTTTTAACATTTTTAATGTTTTTTGTATTTGATATATATTGAATACTAGTGGGCCCGGCAATGCTTCGCTATTGCATTTTAACTTGTAATACATTTCACATTTAAGTCTACAAAGTACTTTGAAAACGGTACTTAAGCTCGATAATGATATGTTGAGTTTATTAACTTATGTAACTAATTTCAAGCAACTCCTTAACATGAAAGTTAACAAATTAAGTGTTGTTGTTTTAAATTCTAAATATCATAGGCTCTATGACGATAGTAAAAAGTTCATCAGCAAAGTCATATATTTACAAATCGTAGACAGACATTCCGTTAAAGATCAAAATTCAATGTAGTAGCGGTAACCGTCTGTATACTAACTATCTCTTTGGGCGTAAAAAACACTTTTGACATGCCTTCTCCGCCTATTGACCGAAAATGAAAATTTCGTTTGAAGTTTCATGCCATAAAAACCTCTTTTGCCATGTCTTCTTCTCACATGGATCAAGAATATTTACGTATACTATCTTTGTATTGAACTCGTATTACCATTCTATGAGATATTTCGGTCACCAACGTTTGGCTTTACAAAGTGATGATCTCACGCGCTGTATGGCATTTTACGCCGTCGTGTTGGAACCATTTTTCCTTCAAATAATAAAAAAAAATCAATTGATCGTCCACTGGTTTTAGTTCTTCTACCAGTTGGATATATGAATATAGGCCAAGATCTTTCCTCAGCATTTGCAGATACCGAGCTGCTGAGAACGGCGTCGGTTCGATAAATTCGAGTCCCCTGTCACACTTACGTCTACAGCGTCGATGGCTTCTATTAGCTGCTCAGATGGATGAGTATATGCACCATAAACTTCACAAAGGGCAAACAGAACGCGCATTTTGAATATAAATTTGCAAAGATTTGTAAACGTTGTTCTTGTGTAGTCTTTACATGGTGATTTTTCAAAGAATGTCTCAACGAAAGTCTATCACACTTCACACACTTAGCCTGAATGACGAATTGGTTGACCTAAAATGGCAACAAAAACGGTAAATGGGGTTTTGTTGGGTGTCACTTGTACATTAAAAATCCACATGAATCAAAATCCTAGCTGATACTTTTTTTAAGATAAAATGATTTTTCGTTTATTTACTCCGTTTTGCTCTTCTTTTAGAAGTGACGTTCTTTGCCCCATGATTATTGTAAGCGTACAGACTTAAGCTTTAAGACACTTCTATCAAAATTTAAGTTTTCTGCACTAAATTAAGCTTTCCCAGCGCGAGCTAGGAATTGATATTACACACAAAGTTTATTGGTGACATTTTCTAACAATTCATCGTAGATTTGGTTACAATTTTTGCGAATAAACAAACTGGCCCACCTTACTGTTCATATCTCTAGGCGAACTGCAATATACTGTGGAATTTTGACAGTTATAACTGTTTATTTTAAAAGGGGTGTGGGCGGTGCCACGCCCCTTTATCCAATCACAACCTATTATAGCCAGGGACTATCAACAGGTCAACAGTACCATTTGGTAAAATTTTCGTATCAATCGGTCTATAAGAAAAGCCGTTAGAGCGATTTTTGAAAGGGGGCGTGGCACCGCCCACTTCCACCTTGGCTGTAATTAATACTGCTCCAACAACATATATACCAAATCTCATCTTCATACCTCTGATAGTTCATGAGATACAGCCCTTTTGATTTTCAAGTTGTATGGGCGGTGCCACGCCCCTTTATCCAATCACAACCTATTATAGCCAGGGACTATCAACAGGTCAACAGTACCATTTGGTAAAATTTTCGTATCAATCGGTCTGTAAGAAAAGCCGTTAGAGCGATTTTTGAAAGGGGGCGTGGCACCGCCCACTTCCACCTTGGCTGTAATTAATACTGCTCCAACAACATATATACCAAATCTCATCTTCATACCTCTGATAGTTCATGAGATACAGCCCTTTTGATTTTCAAGTTGTATGGGCGGTGCCACGCCCCTTTGTCCAATTGGACCGAATTGTAAATATAAACCAACCGGGGCGCCACCCAAACGCATACAAAAAAATTTATGCAAATCGGTCCTGCCGTTCGTGAGTTATAAAGTCACAACACACTGGCAACAATTTTTTATATATATAGATTTTTAATTTTTCTTATTATTTTAAATATTTTTATTATTTTTAAGTTCTGTAATGTTTTTAGTATTTTTTTAGAATTTATATATTTTTTTAGTTTTATATTTTTATATTTTTATATTTTTATATTTTTATATTTTTATATTTTTATATTTTTATATTTTTATATTTATATATTTTTATATTTTTATATTTTAATATTTTAATATTTTTATATTTTTATATTTTTTTTATTTTTATATTTTTATATTTTTTTAGTTTTATATTTTTATTTTTTTAGATTTTTATATTTTTATATTTTTATAATTCTTATATTTTTATATTTTTATATTTTTATATTTTTATATTTTTATATTTTTATATTTTTATATTTTTATATTTTTATATTTTTATATTTTTATATTTTTATATTTTTATATTTTTATATTTTTATATTTTTATATTTTTATATTTTTATATTTTTATATTTTTATATTTATATATTTTTATATTTTTATATTTTAATATTTTTATATTTTTATATTTTTTTTATTTTTATATTTTTATATTTTTTTAGTTTTATATTTTTATTTTTTTAGATTTTTATATTTTTATATTTTTATATTTTTATAATTCTTATATTTTTATATTTTTATATTTTTATATTTTTAAATTTTTATATTTTTATATTTTTATATTTTTATATTTTTATATTTTTATATTTTTATATTTTTATATTTTTATATTTTTATATTTTTATATTTTTATATTTTTATATTTTTATATTTTTATATTTTTATATTTATATATTTTTATATTTTTATATTTTAATATTTTTATATTTTTATATTTTTTTTATTTTTATATTTTTATATTTTTATAGTTTTATATTTTTATTTTTTTAGATTTTTATATTTTTATATTTTTATAATTCTTATATTTTTATATTTTTATATTTTTATATTTTTAAATTTTTATATTTTTATATTTTTATATTTTTATATTTTTATATTTTTATACTTTTATATTTTTATATTTTTATATTTTTATATTTTTATATTTTTATATTTTTATATTTTTATATTTTTATAATTTTATAATTTTATATTTTTATATTTTAAATTTCTATATATTTTTATAATTTTATATTTTTAAATTTTTATATTTTTATGCATTTATATTTTTATGTATTTATAATTTTTGTACTCTTTGCTTTTAATTTTGTTTTCTTCGCTTTGCTTTTTATTATATACCAACAAACAAACACTCCCTAATGTCACCCATGCCTTAATCGTTGAACTTACCCTTTGACCTGCTGGTATATGTAAATTGAAATTTTTAATTACATCCTCGTGCTGTCCCTCATAACGTAAACTGACATCTTCAAAAGATATATCGCCGCGTTGTGGCCACGAAATTGCGACAGGTTTGTCTGCAAAAAAAAGGAAACAAAATAAAAGCGACGACATATTAAATGAATAAATAAATAATAACCCAGAGAACAGGCAGCGGAAATAAAAACAACAACAACAATTGTAAATATTTCAGTGTCTGTGAGAATATAAAATTGTATATCAAATTTCAAAATACCACAATTTTTTTTTCAAATATTCTAGTTAGAACTGACAGAAATGTATAGGGATTCACTAGAGCTGCTGCACAAATTACAAAATACAAAAACACTTTCATGAAAAGATTTATGGTTACATAAACCACACAACAGCAGCACAAACAGAACTGGAAAAAAACTAAACTTAAATTTAAAACATCTCGAGCTGTCTGTCAGTCAAATAGGGAAAGGGAGGCAACAAACACAGGAACCCTTTGGATTGGGATTTATAAAATACTAATGGAATATTAAAAATGTAGTGGGAAAAACATACAAAAAAAAATGCAATAGGAAATAGAATAGGAGTTTGCTCTATTTTTTCTTATTGCCATTTTGCTGTGGCATCTTAAATTTTAAGCAACAGTTGCAGCATTTACCGCATTTCCCTCTTGATTTCATTTGTGGTTTTTTCCTCCCTCTCTGTCGTTATAGTACTCTCTCTCTCTGTCTCTCTGACTTTCCCCTCTTATTCTGGTCGATACAAAAATGCAATATAGCTGTTTCTAGCCGGAAATTATTGCTGTATCCTTTAAGCGAATTTTTCTCTATAATTTTTTACCACTTTTCCTGTTTTTTTTTTGCTGTAGATTATGAAGCTCAGCAGTGAAATGCAACAGGATAGTGAATAAAGTTCGATTTGACGTGAAAAGGACTCCTTTTATATTTGCATATAGGAAACCAGATTATAAGAAACTTGAGACTGTAAATAACTAAAGGAAACTATGAAAAATTATGATTTATGTATTTGTAGTGTATCAGAATATAAATGGGAGAGTAGAGTCAGAAAGAGGAATTTGGTATGTAGTGCCAAAAATACACACAAGAAGTACAAATTTTGAGGTATATAGAAGTAAAATCAAGTTCTATAGTATGTTAAGACAAACAAATGTATCTATTGAATGAAGTAAAAGTATGAATTTTAATAAATTATTTCTTATCGCACAACTTCTTCTTAAAAGAGGAACTTCTACCTCAAGTTTTGTATTTTTGTAGCTTTAGCCCTTTGTTCATAATAATTTCATAGGGACCATGCCCATGTAGATTTTCGCGATTGTAGCTTCAGCCGTTTGGTCTAATTAATGGTTACAGTTTTATCCCTTTTCGGCATTTTTTTACCCCCAAAAGTACGAGCAGCTTTCTAAGCCTATTATAGCTTCAGACGTTTGGTCTGAGCGATGGTACAAATTTTGTTACTTTTTTGGCCTCTTTCACCCATAAACGTATGAATTTCAAAAAATCCTACGTGAAGCTTTCTAATTCTATAGAAAACATGCCCATATAATCTACCTTTTGTCGCTTGGTCTGCTGATAGTACCAGTTTTATCCCTTTTTTGGATCTTTTACCCGAATATCGAAAAAACTCTTCGTGTATCTTGCTAAGTCTAAGTCTTTTTTTAGCTATTATTGCTTTAGCCGTTTGGTCTGAATGTTGGTACCAGTTTTATCCATTTTTCAGCATTTTTAACCCTTTAAAGTACGAATTTTGAAAAATGCATTTGTGCAGCTTTCCAATTCTATAGTTAGCATGTACATGTAGATTTTTGCGATTATAGTTTTAACCGTTTGCTCTAAGTGATGGTACTAGATTTATTGGACTTTTTACTCCTAAAAGTACGAAATTCGAAAAACATCTTCATGTAGTTCTCTATGTCCAAAACTACTATTATCCCACAAAAAGTACTTTTATTGTACCCAAAAAGTAATTTTTTTGTACCAAAAAATTACTCTTCTTTAATTGAACTAAAAAGTACTTTATTTGCAATTAAAACGTACTTTTTTGTACCAAAAGTAAAAGTTGTACCAAAAAGTACGTTACTACCCAAAAAGTACTTTTATTGTACCGATAAGTATTTTATATATTTTTTATTTTATCACTAAATCGAAAAGTACTTTTATTATATTCAAAAAATATTTTTATTGCACCAAAAAGTACTCTAATAGTTGTATTTTTAATTTTTAATTTTTAATTTTTAATTTTTAATTTTTAATTTTTAATTTTTAATTTTTAATTTTTAATTTTTAATTTTTAATTTTTAATTTTTAATTTTTAATTTTTAATTTTTAATTTTTAATTTTTAATTTTTAATTTTTAATTTTTAATTTTTAATTTTTAATTTTTAATTTTTAATTTTTAATTTTTAATTTTTAATTTTTAATTTTTAATTTTTAATTTTTAATTTTTAATTTTTAATTTTTAATTTATAATTTATAATTTTTTATTTTTTATTTTTTAATTTTTAATTTTTAATTATTAATTTTCAATTTTTAATTTTTAATTTTTAATTTTTAATTTTTAATTTTTAATTTTTAATTTTTAATTTTAATTTTAATTTTAATTTTTAATTTTTAATTTTTAATTTTTAATTTTTAATTTTTAATTTTTAATTTTTAATTTTTAATTTTTAATTTTTAATTTTTAATTTTTAATTTTTAATTTTTAATTTTTAATTTTTAATTTTTAATTTTTAATTTTTAATTTTTAATTTTTAATTTTTAATTTTAATTTTTAATTTTTAATTTTTAATTTTTAATTTTTAATTTTTAATTTTTAATTTTTAATTTTTAATTTTTAATTTTTAATTTTTAATTTTTAATTTTTAATTTTTAATTTTTAATTTTTAATTTTTAATTTTTAATTTTTAATTTTTAATTTTTAATTTTTAATTTTTAATTTTTAATTTTTAATTTTTAATTTTTAATTTTTAATTTTTAATTTTTAATTTTTAATTTTTAATTTTTAATTTTTAATTTTTAATTTTTAATTTTTAATTTTTAATTTTTAATTTTTAATTTTTAATTTTTAATTTTTAATTTTTAATTTTTAATTTTTAATTTTTAATTTTTAATTTTTAATTTTTAATTTTTAATTTTTGATTTTTAATTTTTAATTTTTAATTGTTAATTTTTATTTTTTTATTTTTTTATTTTTTAATTTTTAGTTTAATTTTTTTGTACTCAAAAAGTACTTTTACTGTATTGTTAAGTATTTGTTTTATACCAAAAACTTTCATCGTACCGAAAAGTTAATTGTGGCAAAAAGTACTTTTATCGTACCAAAAAAGTACTTTTATTGCACCATTAAGTACTTTTATTGTACCCATGAAATACTTTTATTTTACCCAAAAGTATTTTCATTGTACCAAAAAATACTTTTATCGTATCAAAATGGACTCTTATTGAGCCAAAAAATAGAGTTATCGTACTAAAAAGTACTTTAATTGTGCCAAAAAGTATAGTTATCTTACCAAACGGTCCTTTATTGTACTACAAAGTAATTTTGGTGCATAAAAGTACTTTTATTATACCAAAATTACTTTTATTGTGACCAAAAAGTACCGAGTATTGTACCGAAAAGTATTGTTATTGTATGAAAAAAGTACATTTATTGTACCGAAAAGTATTGTTGTTGTACCAAAAACTACTTTTATTGTACCAAAGAGTACTTTAATGGTGCAAAAAAAGTGCAGCTTCCGTTAAAAAAAATATTTTATTGTAGCCGAAAATCCTTTTTTAATACCAAAATGTACAGTTATCGTAAAAAAAAGTACTTTTATTGTACAAAAAAGTACTTCGCTTGTATCAAACAGTACTTTTATTCTAACCAAAAGTATAAATATTCTACCCAAAAGTACTTTTATTGTATCCAAAAGTACTTTTATTCTACCTACTTTTATTGTGCCCAAAAAATAATTTTTTTCCACAGACAAGTACTTTTATGATACCATTTTTATCTGCTAATTCATTGCACTGCTACCTCCCCCTTGGAGCATCTTTGTGCAATACAAATCATTTGTACGGCCAAATGATCGATTGGCCCTCCTTCCCCTTGCAACATCTCATTGCATTACAAATTATTTGAAACACAATTTCATATCCTTTTAGTCATGATGAACAATTGTCAAGAATTTGTGAACATCTCAACAATTACACTGCCACTCCCAAACTCCCTGGCCGTCGTTTAGATACTTACATATCAGAAGTAGAACGATTTTATGATACCACTTTTGTAACACAACTCCCTATTTATAGCCCCTTCCTCGGTACCCCTTAATCTTATTCTCTTGTTATCCCTATAAAGTTTGACTATAAAATGTACTTACCTTTAAAATTGATACATCGCTCGCAACAAACAACATATAAAAATTTCATAAAAGTGATTTGGTGATTTAACAGGGCAAAGTACACAAAAATGTACTAAGGTACAAATGCTTTAATGTCCTCCCTTCATCCCCTCTGCCACTTGAATCAATTCGAATATACTTTACTTACATTTATGGCTGCCTTTGTTGCGACGACATCGAACACTGGCCCTACGTTCAGCATCATTACGTTCCAAGGGTTGGCCGCTGGTGGCATGAGAATTTTTATCGTTAGCTAAGCGTAAGGATAACAATGGCAAAGTTGCAGTTAAATTGTTGTGGCTGTCGTCAGTTGTTTGTTTATGTGATAAAGTTTTTGTGGTTACTGCAATATGTCCATCATTAGTAATATGTTGACGACGACAACGATGATGGGCTTCCTCATCATCATCAGTATCAGCAACAACATTCATCTTGTTGTCTTGCAAGTTCTCCGGCAGATGCTTCAACTGCATGAGCATATCATCGTCATCGATATTACCACCATCGCCACCACCAAGTAATGGAGACCAAGGACCAGCAACAGTTTTATCGACATTGTTGTCAGTTGTAGACACTGGAGTAGTTGCTGATACAGATGTTGGTGTTGTATCGCTCATTTCACTTAAACCCAACAATTTATCATTGTTGCAAAGTTTGCCAGCAGACGTGCTGCCACAGCACTTTGTTCCTGCCACATCTTGCGGTGATGGTAGCTCATCATGCGTTGCCAAGGCACACGACGAAGAAGGCAAAGCCCGCACCATTTCCATCTTTGTGCCAGCGGAAACTTTTGTTTCAATAACTCGACTGCTGTTGTTATTATTGTTTGTTGTCATCGTCGTCATCGTTGAACTGATGTTGTTGGCCATCTCATCATCATTGCCATTTGTAGGTGCTGCTGTTGCTGTTCCTTGTGCCTTGTTGGTCTTGTCATCATCGCCTTCAGCATAGTAGGCTATACGTTCCACGGAACCCACATACATTTCCATGTCGGCCAAAAGTTTTACAACCCAATTCAGGTAAATTGGCATTAACAGTGTATAGTTTATGGCCAGGCCCACCAAAGAGGGTGACGGTGTCAGTGGGGTGGCAATGCGTGTTGTCACTGGGGCGGATGTGGATGAGTTCGGTGGCACCGTTACCGTCATCGTCCTGGCAGCCTGATTGTCATTGGAGCAAGCTATTGTGGCCGCCAATAAAGCTGTCACTATGGCCACAAATACAATTACACCGCCCAGGTAATCCTGTGCTCCCGTAGTCAAAGTTTTCGAAAACGAAAAAAAGAAATAAGGAAACAAGACAGGAAAAAGTGTAAAGTTTTTATTATTTATAGTCTTCGATTTGTGGGAGAGAAAGTTGTAATTGTAGGACATGTAAAACACAACTCACTAGGTGAGAGTTGTCAACAACAAGATTGTCAGCATCAATGTAATTGAAAGTAATTGTGGAAGCAAGGCGGTGTCAGTAGGTCAGAGGCCACTAACGGGGGGTTTAATGAGAAAGAAGGACAAAGGAAAAGGAACTGTTGTGATAATGTAATGTAATGTAATGTAATGTAATGTAATGTAATGTAATGTAATGTAATGTAATGTAATGTAATGTAATGTAATGTAATGTAATGTAATGTAATGTAATGTAATGTAATGTAATGTAATGTAATGTAATGTAATGTAATGTAATGTAATGTAATGTAATGTAATGTAATGTAATGTAATGTAATGTAATGTAATGTAATGTAATGTAATGTAATGTAATGTAATGTAATGTAATGTAATGTAATGTAATGTAATGTAATGTAATGTAATGTAATGTAATGTAATGTAATGTAATGTAATGTAATGTAATGTAATGTAATGTAATGTAATGTAATGTAATGTAATGTAATGTAATGTAATGTAATGTAATGTAATGTAATGTAATGTAATGTAATGTAATGTAATGTAATGTAATGTAATGTAATGTAATGTAATGTAATGTAATGTAATGTAATGTAATGTAATGTAATGTAATGTAATGTTATGTAATGTAATGTAATGTAATATAATGTAATGTAATGTAATGTAATGTAGTGTAATGTAATGTAATGTAATATAATGTAATGTAATGTAATGTAATGTAATGTAATGTAATGTAATGTAATGTAATGTAATGTAATGTAATGTAATGTAATGTAATGTAATGTAATGTAATGTAATGTAATGTAACTTAAAAAAAAACTTATTTTCCCTTTGCACCCCATGAATGAGGTATGGGATAGCTTCTCGCGTTGTTGTGAATTAACACGGTTCCCTTCTTTTAGATTCACAACTAACGGCACCTACTTGTTTATCGACGAATGCGAACGTCACTGTTTGAGAAGCTCTTACTTCACATGACGATTGAATCGACGCTTATACGAGGTAGTTATAAAATATACCAAAAAAGTTCTTAAAACGTACTAAAAACCTTTCAGATGCTAAGGACTCTAGTGTTATACACCTATAACTTTTTGTATGTTCCGCAATGTATAGATCTATGTTATTATGCCAACCACGGCATCCTAATCTAACACCTTAATAGCTCCGATTCCCCCCACCTCTGTTGCCAGTTTTCAGACTTGTTCTAAGCACATGTTGAAAAAAAAGTAAAATTTTTGTGACATTTTTTGTTTTGTGTTGTTCAAAATGAAATATTTACTGGCACGTTTCTCTCTGTATACAGTTGGATGACAGATGTTGTCATTACTTGTTAAGAAACATTACAAAACTTTGTAGTAAGTTTCTTAAGATTACTTCATACACAAACCCACACACACACATCCACTCACCACACTGAAATTCACCATCACGAAAAAGTAAAGGAGGCAACATATAGTTACAATTGTTTCAAGTAGAAGTTAAAGAACTAAAGACACAACTGTGCCCCAAGTTTTAAT
The DNA here is from genome assembly GCA_964034835.1 of Muscina levida. Lineage (NCBI taxonomy): Eukaryota > Metazoa > Arthropoda > Insecta > Diptera > Muscidae > Muscina > Muscina levida. Next base: position 8,724,679 of record OZ035881.1, on the reverse strand, counting down.
TGTTATTATTACGTGGAATTTCTATGAAATGCTGCACAAAGTAATGTCCTCATCAGACTTAATCATTATTATGTTGAAGTGCTAACGACATCATTATTTAATGCATCCACATCACGTAGATGTTAAAGGGGTATAGTATTTCCTTTACTTTATAGATTTGCTAAAAATCTTAAATATTTAAGTTTGCATGCCATCGCATCGCATTGCACTGCGTTACTGCTTTGTCCTACTTACCAATGATATTCCCAGCCATCGATTGCTGGTGTTCAATATGGTGAATGCTATTGTGTTCTCCTCAAGACGCCGGAAGAGAATTTCGGTGAAACGTGATTCCTGATTGTAGGCACGTATTGTCGTAACACCTTGTATAGTTTCCGACAGATGTGATATCACCGGTGAATTGGTGGCATTCTCAATGCGCTGCAATTCCCTAAATATAGAACAAAAAATGACATGAAACGAAAATGAAAACCCAAAGGAAATGTAGGACAAAGAGGAAATGTAATAAAAAGGCATTGATAAGAAACAAAGGAAGGAGTCACAGAGTTATAATACCCTACTGACTAGAGGACCTTTTTTCTAAAAACAATAGCAAAATATTAAAAATATTAAAAAAAAATTAAAATATTAAAAAAATTAAAAAAATTAAAAAAATTAAAAATATTAAAAATATTAAAAATACTAAAAATATTAAAAGTATTAAAAATATTAAAAGTACTAAAAATAATAAAAATACTAAAAAATATTAAAAATATCAAAAACCAAAGTATTATAACAATATTAAAATTATAAAAAAATATATTAAAAATTATATAAATAGTTTAAAATATTAAATATATTAAAAAAAATTAAAAATATTAAAAATATGAAAAATATTAAAAATATTAAAAACATTAAAAATACTAAAAATATTAAAAGTATTAAAAATATTAAAAGTACTAAAAATAATAAGAATACTAAAAAATATTAAAAATATCAAAAACCAAAGTATTATAACAATATTAAAATTATAAAAAAATATATTAAAAATTATATAAATAGTTTAAAATATTAAATATATTAAAAAAAATTAAAAATATTAAAAATATTAAAAATATTAAAAATATTAATAATATTAATAATATTAAACATATTAAAAATATTAAAAACATTAAAAATGTTAAAAATATTAAAGATATTAAAAATATTAAAAATATTAAAAATATTAAAAATATTAAAAATATTAAAAATATTAAAAATATTAAAAATATTAAAAATATTAAAAATATTAAAAATATTAAAAATATTAAAAATATTAAAAATATTAAAAATATTAAAAATATTAAAAATATTAAAAATATTAAAAATATTAAAAATATTAAAAATATTAAAAATATTAAAAATATTAAAAATATTAAAAATATTAAAAATATTAAAAATATTAAAAATATTAAAAATATTAAAAATATTAAAAATATTAAAAATATTAAAAATATTAAAAATATTAAAAATATTAAAAATATTAAAAATATTAAAAATATTAAAAATATTAAAAATATTAAAAATATTAAAAATATTAAAGATATTCAAAATATTAAAAATATTAAAAATATTAAAAATATTAAAAATATTAAAAATATTAAAAATATTAAAAATATTAAAACTATTAAAAATACTGAAAATTCTAAAAATAATAAAAATTATCAAAAATTTGGAAATACTAAAAATATTAGAAATTTTAAAAATATTAAAAGTATTAAAAATTTTTAAAATATTAAAAATATTTTAAAAAATCAGTTTTTACCATCAGACTGAAATTGAAACAAAGCAGACAATTGAATTAGCAATCAGCTGCATAACAGTGACGAATGCCTCTGGCTTTTCCCCATCCCATTCTCCATCCAAATACTGCGACTCGAATTAAGTCCTACAATATCTCTACTTAGGGTGTAGGCCAACAATTCTCCCCCCCTCCTAAAACACATGTACTTCATATAAATCGTTTCCAGTCCTTAACAGACTATAGTCCATCAACACGTTCGGCCTTGTCCTACTCTCTAGATATCCTTTTGATGTACTCGTATGTAATATCACAAAAACGTACACACAAAAAGAAAAACTTAAGAAAATTCGTGGAAATATAAGGCGAAAAATCTTTTAGACTCAACAACAAATAAAATATGCATAACATGCAACACTCAAGCAATAGCAACAGGAATAGACGAACACGAAGTTGCCACAGCATAAGCATCAGGATAATGCATTATAAGAGCAGGGAGCAGGCAACCAAATCGACCACAAAGGGATTTTTCTCCATTTGTTCCTAGTTCTTGTGTGTGTGTGTGTTTTTCTTGTTTCTTTGTATTGTTGAACTACTTGATAAAGCTGGCAACTTAAAAAAGTTAAGTACACATATCTTTCTCTAACAGCTCAGAACGAGAGTTGTGCTCTCGGCTTGGGGTTTACAAGCAGAGAACAAAATAGAAAACCAAAAAAAAACCCTTTTGTTGTTTTCTGTGTTTTTCTTTGAATCCCCTAAATTACAAACAGATGCTTACATGTTTAGCAGTGTTGAGGGAGTTGCCACAAAGACGCGTACAAATTCCTGCAACAGCAACGTGAAGAGCAACAAGAAGTTGCAAAAAGGAAACTTTCATTTAACGATATGTAAATATCTGGTTCCTGGCATGTTGGTGCTAGAGCAGAGAAACCCACTCGTAAGTTTATAGCAAATAGTTCTATAATTTTGTGATTGTTCAGAGAGTTGGCGAACAAGACGAACACAGGGACAATTCAACGGTCGGCAAGTCATTCAATATGTTAAAGAGAAAATGATAAACACTAAGGGGGATTAAGACTGTGTCTGTGATAGAAAAGGATCTGTGGTAGAGGGGTACATATGGGAGGCAGTATGAGTGAGGAATCAATGAGAGTAGCTTGAAATTTTCAAATTGTGAATAAGATTTGAATAGTTTTATACAGATTATTATTTTTATATTTTTTGCATTGTTATTATTTTCAATATTTTTAATATTTTTATTGTTTTTAATAATTTTAATATTTTTAATATTTTAAATATATTTCTATTGTTTTTTACATTTTACATTTTAAGACTTGAATATCTTTAGTATTTTAAATATTTTCAATATTTAATGTTTTTAATAATTATAATATTTTTAATAATTTTAATATTTTCAATATTTTTATTGTTTTTAAGATTTTGAATATTTTTAATAATTTTAATATGTTTAATTTTTTTAATATTTATAATATTTTTAATATTTTTTATATTTTTAATATTTTTAACATTTTTAGTTTTTTTAATATGTTTAATTTTTTTAATATTTTTAATGTTTTTAATATTTTAAATATTTTAAATATTTTAAATATTTTTAATATTTCTAATATCTATATATATAAAAATTAAATGGTCCACGTATGTAAACCCATCACCTGAGAACGGCTTGAGCGATTTGGCTGATTTTTTTTTCCGTAGATTGTTTGTGTTGAAAAAAATCAAATCCAGGTGGCGCTAGGGTGGATTTATATCGAAAATTTGAATGCATGTACCAATTCAACTGAAATTTAGAATGGATATTCGTTGTATCATGAGAAAACATTTAATGTACAAATGGACCCGGTAGGTGGCGCTGGGGTCGGTTTACAATCAAAATTTTAACGAATTGGCCAATTTAACTGAAATTCAGAATCTATGTTTGTTTGATCATCAGAAAAAATTTTATGTACAAATGGACCCAGTAGATGGCGCTAGGGTGAATTTATATCGAAAATTTGAATGCATGTACCAATTTAACTAAAATTTAGTATTTATGTTTGTGGAACCTTGAGAACATTTTTTTGTATAAAATGACCCGGTAGGTGTCGCTAGGGTGGAATTATAATGAAAATTTTAACGAATTAAACAATTTGACTGAAATTTAGAATGTATATTTGATTTATTATGAGAATTTTTTTTGTACATATGGACCCGCAGTTGATTTGGCTGGGGTTGAATTATTTCGAAAATTTATATCGATTGTCCGATTTTACTTAAACTTAATTTATATGATTTTTTTGACATGAGAAAATTTTGAATGTATGTTTGGAAGCAGTTGCCGGTGTTTAGCTTATGATACACTTAATTTTTGGAATGTCATTTAGTCACTTTTTTTAAACATCATAGTTATTCAGAAGTCTATATATATATGATGACACCACAAATTGTGAAAACGGTTGACCCCATTTGTTCCAAAATGTCAGTGAAAGTTGGGGATTGGCTATAGATGGTCACCCAGGCCGCAAAAAGGCTTAAAGAAGAATGACTAACTATTATAATAGTGCACTTCCTACTGAATTAGAGAGCTTCACAAAGTGGTTTTTCCCATTTCGAAATTTTAGGGGACAATAACGAAAATAGGAATAACTGTTGATATCATCCAGACCATACGGTTAATGGGGTTGCTGAGCCTAATGAAGGCATTTTTGGAATTTCGTACTCCTTAGGATAAAAAGGTACAATCACCCAGTACACCAACGCAGAAAGTTATATGTCAGTCAATCGGCTTAAAAATTTGGTTTTAGAATATATGCCTATCAATAAGTAAGTTTTCATCACATCATGGACGATACTGCTGATCCGTTTTAGCAATTCTTATAATAATATATAATAATCTTTAAGATATATGAAGAACAGAATTTGTCCGGGAAACCTCGCCCTTTAAATTGAAATATTTTAGAGGTCAAAAAAATAAACCAATCGGTATTAGATTTCAACTACACTCAACATATTTTACAAAAATTTATGTATAAATGGACCCGGTAGGTGACGTTGGGGTGGAATTATGATGAAAATTGTAAGGAATGGACACGGAGATGTGAATTTAGTGAATATTTTTATTAAAACTTTTCGATTATAATATAGTTTAATAGTCAAGTGTGAATCTCCAAAACGTGTGTACGCGCACAAATCCGAACGACTGCACCAAATTTTCAAAATTGATGGAACGTACGAAAAGATTAATAAACCCCTTACTATGGAAAATATATGAGTAAGTGAGGCAAACGAAAGAAGCCCTTCTGTAAGGTGCCGGCGTCAAATGTAGTTGTTTGGCCCATAGAAATGAGACGGATGCATAGAAAAGATTTACCACTGCATTTATGAATATTCCGGCTAAAATTTTATTTTTGAGTAGTGGACGGAATACGCGTTGCAAAATGGTGAGGTTTATCTACAGAGCAGACAAATTCAAGATGAAGATGATAATATAGAAACGATATGTTTATTTTGATCAGTAGGGGAGGGTAGGTAGTGTGATACAAATGTATTTTGGTCGTGATGAAAGAAATTTCGATACATAGGTAGTACTTACCAATACTCGATCTGAGGACAAAGAGATCATAGCGAAAGTTTTGTTTTGTTTTTCCTATCTTTCTTAATAATTATATTTATTTCTGTGTATCTTATTTCTGTGTTTCTTAACTTCTCTTTTCCGGCCTGACGGATGATAAAAAGAGTTCGTATTATTAGATCTGAACTTCTTTAGCCAACGTTTAACAGTTGAGATTCAGATATAAAATATGGCAAGTGTGTATGAGGCTTCAGTTCTTAGACCACTTCCCCTTAGGACATATTTTATTTGTGTCCATAGAGCTTGGTACAACTCTTTCTTATGCCAATAACTTTGCTGGCAGGACGAAGTTTGCCGGGTCAGCTAGTTTTTAATATTTTTAATATTTCTAATAGTTTCATTAAAAACTAGTTTCGAAATAGCTAAAAAGTCAAAAAAATTCAAAATTTCGAAATGTTTCCTAAAGACTATAAAAAGAGTTTTCAATTATTTTTTTATAGTTCTTGAAGTGCGCTTCATAAAAAAAATATGAAATTTTTTGTAGAAATGTAGGAAAATGTTAGGTTATGTTAATTCAGTAGCCAATTATTCCTATTCGGTCAAGGTCGCCCCAAGACCTTTCGTTGCTATGATGAAGGCATATCAGGTCACAAAAGCAGGGTAGTGACACAGAAGTTGCTCCGTGAAGCCCTTGGCTTTCTCATCATTGCAGTTTGTACAAAAATCGTTAGCGGTTTTGCAAACCGACCAGTGACTAGTTGATGATGTTCCTTAGATGCACTCCAGACGTGTTCTCTGTATAATCATGGTAGGGCAAATATGTTTGGTCGCTTTACAAGTGGGGTTTCTCACGTATCTTTTCTTAGCAATGAGGTTCAGTTTCCCCGCAATTAGCTGTTTTCTCCTTATGAGTGGAACACCAATGTGACCGTAAACATCGCCCGAGTTCACGGTGTGTAGGGCATTATCATTATCATCATATTGGACCTATCCGGGATGTTTCTCATTAAATACGGATGCAAAACAGGTTCTGGCATAGTTTAATTCCTGTGACACCTCACATTGATTAAGTCCGTAATTTTGACATGGCCATAGTTCCCTTGTATCCATGCTCTCGTGACGTCTAAACGCATTGGGCTGTTCGCAGCTATTTGCCTAGCCTCAATGTCCAGATGGGTAAGCAGTTCAGGATCGTAAACAGTGCGTATGTTGGAGTAGTTCTAAGTGCCCCTGTTATCATGATTCTCACCAGTCTCAGAATGGGTTGGAATTTCAGTCTTTGGACCGCCTACTCCAACGCCGGTCACCAAACTGCTGATCCTTAACATAAGATTGGATTAATAACAGCAGTATAGAGCCGTTACCGCTTTGCTAGTCCTGACCTGAGTGTTCAGATTTCAATTCAGTTTACTGTCCAATATCAGCCCAAGGTATTTGGCACTATCAGAAAGTGTAAGTGAGACTCCACTTAGTCTGGGTTTGCAAATTGAAAATTGTTTATCTCATTAGTTAACGTATGATTAATATTAATATGATACGTATTCTTTCACCAACGGCGAATGGGTTATTACAATTCCAACTTATACACATTAATTTATTATTTTCTGTAAAATATCCCCTAATCAACTCACAATTCCCCAAATAGTAAATTTAAAGCTGTCAACTGTAATTGCTTGATTATTAAGCTATATAGTTTTTTCTTGTAGCTTAATTGCTTTGTTCATTCGTCGAAAAAGTTTCATAACTTCTTGTGAAATGATATTCATTGGCTTTTTTTTAGTTTCCTCATCAATGCCTTAAAACAACAAATATTAATTAAAACTTGGCAGTTGTACAAAGTCTGGGCAAACTTTTCAATGCAATTAACGAGAATGCGTGAGAACCGACAAAAAATAAACGCTAACAGAGTCAAATCGTTTTGGAAATGAAAAATGCATTCCTAGGAATGCCACAAGGAAATAATGATGCCGCCACCAAAGTAAAACTAAAAACTAAACAACTCAAATAGACTGCACACGTGCCACAGCGCACTGTCATGACAGACTCCATAGAAATATAACTCAGCTGTAGAAAAAGTGTTTAACTAATTTACCACAATTGTATACAGTTAGTGGCGTTCTGTTTTTTGTGCCGTTGTCGACAACAAATTCCCACTTCAATGTGTTGTGTTGTGTTGTGTTGTTTAGTGCATTTGGTCCTTGCTGTACTGTTACAGAGCACAATCGTTTAAGTCAAAACCCGGAAACAGACATGAACGTTTAACGGGAGCGCTGTCATTTTAACACGCACCCAGCAGCTGCTCTGCCTTTTCCTTTCCCTAAATTTCCCGGAAATTTGCTAACATTTTCTAGTATCTTTTTTGTTGGCTGAAAAGTTGTTGTTGTGAAAAGTATGATTTTCGAATTAACGTAGTTTTTAGGAATACCAGTGTTCGCCCAGACTAAGAAGGATATTTGGAATTTTGTCTGACTTATATTAGACTCAATTCGTCATGAATGAAATTTGAAATTTTTTCCTAAGGGAAGGAGAAAACGAAATTTCGCATGTTTTTGTCAGACAAGCAAAACATTTTGAAATGATTTCATTACGACCACAATGTTTTTCCCGAGGGCGAAGAAATAACTTTTAATTTTTTGTTATTGCTGCTGCTGCCAGGACAATTGCATACTGGATGAGGTGGGGGAAAACGTGAATAAGTTGGCTGACATCATCTGAGGTGTACGAGGAAATTGTCACGTAAATATCCCACGCATGAAAGCTAAACTTTTGACGCTTTTTTGCTGGTAAACTTTTGGGACTGTCGTAAAACTTTTGTGACTTTTTGTTATATTTTTAATGAGAACACATACCGCGAAGGTGCAAGATCTGTGATAAAAGTATGTACACGTTATACGGATATTTAATTAATTTTATAAAATATTTAAAAAGTCATGTGAAAATGAGAATAAGGTGAGGAATTTAAACGGCTTTACAGAAGAAGGAGCAAACTTTTTCTAATGTAAAAAAGGACGTTTCTTGTTTTTCAAACATCCAACAAATCTGAACTACTAAAAGATTTCAAATCAAAAGCCTACATGGCGTATGGTTAAAATTAAGTCTTTATGCGAACAATGAGTAATGGCAATATTGTAATTAAACTATTAACCCTTTAATGACGAGAGCGAAATAATGGGAATTTTTAAAGATTTTGTCAGTACTACATATAAATTAGTTAAAAAAGGAATTTTATATAAAAAAGTAAGACGAAAATTTTCAGAAAAATATTCATTTTTAATGGTGTTATGACGACTGTGACCATATGGTAACAGCTTTAAAACAGGTAAATAAAAAGAACCAAGTACAAAATAATTCCTGCAATACGTTTTTATGATATTTGATATTCTTCTCAAATAACAAAACCTAAAAATCTTCAATATATCTGTCTTTAAACAACCAAAAAATATTCTTATAATGGAGTGACTTTCCCTCCATATTTTAAATGATCCCCCACGATCGCATAGCGGTAAATCAATAATGAAAGATCAAAGCATGCTTTGATGAAATCAAAAAAGAAAATTCTTGACATTTATTCTTATGTTTATTTTATTGCGTGCACTATCTACCGCTGTCAACGTTACCATATGGTAACAGTCGTCAATATTGGGTTAATAACGAAAAATATTTGAAATATTAAAAATATTTAAAATATTAAAAACATTATAAATACTAAATATATTTGAAAAATTAAAAAAACTAAAAAGTACGAAAAATATTAAAAACTAGCGGGCCCGGCAGACTTCGTCCTGCCTCCAAATTATTGTAAAGATATTGAGTGCAGTTGAAATATAAGAATGATTGGTTTATTACTTTGGCCTCTGAAATATTTCAATTTTAAGGGCGACGTGTTGCCGGACAAATCTAAATTTCATATATCTAAAAGATTACTATATATTATTGTAAGAATTGGTAAAATGAATCAGCAGTGCCGTCCATGATTTGATGAAAACTTTCTTATTTTAAGCCGATTAATTGAAATATAACTTTCTGCGTTGGTTTACTGGGTGATTTTACCTTTAGGTGTTTGTTCTGAGGTGTTTGGTCTGAGCTATGATAGCAATTTGCCCCTTTTTATCCCAAGGAGGATGAATTTCCAAAAAATCCCTTCATTTGGCTCAATAACCCTATTAACCGTTTGGTCTGAGTGATAGCAACAGTTTTAACCTATTTTCGTGTGTGTCCCCTAAGAAATCGAAATGCGAAAAACCAATTGTGACGCTCTCTAATTGTAGAAGAAGTGCGCCAATATAAATATTTGGCCGGTTTCGCAAATAGTGGTGACGTCAAAATGTACATCTATTTTTATATAAAGACCTCAATAATTTTGATGTTAAAAAATGGTACCATAAGCACTTGCAACTGGATCCAAACTTACATCAACAATTTCCTCATGTCCAAAAATTCATGCATTTTAATTTTAAGTAAAATCGGACAATCGATTTAAGTTTTCGAAATAATTCAACCCCAGCCAACTCAACCGCGGGTCCATTTACACAAAATAAAGTTTCTCATATTAAAATAAATATACATACTAAATTTTAGTAAAATTTTTTGATTCGTTAAAATTTTCATTATAAGTCCACTCTAGCGGCACCTACGGGTTCATTTATACAAAAACGTTGTCCTCATGATCACACAAATATACATACTAAATTTCAGTTAACTTGGTTCATCTGTCCACATTAAAAATCCACCCAGCGCCACCTACCGAGTCCATTTGTAGATAAAATGTTTTCGCTTGATCAAACGGATATCCATTCTAAATTTCAGTCGAATTGGTACTTGCATTCAAATTTCGATATAAATCCACCCTAGCGCCACCTGGAGTAGATTTTTTTCAACACAAACAATCTACGGAAAATATGGAATTGAATGAAGAAAAAATCAGCCAAATCGTTTTAGCCGTTCTCAAGTGATGAGTCTACATACGTGGACCATTTCATTTTTATATATATAGATATTAAAATTATTAAAAATATCAAAAATATCAAAAATATTAAAAACTAGCTGGCCCGGCAAACATTGTCTTGCCTCCAAAGTTATTGATACGTACATATTTGTAAAAAAAAACAAATACATAACATGGAGTGTAAAGTTTTCACAAAACCACATTTGCTTTTTATTCATTTTATTGTTCAGAGTATTAAAGTGGATATTTTTGATCTATTCAATGAATCGAAGCATAATTAGAAAAGCTTTACGACTAAAAAATATTTGTGTTACGCTTCCTCCACAACTGATCGAAAACAACAATTATATATATATGAACATCTACAGTGTCAAGTATTTTTGTTGCCTCGTATTTTATCGCTCGGGGCTAAAACTCCATTTACAACGCCCTTCCACCTACTAATAACATTAAAGGTTTGGTATGTATCTTAATATCTGCAGTGCAAATTACTATCTTTGCATTGAATTTTATTGCTCTGTAGATAAAAAAAAACATTTCCACGCTTATTCCGTCTACTACTCAAAAACAATATTATGGCCTGTATATTCATATCTACAGTGCTAAATCTTTTCTGCGCATCCGTGTTATATCTGCAACAAATAAAAATAATTATCCAATTTGGTGCGAAATGAGTCCACATCAGCGCCAAAAAACCGTATCAATATATTCCAAACAAATTTTCTCATTATCAAACAAATATACACTCTGAATTTCAGCTAAATTGGTCCAATCGCTCAAAATATTAGTATTTATCCACCCCAGCGCCACCACCCGGTTAAATTTGTACATAAAATTGTTTGTCATGACCAAACAAATGTACTTTCTGAATTTCTGTTGAATTGGTCTATCATTTGAAATTTTTGATATAAATATACTCCAGCGCTACCTAGGGTGACTAAATTTGACGCCAGCACCTTTGAGAAAAACTATTTACTCTTGCCTCACTTACTGGCATACCATCCATAGAGATTTAAGAAAATTCTTCGAATGTTCTTTTTTTCTTTAAAATTAGGCCGGTCAGAGTTGTGCGCGTACACACATTTCGGCGATTAATACATAACTATTAACACATATTATAATCAATTAAAAACATTCACTAAAATTGCAACAATTTGTCTACTCTTTTAAATTATCGTTATAAATCCACCCCAGCGCCACCTACCGGGTCCATTAGTACATACTATTTGATCTTATGATCTCACAAATACGCTTTTAAAATTTCAGTTAAATTGGTCCATTCGTTCAAATTTTGGTTATAAACCCACCCTAGCGCCGCCTACCGGGCCCATTTGTACATATAATGTTTTCTAATGATCAAACAAATATCCACTATAAAAATTTCCAAAAATGCATTCATTAGGCCCAGCAAACCCATTAACCGTTTGGTCTGGGTGATATCAACAGTTATTCCTATTTTCGTTATTGTCCTCCAAAATTTGGAAATGGGAAAAACCACTTTGTGAAGCTCTCTAATTCTGTAGGAAGTGCGCCATTATAAAAGTTAGTCCTTCTTCTTTAAGCCTTTTTACGGTCTGGGTGACCATCTATAGCCAATCCTCAACTTTCACTGAAATTTTGGGACAAATGGGGTCAACCGTTTTTACAATTAGTGGTGACATTAAAATATACATCTTTTTTATATAACTATGATGTTAAAAAAGTGACTAAATGACATTCCAAATGTTTAGTATAGGGTCTTTTTTGTTTTTGTACAAACCGTTTACTTTCTTTATGTAGGACACTGGTTTTCGTTTTGTTTTGTCTTATTTAGGTTTTATTGAATTCAATGTCTTTTGTTGGTTTTAATTTTTTGGTTTACAAAGTTTTCTGTTTTCAAATGTTTTTCGTTTAAGTTCACACACTATTTTATGTTTCTTGTGTTGTTTACAATTTTAAAATGATTTCAGTTCTATGTTCCTTTTCTTTTTCTCAAATGTTTTATGTTTTCACATGTATGTGTCTGTGTTTGTTTTGTTGAACTTCACTTGTGCTTTGTGTTGTGCTCCGTTTAAGTTGCTAATTTGTCGCGATCGATTTTGTGACTGACTTGTTGTTTTGTTTGGTTTCTTTAATTGGGTCATTAAAGGGAGTAAACGAAAAGAACCAAAACAAAGCAACAACAAGGTCTGCGATGCTCCGTTAGCCGTCAGGGATGGCAAAACAATTATGTGAGTACTTTCGGGTTTAAGCATATGGGTCTTTGCACCAAGTGAAGATCGACAAATATATGCAAATAATATAATATAAAATGAACAAATATTAAGTAAATTGACTCTAAATAACAATTCAAGATTGAGTTACAATTTACATAACAAAAAATAGGACTTTTAAACATAAATAAATAAAAGTAAATAAAGTTAAGTTTAATGTGCGCTCCATCATTAAACATGCCGCCCCCTCGGTGTGAGATTACCAGAGGTCACCAATGGGTCCGGTAAAGGTGTACCCGAGGGCTGTTTGTTCGGCTACCACGTAGTCGAGTCTAGTGGCTAATGCACCGTTGCGCCATATGGTGTTATACTCGTCTGCACCTAGCTCGATTTGTATGGGAGTGTTTGCCCTGGGGTCCGGGTCCGCCAACGAGTTCTCTGTGTAGTCTCTGGCGGGGTCATCATTGATGGGTGTGGTGTAAGGCTGGCGAGGAAGGTCGTTAGTTAGTAGGGCACGCACTTCCTTGCCCCATTTGAATTTGGGAAGTCGGCTAATAGCGTGAAATTTTGCAAATTTGGCATCTTGGTGATCAAAAGTCTCCAGATTAAGTTGTCGTACCAAGCTGACAGCAATGCGTGAGTATGTGGCGAATTTGTTGATTCCCACACGACAAAGGTGCCACACCCCCGGCTCATCTTTAATGGCAATTCGTATTTGAGCGGTAGGTATGAACACTCTGGACCAATTGAAGGGCGCTGAAGACCGTGGGGTCAACCGTAGCTCAGCGATGGCTTGTGTTGTTTGTTGAGTCGCTTCTCGTTGCTGTGTTGTTGGTCGATTTTGTGAGCGTCTCGACTGGCTCCGGTGGGTTGATCTGCCTCTCTCGACCCGAGATGTTCCGCGTGTTGTTGATCGTGCTCTTTCGCGTCGGTTTAGGCTCCGATCTCTTTCTCGGTCGAGGTCCTTTACTTGTGGGGCTTCGTGGATAAGAGTATTGTGTCGTTTATGGCAAATACGACATAGGGCTTCATTTTGGCACTGGCGTCGTGTATGAGATCGAGCCAGGCAATTATGGCAATAGGCAGATTCATTCAAAATGTTGAATCTGGCGACCGGCGACATACGTAAAAATCGGTGGCACGATTTTATTGGGTGGTCTGCGTCACAAATTACGCATGACGGGATCCATCGGCTGGGACGTCTATTTTGGCTGCCAGAGGCCGAGTTGTTTGATGACATTTCTGTGAAGAGGGAAACAAATGAGTATTGAACTTTAGGTAAAATATAGAGAGCTGTTTGGGTTTCTAGTCAATCAGAAAAAAGGGGGACGATTTTTGTGATAGGTCTACGTATTATTCCGTTAGTTGTCCGAATATCTACGACCCTGTTCTTTTCGTCGCTGCCAGGGAAAACCTTTACAACTCTACCCAGTTTCCATTCGTTTGAAGGAAGTTGAGCTTCTTTCAGAACTACTAATGTGTCGAGTTCTATGTTTCTGGTGGGTTGTTTCCATTTATACCGCCGATGTAATTGACTTAGATATTCGGATTTCCATCTCTCACAGAAGTTTTGAGATATAATTTTTAGACGTTTCCACCGATTATGTGTCGATAAGTCTTCTTGTGAAATGTCAGGTTCTGCTGGTGTGAGCAACGCTGAACCAATTAAGAAATGTCCAGGTGTCAGAGGCGAAAGGTCGGTTGGGTCGTCACTGGCGGGGCTGAGAGGTCTAGAATTTAAACAGCTTTCAATTCTTGCCAAAATCGTAGAAAGTTCTTCGAAGGTAAAGGTCATATTAGGGATTGATTTACGTAGATGTGTTTTGAAGGCCTTAACTCCCGCCTCCCAAAGTCCGCCCATATGAGGTGCTCCGGGAGGTATAAACTTCCACTCCACATTTTGATAGCTGGGTCCATGAACAACTGCTGATTGTAGGGATTTCATAAATTCTATCCTGTCCTTTTTGATTAGCTCCGCCGCTCCAACGAAATTTGTGCCATTATCAGAATAAATAGCAGCTGGGCAACCTCGCCTTCCTATAAAGCGTGAGAAAGCTGCTAGAAATGCTTGCGTCGAAAGGTCGCTCGTAGGTTCGAGGTGTATTGCTTTTGTGGTAAAGCACACAAATACGCAAACGTATCCCTTCGTTATGAGACAAGCTCGCCCTGTGAAGTTTTTGATACTGAAAGGTCCTGCAAAGTCAACTCCGGTGTTGGTGAAAGGTCTAGAAAAGGTTGTGCGTTCTGGTGGTAGAGACGCCATTATTTGACTTTGTACCTTTTTTCGGTATATTGTGCATATTTTACAGTGATGTATAATTGTGGCTACAAGTTGTTTTAGACGAAATATCCAAAATTCCGTTCGCAAAACGCGTGTCAAAAGCTGATTTTCACCATGTAATGTAATTTTGTGGACATGTTCTGCCAGAAGTCTAGAAAGTTTGGCATTGTGCGGTAATAAAATCGGGTGGCGTTCATTGTAGGTCAATATAGGTGATTTTGAAAGCCGGCCGTTGGATCTTATAATACCATTTGAGTTAATAAATGGATTTAAAGTCAAGAGCGAACTGGTAGAAGATATAGGTAATTTTTGTGCTAGCAAATGATATTCGGTAGAGAAATAATGTTTTTGGGTCAACATTATAAGTCTGTTTTTCACAAAGCTAACTTCCTCTCGCGTAACTTCTGTAGAATTAAAGACAAAGTTGTTTTTTCTTGCACCTGAATTTTTCCACCATCGAAAAACATATGCTAGTACACGATAAGCTCGTGGTAATGAAGAAAATCTATCTAGAGGGTCTTCGAAAATTGTGGTTATAAATGTTTTCATTGGTTTGAACTCTAAAGTTGTATCAGACACGGGTCTTTGTTGTGGCCATCTTTCTCTTGACATTTTGAGCCATGGGGGTCCAAACCACCAAAGGTCAAAAGTCATCAATTCTGCCGTGGAACATCCCCTGCTGGCTACATCTGCTGGGTTATCCTTAGAGTCGATATGATACCAGTTTTCTGTTCCAACATTTTCGGCAATCTCCGCTACTCTATTTCCAACAAAGGTATTCCAGACATGTGGTGGTTTTCTTAACCAGGCCAAGGCGATCGTTGAGTCCGTCCAGAAAAATGTTGAAAAGTTTGTAATTGGGAGCTTGGGTAGAATAACTGAGGCAAGTCTAGATAGAAGAACGGCTCCACTTAGTTCAAGTCTAGGTATTGAATATTTCTTCAGCGGAGCTACTCTTGTCTTAGCTGCTAGCAAGTGTGCAAAAACGTCATTTTTACTGCGGTTGACGACGTAAAGGACGGCGGAGTAAGCCTTCTCCGAGGCGTCACAGAAACCGTGAATTTCGACAAGGCAAGTCTGGTCATAGTCTATCCATCGAGGTACTTGTATTGATTCAATTGAGTGAAAGTTTCGTATAAAGTTGCGCCACGCCATGTCTGTAAGTGGTTTTAACAATTCGTCCCATTCTATTTTGTCAAGCCATATTTGTTGCATGATTTGTTTGGCAACAACTATGATAGGGGCTAACCACCCACAAGGGTCAAAGAATTTGGCAATACTCGATAAAACTTGTCGTTTCGTGAAACGCTGGCTGGATTCGATTGAAGATTGAGGGAAAGAAAATGAGTCTTGTGTTATATTCCATTTTATTCCTAGAGTCTTCGTGCCAATATTTTCTGAGAGATGTAAGCAATCCTTTGATAAAAGAAGGTCTGGTGGCAAGTCTTCAATTACTCTTGGGTTGTTAGAAGCCCATTTTAATAAATTGAATCCCGCTGATTCAAAAGCTTTTATCAGTTCTTTTCTAGAGTTTATTGAGTCCTCGATACTATGCCCTCCCGCAAGTACATCGTCCATGTACATATTCTCTTGAATAATTGTTGCAGCTAAAGGGTATGAGTCTTTGACGTCTTCTGCTAATTGTAAAAGTGTTCTTATGGCCAAGAACGGTGCACAATTGAGTCCAAATGTCAAGGTTAATAGTTCAAAATCCTCAATTTGTTGATTTGGGGCTGACCGATGTAAAATTCTCTGATACTTGGTTTGACTAGGGTCGACTAATATTTGACGATACATTTTTGTTATGTCAGCATTGTAAGCGAAGCGAAAGAATCTCCATTTTAAGATCTGTAGAACTAGGTCTTGTTGTAATATTGGGCCGGGGTATAGGATATCATTTAAACTCTTTTTATTTGATGTGGGACAAGATGCATTGAAAACTACCCTAAGTTTGGTAGTAACTCGATCTGGTTTTATTACCGCGTGATGTGGCAGATAATAATTGGGTACCGTTTTGATGTCTTGGGGGGAAATTTTTCTCATATGTCCAAGCTTCAAGTACTCTTGTATGACGTCATCATATTGAGATTTGATTTCAGGTTTTGAACTGAGCATTTTCTCCATCCTAAGAAATTGTGCCATAGCTATGTTTCTTGATGTCCCAACATCATTGTTATTTTTAAAGGGTAGGGTCACGATGTACCGGCCTGAACTATCCCTTGAAGTCGTTGATCGATAAATTTCTTCGCAAACGTTATCTTCTTCAGATCTCAAAACTGGTTTTGGGGTCTCCTCCACCTCCCAAAATTGAGTGAGGATTTTATCTAGGGCTATTGTGTTACATAAGGTTACTGTTGACCGTGGTTGGATAGAGTCTTGAACTGGTCCCCCCACAATCCAGCCGAAGACTGTTTTTTGTGCCAAAAGGGAGCCAACGCTTCGCATGGGCGTATCCATCTGGTAGATGAACGGGCAAATATCTAATCCAATTAGGAGGTCAACAGGTCTACTAGAGTATAATTGTGGATCGGCAAGTTCTAGATGGCTAAGGTCATTAAAAATATTTTTGTTGAGGTTTTTGGATGGTAAATTAGAAGGCAAGATTTTGAGCACTGGAGCCCAAACTTCTAATTTAAAACTAGAGTCCATCCGCGAGCAAAGTTTGAAAATACAGGCCCTTGTTGAAGTCTCAGCAACATTTGGGTTTAAACCTGTCACATGTATAAGATTTTGTTTTGTGGGTATTCCAAGGCGATTTTGTAGTTTTTCAGATATAAATGTTGATTGTGAACCCGGGTCAATGATAGCCCGAGCATCATATCTGTGGCCATTTTGTTCTATTTCAACTATGGCCGTATATAACAAGATATCATGATTTTTATATGTTGTAGGTGTATTGGTGTCATCTCGCAGTGTCAAAGAAGTTATGCTAGGGGGTTCGATATTTGTTGTGGACTGTATAACTGTTGTGAGGGCCTGGGCACTGGTACTAGGTCGTGCTGCGGCTTGGGGTTCAAGGTTTGTAGCTTGGTTTTCATTACCCTTGTGTAATAGGGTGTGATGTCTTTGATTGCAAAATCTACAAGAATATTTGCTTCTACATTCTTTGACACTGTGTTCTAACGATAGGCAATTATAACAAGTTTTTGTAATTTTGACCACGTGAATTCGGTCATTGATATTTTTCTCTATGAATTTGGGGCAATTGCGTAAGAAGTGGTTTTCTTTACACAATTGGCAAGTGAAGTCTCTACTTCTATGGTTGGACTTAGGTCCATTGTTAGAATTGGTAGGTGATGTGCTTGCGTGAAATGTGTTAACCCGTTTTTCCTTAAAATTTGTTTTCCCCTGATCTTTGGGGACGTTAGATGATTTTGAAGATAATTGCTTAATGTTTCCCACGGATTCTAAAGTTTTGAACTTTTGAGTCAAAAATTTCTCAAAGTCCTCCCATGAGGGCAATTGTGAACTGTCTTCTAGAGTATTTTCAAAATCTTCTAAATATGAAGTCGGAAGTTTAGT
Organism: Muscina levida; assembly: GCA_964034835.1. Taxonomy (NCBI): domain Eukaryota; kingdom Metazoa; phylum Arthropoda; class Insecta; order Diptera; family Muscidae; genus Muscina; species Muscina levida. The sequence goes on along the minus strand of OZ035881.1, from coordinate 8,706,412 downwards.
GGAGCAAAGGTAAATTAACATGGAGTCCCAGTTTTTTGTATCGATGTTCAAATTTTTTAACGATTGGAGGCACGAGTTTACAGCTCTTTGAAGAGACTTTAGGGATGAACTAGAGTCTGTTGTAACGGAAGGTAATTGAAATAAAACTTTTAATTGTTCATTGACCTGCATTCTTTTATTTTCATAGCGATCTGTTAAGTTTTTCCACGCTACATCGAAGCCCTCATTAGTAAGTGGAATGTGAGATATAATCTCACGTGCCTCCCCTCCTGTCTTTTTGGTTAGGTGGTACAGTTTTTCCACTTTGCTGAGTCTTGGATTTTGAACATAAATCGCGGAGAAAAGATCTCGAAATGTCGGCCAGGTCTTATATTCTCCGTAAAATATGTCTGTGTCGCACGGAGGTAATTTAATTGAATACTGAGTCTGATGTTCCGTTATGTTATTTGGCATTTCCGAAGTTCTTCTTTCAATTTTTTCGGTGGGTGTTTTCGGAGGGGTCAAAATCTCCATTTCCGCATTTATTGAACTAAGTACCCTTTTGTATTTGTCTAAAGCCTTTTTATACTGACTCCTAATTTTATCGACGTCCAAGGCGGTCTCCCCCTCCTTGGGTTGGTAGTCGCGACATTCTTCATACGTCCGCTTTATGTGGGTCCAAATGTAGTTAAGTTCTACTCTAAGAACTTCTAATCCATGTATATTGTCCTCTGCCTTACTGCTAGCTTGTGTTTCTTCAAAATCGCACAAGTCTTTGTAGCAGTGTATGAATTTGTTCAATATATCCATAATTGTTTTTTAAATTTATCAAAAGGTCGAAAAAGAATGAAAAATAAACTAATTGTTTCGAGGGTCGAGAGAAGTTAACTGAAGATCTTTTGTTAAAATTGTATCCGCAAAAAAACAATTTGAAAGTCCGTAGGTCAAGGTCTAACGCCAAAATTATTTTTCCCAAACAAGTCTTTATATATGTAAAGATGGCAACTCTACTTGGAGAGTGGGTAGTGAAGTAAAAGAATGTCTAAGGTCCAGCACGATTTATTTTTCAACTGTACTTTTATTGTTGCTGCTTTGATTCTTTTTCTTCCTTACTCGCTCTTCTATAGTTTTGTTTTACTCACTTTGTACCGCTATGTATTTACTTAGCCTTGAAGTTTATGTTGCGTTGGGGTCGCTGCTTCCAGGTCTGTTGTTCTTGTTGTTGTTGAGTTTTTGAGCGTCTGTTTTGTAACGGCACTTTTCCACAAATATTTTAACTTCTCTTCCTCTTGTTCGTTATATTTTTTCCTCCAAATGTTTTAGGTTAGCTAACCTTCAAATTTTCGTAAAATGTTTTTCAAATTTCTGTTTCTTTTATGTTCAATGTTTCAAAAATGTTTATTTAATTTTCTTGTGTTTTTCGTGAAATTTGAAATTTTTCAACCTTAGGGTCACACACTTTCATCACTAGGTCGCACACACTTCACTGTACTTGGAGCACTTCGTACTAGGGTCACAAATTCGAGTCGAATTAGCCCAAAAACTATTCACTTTCTTCACTTGACGGCTGCGAAGGACCAAAAATGTTTAGTATAGGGTCTTTTTTGTTTTTGTACAAACCGTTTACTTTCTTTATGTAGGACACTGGTTTTCGTTTTGTTTTGTCTTATTTAGGTTTTATTGAATTCAATGTCTTTTGTTGGTTTTAATTTTTTGGTTTACAAAGTTTTCTGTTTTCAAATGTTTTTCGTTTAAGTTCACACACTATTTTATGTTTCTTGTGTTGTTTACAATTTTAAAATGATTTCAGTTCTATGTTCCTTTTCTTTTTCTCAAATGTTTTATGTTTTCACATGTATGTGTCTGTGTTTGTTTTGTTGAACTTCACTTGTGCTTTGTGTTGTGCTCCGTTTAAGTTGCTAATTTGTCGCGATCGATTTTGTGACTGACTTGTTGTTTTGTTTGGTTTCTTTAATTGGGTCATTAAAGGGAGTAAACGAAAAGAACCAAAACAAAGCAACAACAAGGTCTGCGATGCTCCGTTAGCCGTCAGGGATGGCAAAACAATTATGTGAGTACTTTCGGGTTTAAGCATATGGGTCTTTGCACCAAGTGAAGATCGACAAATATATGCAAATAATATAATATAAAATGAACAAATATTAAGTAAATTGACTCTAAATAACAATTCAAGATTGAGTTACAATTTACATAACAAAAAATAGGACTTTTAAACATAAATAAATAAAAGTAAATAAAGTTAAGTTTAATGTGCGCTCCATCATTAAACACCAAATATTAAGTGTATCATAAGCTAAACACAGCCAACTGGTTCCAAACATACATTCAAAATTTTCCCATGCCAAAAAATCATATATTTTAAGTTTAAGTAAAATCGGACAATCGATATAAATTCTCGAAATAATTCAACCCCAGCCGAATCAACTGCGGGTCCATGTATACAAAAAAAATTCTCATAATAAAACAAATATACATTCTAAATTTCAGTCAAATTGTTTAATTTGTTAAAATTTTCATTATAATTCCACCATAGCGACACCTACCGGTTCAATTTATTCAAGGTTCCACAAACATAAGTACTAAATTTCAGTTAAATTGGTACATGCATTCAAATTTTCGATATAAATCCACCCTAGCGCCATCTACCGGGTCCATTTGTACATACGATTTTTTCTAATGATCAAACAAATATAGATTCTGAATTTCAGTTAAATTGCCCCATTCGTTAAAATTTTGATTGTAAACCGACCCCAGCGCCACCTACCGGGTCCATTTGTACATAAAATGTTTTCTCATGATCAAACGAATATACATTCTAAATTTCAGTTGAATTGGTACATGCATTCAAATTTTCGATATAAATCCACCCTAGCGCCACCTGGATTTGATTTTTTTTAACACAAACAATCTACGGAAAATTTCGAATCGAATAAAAAAAAAAATCAGCCAAAATATTAAAAATATTAAAAATATTAAAAATATTAAAATTATTAAAAATATTAAAAATATTAAAAATTTTAAAAATACTTTAAATATTAAAAATAATTAAAATTATTAAAATTATTAAAAATATTAAAAATATTAAAAATTTTAAAAATACTTTAAATATTAAAAATAATTAAAATATTAAAAATATTAAAAATATTAAAAATGTTAAAAATATTAAAAAATATTAAAAATATTAAAAATTTTAAAAATACTTAAAATATTAAAAATAATTAAAATATAAAAAATATTAAAAATATTAAAAATATTACAAATATTAAAAATATTAAAAATATTAAAAATATTAAAAATATTGAAAATATTAAAAATATTAAAAATATTAAAAATATTAAAAAGATTAAAAATATTAAATATATCAAAAATATTAAAAACATTAAAAATATTCCAAAATTAAATAAAAATATTAAAAAAAAATTTTGAAATACATAAAATATTAAAAATTTTTAAAAGACAATTTTTTACAAAATTCTCTCCTTCTGCCATAACTTTCTACTTGAGTTACTCCTATAGTTTCTTTATTATCAATCTACCCACTTACCTGGATGAACACCGATAGAACTTTTGTATGGCATAATAGGCCAAACATACCGGTACGGTGACCACCAGAAACCACGGCGTGATTATGATATTAATCAATATCGCACACAGGCAAAGTAAAGTGAACTGCAGCAATCGTTGACTAGTGGCGGCGATTTTCTAAGAACGTTTATGAAAAAACATAATAATTTGTAAAAATATGTATAGCCTTAAATCGTTTTTTGCATTCTTCCCCCCTCTGCCCCTCAACTCACCTTATCTATTATGGCCATATCGTTGCTGAAACGATTCATGATACGACCCAATGGGGTGATCTGAAAGAAATGCAAAGACTTATGCATAATTGACTGTAGCAGTCTCTCATGTAAATTTTGGCGGGCCTTACAGCCGGCCCATTGTCCGGCCGGGGTGGATATCATGGCCATTGCTATGCATATGCTGGAGATGACCGCATAAATGTGAAAATAGTACGTGACTTCACGATGTAAACCCTCAAAGGGGACAGCCGGTGTGGCATGTGAATGCAACAACTCGGCTGTTGTTGTGGTCGTGGTCCTTGCATAATTGTAAAGGCTCATTTGTTGCACTATCGCAGGCTGTTGCAGTTGTTCCAATGCGGATATATTTGCGGATGTTATCGTATGTGGTGCAGCAACATTATGCTTGTGGTGGTTGTTGTTGTTGCTGTTGCTGATGCTGTTATCGTCGGTCCATTGCTGCAACCAAACGTCCGTGTACACGCGCAATGTTTGCCAAATTAGGGCCGTGATGAAAAATATTAAAACAATTGTAAAACCCGATGCACGCAGATATAGCAAATAGATTTCCGCCGGTATTTTGCCATATTTACGCTCGGCATCATAACTCATTCGGGCACCATGTCCTGATGCCGTTTGCCTTTGTGATGTCACTGTCGCTGCTGGTGATGCTGCTGCTGCTACCGTTGTTGTTGTTGTTGTATCAACAGGATGCTGCTCAGTGTCATCCACGTTAGTAGCACCCAGTTTTGTGGTCATTTGTGGACTCGTGTCATTGTTTGCCAACAATGTTTTATAGTCAATATTGGAGGCATCTGCATCATGTAACAAGGCGCAGCGCGGCACGAGGTAACCAAATGGAAAGGAAGGAAACAACAAGGTAGGTATTTTGTTAACAGTTACAAAAACATTTATGTAATAACACACACACACATACAAATATAATATAATATACTACTATGTAGTAAATGTTATTTGCAAACAATATTGTTTGTATGATAAATATTTTTATTTAGTGTAAACGATGATGACAAAAATATTGTGACAATACAAATAGGTAAATATTTTTCTTTTTCGTTTATTTTTGTTTGGCGTTCACCACTATTCGGAAATGCCTTGAGATTTTTAGTGTTATGGCAAAATATAAAAAAAGAACAAACTGACTAAAATATATTTAGAACATCACAACTAATTTGGCGGATATGTACAGTAGTGTTATAACTTTATTCGTTAACAAAATTTTGATTTGTGTAAAAGGAATGTAGAGCATGGAATGTAAGCAAGGCATCAATAAAATCCAATCCAATTAAAATACCAAAAATGTGTGGTAAAACAGCATATTGAGTTTTGCTTCCCGTGTTGCTGTTGTTTTTTATTTAAGGACTCGCATTGGTGTGATTTTTGTAAATTCAAATTGCTAAAAGTTGTCTGTGTGTTTCATATAGTCTTCCGTTATATCTATCCGATTATAATAGAACTTTGGCATAATATTCCCTAAGAGTATAGGCTAGTTTGTAGAGTAAATCTGTTGCTAAATCCAAAAATACAGTGGACGAAGTAATTCCAGTCATCAAATCGATATTTAAACAATACAGCAGTTCCTTTTGCTCCAACTATTGAAAGTATATCATTTAATCGATTTAGAACATGTCCCACTGTTACTCGTCTTCATACTATACAATAGATGACAATCGGAAAATATAAAAAAACATGTTCAAGGACATTGCATTCTGTCTATTCTTAGATATCTATAAACCGCAAATTTCCTCAAAAATATTAAAATTTGTTATTTGTAGAAGGGTTAGACTTTTTTGATACCTAAAGGACATTTTAACGGATTCTGTGAGAGAGGGTAAAAATATATAGGCGAATCGGCGTTGTAAAAGTTTACAACAGGGTGGTAGTTAATGGGGCGGCCAAAGTTTACACCCTTATGATGAATCCGCATAGGAAACCATGTGAATCTTACATTTTAGGTATATGTAATTTTTTTGTTATGTAAAATAATACGAAGAAAATTTTTGTCGAACATTTTTACCCTCTATCTACTCAATACATGGGTCTTTTATGTCTCGTATGCGAAAGTATAATAAAAAAACCCAAAGCAGGGTTATAAACAGGGGTTAAAATTTACAATACAAATATTTGTCATAACTTTTTCTTAAAATAAACTTGAATGCCAGAAATAAGTCAAAACTGAAACTGCTTTTATGGGTTAATTTCTTACTCATTGGTGCTAAATAGCGCCACAAAACTGAATTTTTAAGGTTTAAATAGGGATTAGGTAGATAAAAAAAAAACTTAATTTCCCTTTGCACCCCATGAATGAGGTATGGGATAGCTTCTCGCGTTGTTGTGAATTAACACGCTTTCTATTTTTAAATTCACAACTAACGGCACCTACTTGTTTATCGACGAATGCGAACGTCACTGTTTTGAGAAGCTCTAACTAGACACGCCGATTGAATCGACGCTTAATACTGCGAAGTTGCTGTCAACAACATTCGAGGGGAGCCGACAATGAAAGAAAAATTTTTTTTTTTTTTTTCTTTTAAGATGACAGCCTTCTGATGAAGAAGGGCCGTAGATAGACTTCCAGCTTTATTCTCCAAAACTTTATCCTGTTACAGTTTTACGAAATGGGGAATTTGGGCACGATCGCTTTGGGTGTATTGATACTATTACTAGATTGGTAAAGTGGGCGGAATGGTGAATTTGCATGGGAGGTACCAAAAGGGGCTTGGCACTGTAGCCCATTTCCGAAAGAAATATTAACCCACGCAAAAATTCACAACAATTGGTTACATCTTTCGAAAGTTATCGTGCGTACCACCCGGACAGACAGACAGTGTTTTATTGTAGCAAGAGTATATTTATTGTACTTAAAACTAAATAAAACTAAAAGTTCCTTAAGTGTACCAAAAAGTACTTTTAACGTACAAAAAGGTACCTATAATGTACCAAAAAGTACATTTATTGGAAAAAAGTACGTTAATATTATCAGGAAGTAATTTTATTGCAAAAAAAGTACTTTCAATGTACCAACAAATGCTTTTAGTATAAGTGACGTGTTTGCACTAAAAGTACTTTTGTTATATTTGTACTGCCATGAACTATATTAGTACCAAAAAGTAAATTTATTGTAAAAATTGTAACAAAAAGTACTTTTAAGGTACAACAATTTAATTTTATTGTAGGAGGAAGTACTATTAATGTTACAAAAAGTATTGAACCAAACAGTACTTTTATTGTACTAAAAGTACTTTCTTTGTTGCAAAAGGTGTCGTCACTTTTTGTATTAAAATTTAACTTCATTGTATTAAAAAGAAGTTTTAATGTACCAAAATGGACTTTCGTTGTACCGAACAGTACATTTATTGCAATAAAAGTACTTTTGTTGTACTAAAAGTACTTTAATTGTAACAAAAAGTACTTTTATTGTACCAATAATTTTTTTTTGTACCAAAAAGTACTTTTATTGTAATATGTAGGACTTTTATTCAACCAAAAAGTACTCTTGTTTTAATTAAATTTGCTTTTATTCTACCGCTATTGTTATTATTGTACCATAAGTACATTTATTGTACTTAAAACTATTTTTGTTATACTAAAGGAACTTTACTTTTAATGTACTTTTCGGCACAAAGTTCTTTTTTGTATTAGTATGCCAAAAAGTACTTTTATTTGCCCACAACACTTCTGTGGCACAAAGTAGTTTTTTTTGTACCAGAGTACTTCTTTGTACCAATATGTACTTTTTGTACCAAAGTACTTTCTTGTACCATAAAGAACTTTTATTGGCTCAAAAGCACTTTTCTGTTGCACAAAGTACTTTTTTGTACCAGAGTACTTTTTTGTACTTAAAGGTACTCTTAATGTACTTTTCGGTACAAAGTACTTTTTTTGTACCAAAGTAAATTTTTATGCCACAAAGTACTTTTATTTGCCCAAAAGCACTTTTCTGTTGCACAAAGTACTTTTTTTTGTACCAGAGTACTTTTTTGTACCACAAGGTACTTTTAATGTACTTTTCGGTACAAAGTACTTTTTATGCCAAAAAGTACTTGTATTAGCCCAAAAGCAGTTTTCTCTGCACAAAGTACTTTTTTTTTGTACCAGTAAAGTATTTTTATTGACCCAAAAAGACTGTTATTGCTCGAAAGTACAATAAAAGTACTTTTTGGCTCAAAAAAAGTACTCTGGTACAAAAAAAAGTACTTTGTGCAAAGTGCTTTTGGACCAAAAAAGTACTTTTTGGTACAAAAGGAACTTTGTGCAACAGAAGAGCCAATAAAATAACTTTTTGGTACAAAAAAGTACCTTAGTACAAAAGAAGGTACTTTGTACCAAAAACTACAATAAAACCACTTTTAGCTACAAAAAAAGTACTCTGGTACAAAAAAGTACTTTGGTACAAAACAGTACTTTGTGCCAAAAAAAACAGTAAAAGTACTTTTAAAGTACTTTTTTGTACAAAAAAAAGTATTGTACCAAAAAGTACTTTTATTGTAACATGTAAGAGTTTTATTCAACCAAAAAGTACTCTCATTTTAATTAAATTTACTTTTATTCTACCACTATTTTTATTATTGTACCAAAAGTACATTTATTGTACTTAAAACTAATTTTGTTATACTAAAGGTACTTTAATTGTACCTAAAAGTACATTTATTATATTTTCGTTGTAACAAAAATTTCTTTTATTGTGCCCAAAAGTTATATTATTGTATCATGAAGTACTTTTAAAGTACAGCAAAGTACCTTTAATGTACCAAATATTACATTTATACTTCTTTTATTGAACCATACATTATTCAATGCACCAAAAGTACTTTCTATGTACCAAAAAGTGACGTGTTTGTGCCAAAAGTATTAGTGTACCTTTTTTTTTTTAAAAAGTACTTTTATTGTACAAAAAAGTGCTTTTATTGTATCTAAAAGTAATTTTTTTGTACCCAAGGTACTTTTAATACGTAAAGTTTTTTTGTTGTACCAAAAAATACTTGGGTTATATCAAAATGTATTTCCATTGTGCCAATGAGTACATTCATTGTGCCAAAGAACTTTTATTGGTCCAAATAGTAGTATTTCTCTAACAAAAAGTACCTATTTTGATCCAAAAAGTACTTTCGATGTACCAAAAGTTATATAATAGTACCAAAATTTACCAGAAAGTACTTTTAATACCAAAAGTACTTATGTTGAACCAACACTTACTTGTATTATGTCAAAAAGTACTTCCGATGTACCAAAGTTATATAATTGTACTAAAATGTACTGTTTTGTCAAAAAATGTCCTTATATTGTACCAGAAGGTACTTTTATTGTTTCAAAAGTACGTTTATTGTCCCAAGATTTTCCAGAATTGCATCAAAATCTACTTAACCCAATAGTGACGACTGTTACCATATGGTAACGTTGACAGCGTTAGATATTGCACGCAATAAAATAAACATAAGAATAAATATCAAGAATTGTCTTTTTATATTTCATCAAAGCATGCTATGATCTTTCATTCTTGATTTACCGCTATGCGATCAGACGTCAGTAGCGAGCGTGGGGGATCATTTAATATAGGTGTTTTTCACATGTGCGAAAAACATATTAAGAATATTTTTTGGATGTTTAGAGACTGATATATTAAAGACTTTTAGTTTTTGTCATTTGAGAAGAATATCAAATATCATAAAAACGTATTGCATGAATTATTTTGTACTTGGTTCTTTTTATTTGCCCGTTTTAAAGCTGTTACCATATGGTCACAGTCGTCATAACACCAGTAAAAATGGATATTTTTCTGAAATTTTTCGTCTTACTTTTTTATGTAAAATTCGTTTTTTAACTAATTTATATGTAGTACTGACAATATCTTGTAGTACGAAAAGTACGAAAGTTGTACGAAAAATGTTGTTATTGTACCAAAACATGTTTCATTGAACCAAAGGGCAATTTTATTGTTCACAAAAGTTGTATTATTGTTCCATAAAGTACGATTTTCTACCAAAATTTTGTGCTGTAAAAATTATTAAAAATTTTACCTATTTTTATACAAATTACTTTAATTGTACCAAAAAGTACTTTATTTGCACTGAAATTAATTGTACTGTACCGAAATGTAATTTTGTTGTTTTATTCTCTCATTACTATTCTTTCTATTTCGATTAGTCAACTTACCACCACCAGCCCACAATTTCTTTTCATTCTCGACCAAACCTGTCAATAATATTCACTACCATTGTAATTCTTCAACTTTGCCATAATTAATGCAATTGTAAATATTTGCTATCAAATCAATTTCAAATATTTAACTCGCAGTTTGGCTGAAGGAGCACTACAGACAAACGCTTTGTGCTTACTGAGTGTCAGTGTATCTGTTTGTCTTTGGACCTTATCCAACATCAGTTATCATTAGAGCTTAATAAACACCTTTTGTTGCACAATTGATGATAATAATCAACAGTTTCAATTGTACTGCTACAACTAGCTGCTACTACTCGTACTTGTACTACAGCAACATATTGAAGGCGAATAGTATTGGATTGATATTGTTGCCAATAACTTGCAATTCCTTAGGGCGAGAGAACACATGGCATGGCAGGAGGGAGGGAGGTAGACAGACAAAAACGAACGAAATATACCGAGTGTGGGACACCCACAACACTTGCAGCAACACTTGGCACAATACACACACAAGCGTTGGCCCCCCGCAGCAATCACATTGCAGTGAATTGATTATGACTCGGGCTGGGGGAATCCCATTCATTCATCCATCCACCCATCCATTCAACCCATTGATATTTCATTACTCCAAATATTCGCATATTCAACACATATTTATTCGTACCTTGTATGGATTCCTCATTTTCTATGCCGGCAATCCAACTTTCCGTCTCAGTTTCAGTTTCCGTTGCCACTGAACTCAATTCAATGGAAGGTATTGATGAGGCACCAAAGCCAGACGATTCCTCGGAGATACTCCTGCCATACAGAGAGAGAGAGAGAGAGAGAGAGAGGGAAAGACTGTACTGGGGGTTTACAATATAAGTTACATTTTGTACGAAAGCCTGACACACTGATGCTGTTTCATCTCGTGATGAAGTTACAAATAATTGCAGTTATTTGGTAACATTTCACAACTACAACATCAAAAACCCTTAGGATTATGGCAGCACTTCATCAGGAATGACGGTGAACCGTGCCAACGTGATAGTCTGTAATACTTACAGTATAAAAGTATCATCACTGCCCGGGCGAACTTTACGATGGTGATGTGTGGCTGCTGCGGCAGCTCCCTTTGTTTTGTTAGAATTTCTCATCGACATTCGTCTCAAGAACTGATGAAAGCCACTAGTAACTCCTCCAGAGTTTTCCATATCTCCCTTGACGTTTTTAGCGGAATCCGCTTCATCTTCAACAGTTGTAGGCGATGTTGTGTGTTTCAGCACTTTATTGAACCCTCCGCCAGACGATTGCCAGGACTGAGTCCTTGAACCCGGTTCATCGCCACTGTAACTGCTTAAGTTGGTCATGTAACTGGTAGCACTGCCACAACTATTGGTCAATAGACTTCTTCTGAGTTCAGTTGGTGTATTGCTGATATTACTCAAACGACTTGAGGCCCGCGATGAGGATCTTTGGAGTTTAAAAATACTGTCGCCAGTGCGGCGCCTTCGGCGCATTATCACATTATCCGTGTGACATTCGTCCAGGGGCAATGGGACATCATAGATAAGATGACGCGAGCCATAGATCAAGGAAGGAGTGCGGCTCAATTTGAAACTCGAAGCACTGGGTAGGGAGGAAGACTAGAAGGCAAACAATAACAAATGAGCAAATATTAGGATACGAGGAACGATGCGAGCCCCAAAATTCAATCGAGCTCGAATTTAAGAGCTGGCTCGTGAGCCAAGAACCAAATGAACCAAAAAGTACTTTTAATGTACTTTCCGGCACAAAGTATTTTTTTTTTGTACCAAAGTACTTTTTTATGTCACAAGTACTTTTATTGGCCCAAAAACACTTTTCTGTTGCACAAAGTACCTTTTTTGTACCAGAAGGTACTCTGAATGTACTTTTCGGCACAAAGTACTTTTTGTATCAATATGCCACAAAGTACTTTTATTGGCCCACAACACTTCTGTGGCACAAAGTAGTTTATTTTTTGTACCAGAGTACTTCTTTGTACCTAAATGTACTTTTTTGTACCAAAGTACTTTATTGTACCATAAAGTAATTTTATTGGCCCAAAAGCACTTTTCTGTTGCACAAAGTACTTTTTTTGTACCAGAGTACTTTTTTGTACTAGAAGGTACTCTTAATGTACTTTTCGGTACAAAGTACTTTTTTATGCCAAAAAGTACTTTTAATGCCAAAAAGTACTTTTAAAGTACTTTTCGACACAAAGTATTTTTTTTGTACCAAAGTACATTTTTATGCCACAAAGTACTTCTATTTGCCCAAAAGCACTTTTCTGTTGCACAAAGTACTTTTTTTTGTACATTGTGTAACAGAAGGGTTTTTGGGCCAATAAAAGTACTTTTTGGCATAAAAAAGTACTCTGGTACACAAAAAAGTACTTTGTGCAAAGTGCTTTTGGCCCAAAAAAGTACTTTTTGGTACAAAAAAGAACTTTGTGCAACAGAAGAGCCAATAAAATAACTTTTGGTACAAAAAAGAACCTTAGTACAAAAGAAAGTACTTTGTACCAAAAACTACAATAAAAGCACTTTTAGCTACAAAACAAAGTACTCTGGTACAAAAGTACTTTGTACTTTTTGTTTGTTTGTTTGTTTTTTGTAGCAATAAGTGCTTTTATTGTACTTTTTGGTACAAAGTACTTTCTTTTGTACTTAGGTACTTTTTTGTACCAAAAAGTTATTTTATTGGCTCTTCTATTGCACAAAGTACTTTTATTGTACGAGAGCACTTTTTTGTACCAGAATGTACTTTTAATGTACTTTTGGGGCAATAGTAGTCTTTTTGGGCCAATAAAAATACTTTACTGACACAAAAAAATTACTTTGTGCAGCAGAAAAGTACTTGTGGCCAATAAAAGTACTTCATGGTGCAAAAAAGTACTTTAGTACAAAAATATTAAATATTGGTACAAAGAAGTACTCCAATATATAATTTTTTTGTTCCAAAGTGCTTTTTTGCACCATAAAGTACTTTTGTTGGCCCACAAGTACTTTTCAGATGCAGAAAGTACTTTTTACCAAAAAGTACAATAAAAGCACTTTTTGCTACAAAAAAAGTACCCTGGTACAAAAGTACTTTGTGCAAAAGTAAAGTGTTTTTGGGCCACTAAAAGTACTTTTTGGCATAAAATAGTACTTTGGTATCAAAAAAATACTTTCTGCCGAAAGGTACATTAAAAGTACTTTTGGTACAAAAAGTACTCTGGTAGAAAAACAAAGTACTTTACGCAACAGGAATCTTTTTGGGCCAATAGAAGTACTTTTTGGCATAAAAAAGTACTTTAGTACAAAAAAAGTACTCTGTGCAACATATACTTTTATTGCCCCAAAGTACAATAAAAGTACTTTTTGGTATAAAAAAATACCCTCCTACTAAAAAAGTACTTTGTGCAAAAGAAAAGTGTCAATAAAATAACTTTTTGGTACAAAAAAGTACTTTAGTACAAAAGAAAGTACTTTGTGCAAAAAAGTACTTTGATACAAAAAAAGTACTGTGTGCAATAGAAAAGTGTTTTTGGGCCAATAAAAGCACTATTTGGCGTAAAAAAGTACTTTGGTACAATAAATAGTACTTTGAACCGAAAAGTACAATAACTTTTATTGATAAAAAAGTACTGTGGTACAATAAAAAGTACTTTGTGCAACAGGAAAGAGCTTTTGGGCCAATAAAAGTACTTTTTGACGAGCCAAGTGACACAAAATTTGAAATGGTCTCTTAAGCTGGCTATTGACTCTTGGCTCGCGAGCCAACTCTTGGCTCTTTATTTAGGGTCATGGCACTCGAGCCGAGAGGCCATTTAAAATTTTGTGGCTCTTTATTGGGACTCCTAGATCGCGAGTCGAGAGCTCGTTAGAAATATGGGGCTCTTGGCTCGCGAGCCAATTATCACGAAAAGAGCGGCTCGCGAGCTAGGCGATACGAACCCTGGTTACTACCCTCTGAACTCCATTCAAATTTTTCAAATTAACTTAATTTCGGTTTTGTAACAATTTTTTTGTTTTTTTAAAATTGCCAATTCATTTTTCTAACTTTTTTTAAGGACGACTTAAATCATTTAGAGTTATTTATATATATGTGAAATACATCGCAATGAAATTATTTCGCACAATTTTTGGTTTCATTACTTCCTGTACAATATAGCAATTTTAACTTTTAACAATTTCTAATGTATAACTTTTAACTCTGCGTCCAAAACAAAAATTGAAATGCTATTTATATTTCAAGGAAACTCAAACAATGCCATTACTTACCCCCCCCCCCTCCTCCGTCACCCTTACTTCCTCCAAAAACACTTACCTCCGGCATAATATCATACTCTTCCTCGTCGTCATCTGCGGCCAATATATTCTCCATTGAAGTTGTCGGCACATCCGTTTCCGCAGCATCAACAGTATCTGTGGGACTTGCAGCAGTCGTACCTGGCGCATTTGCCGTGGTAGGGGTCGTAGGGGGTGAACGTTGCAAACCCAATTTGGAAACATTTTTAAATAATTTCCAACGTTCTCGTGCTGTACGGCCTAGGGCAGCAGTTTCATTGGTGCTGAACGACAACAACAACGACGACGGCGGTCCCACATGAAACGAGAAACAAAAAGGGAAAACAAACAGATAAGAATATGAATACGGTGGATCAACTTTAGCAGCACGACAGCAAGACGCACTCAAAATCATCGTCATCATCTACGTAACAGACAGGCAGACTGAGTTACAGAGTCAAGAGCACAAAGGTTATGGCAAGAGTTTATGGGTTTTGTGTTGCTGGCATTTAAGTATAATTCAAATTTCTTCTCAAAACATAAAATTTGAAAATTTTGCATCTTTAAGGTTTAGTATCCTTCCACTTTAGTTAAAAGATGATAAATAACTTAAAAGGCTTAATCAAGCAGCTGTTATATGTAGTAGTATAGAGCCTCCCTAACAGTAGGCAATAGATTTGTTGCCACTTAAAACTTTCATAAATATCTTTATAGTTTTTTTGCTGCTTATCATTGATATCCTTTAACTGCCAGTACTCTAAACAACTTTTTACCCATTGCCATAAATCTATTAAGTTGTTTTGTCCCTCCCCCCTCAAGAGAACAACAATGAATTCAATTTCTCTTTAAACCACTTCGGTACAGGGGTTCCACTTGAGCTATTACCTGTAATTAACTTGTTTAGGCTTAAGGATCATCATTAGATGATGACTGACTGACTGGTTGGGTGACTGGTGATGTTGGCACGCCCTATAACTAAGTTATTTGCCGATGTCACCTGGTTAGAGAACTGCTCACCACTATAAAGTGTTCTCCCTCTGAATTTCATCAGTTCATCAGTTTAATTGAATCACAAATAAACTATTTGCGAAAAAGGGGTCAACAACGATTAAAGCAAAGACTTTGTATTAGAACAGAGGAAAACTTGGAAACATTTACAAAAATAAGGGCAAGTAGAGCACATTGAAAAAGGGTTTAGTTAATAAAGTAGTGATTGAAAAAAAAACAGGGGTCGTACAAATGTTTTGTTTGTGGGAAAATAAGTTTAGAAAAAAAATATAAAAAGTCCATGATTTTTTATCTTCACTCCTACTCAGAAACAACATAAGAAGTTCTACGATAGCTCAGTGAAAGCGACGTAGATTAACAATCCGTCCGGGTTTGATTCCCGGCGGGGTCACTGGACAAATCAACATCGAAGAACAATTACTTTTCAAATACTTTCGAGTTCTCCAGCCAACAAAACTCATCCTAGATGCTTCCACTATAAAAACCTAGATTGTGCAAGGACCAAGGAAAATGATTAATCAACATCGAAAAATAATCAACAAAACCAGCTGGCGCCATCTTTGGAGGAATTTTGCGGTTAAAAACTTACAACAACATCTAACAATCCCTTGACACAAACCTTGTTATCTACAAAGGTACGAAACAGAGTTGCCAACAATGATCGTATGATAATCGGATACATGCCGAGAGCCGATAAATTGAAAATCGGTATAAAGAATTATCACCTCAGGTACTTTCTCCAAATGTTACAACATCAACAACTACAAAAAAATAAGCCTCTTATCGTTCCTCCTTAAAACTCTTGAGAGGATATTGGTATATGTCATCAAGAATTAAATCGACCCGTATCTCCTATCAACACGCATACACAATAGGAAACCGCACTGCATTCATAACTGTAACCCATAGAGAAATCATTAGAGAGGAAAGAAGTATCTCTAGTAGCCTTTATGGTCATAGAGGGAGCCTTTAACAATATCGAACCCCTCTTCATAAAGACACAACTCAGCAGCCCACAGACCAACTCACGCATTAGCAAACCGAATCGAATATGTTACTGAAAAGAATCATCATACCCTCACTAGGAGGATAACATAAGGTACCACACAAGGAAGAGTATTATCAACACTACTGTGAAACCTAGCAGTCAACAGCGTGCTCACACAGTTGGAAGTGTGCACGATGATAGCGTGCACGGGCAATATAGGACTCTGCATCTCGGTGAAGAGACTTTCATACCTCGAACGGAAAGTGCATGACAATATCAATATCCTAGCATACTGCAGGGGACGTAATGCAAACCCCGATAAAACTGAACTGATAAAACTGAACCCACTTTATCCAATATCCATCTGGGCACCAAACAACTTAATTTTGCCGAAACGGTGAACTATCTAAGCCTCATCTTTGACAGGAAGATTAACTGGAGACTAAACTTAGAAAGCAGATCCAACAAGGCACTCATAACTTTATAAACATGCAGGAAAGCTATTGGGAAAACCTAGGTACTCCAACTCAAGTAAAGTAACACTTCGGAACAGACTATGGCTTCATAGTCTGCTTTCAGCAAACAGAGCACGTTCCGACAAATGAATCTAATTACCGGAGGTAAGACTGTCTACACAACACTTTATCTACTACCACCTGATTTAAGCTGCAAATGCTTTGCTCTCAAATCAGCCATAAGAATAAACGAGATAGAAAGCTGTGATCCATCTATTGGACACTGAAACCAACTCAACATCTGACATCTGGTATTAACTCTGCGGACTTAAGCCTGAATTTGAGAATAAGGATTAGACCAGATTAACGTGAAAAAAGTATCACATTAGGATATTCTCCTGTTCACGGACAGTCTAGCGGCGTTAAACTTACTAAATCTCACAACACAAACCGTAAGTGGTCAGGACCTGTCGGACTTCCCTTAATAAGATATCCAAGGAAAACAAAGTTCTGATCACGTGGATTCCTTGCCACAACGGAGTTAAAGGTAACTGCAGCCAGACAGGCCTCAGCCTTGCACATTAGGATATTCTCCTGTTCACGGACAGTCTAGCGGCGTTAAACTTACTAAATCTCACAACACAAACCGTAAGTGGTCAGGACCTGTCGGACTTCTCTTAATAAGATATCTAAGGAAAACAAAGTTCTGATCACGTGGATTCCTTGGCAGAACGGAGTTTAAGGTAACTGCAGCCAGACAGGCCTCAGCCTTGCAGGATAACACTATCGGAAACCGAACAGCAAACAACAGCTGAAAGAATGAGGAAACCTGTAAGAAAGCTAGGAAGACATACATAGATCAACAATACAAAACAAGAGCAAATCATACACGGGAGGTACACTGACTTGGCATTTGTTGCCAAAAACAATATTATGCATTTTTGTCCGATGGACAAAGCATAGACAAGAGCTTGTGTAGATTATGTTGACGTGTTGTCTTCCTTGATACAATTTTCGCACCGGTGTGTTTGGGCTTCTCGATGGTTTCTTGAAGCTTTCAACACTTAAGGTTGTGATAATGTGTGGAGAAGGCACAGCATAGGGTGCTGATGAGATAGTTTGAAATAGTTCTATTAGCACTTATAGAATAGATCTTGAACAATGAAACCAAACTCATTATTAACATACATAGATCAACAATACAAAACAAGAGCAAATATATTAAAAATATTTAAATTATTACAATATTTAAAAAAAATGAATAATATTTAAAATACCAAAAATATTAAAAATATTAAAAATATTACAAATATTAAAAATATTAAAAATATTAAAAATATTAAATATATTAAAAATATTAAAAATCTTAAATATATTAAAAATATTAGAAATATTGAAAAAATTAAAATTATCAAAAACATTAAAAAATTTTAAAAAAATTAAAAATATTGAAAAATATTAAAAATATTAAAAATATTAAAAATATTAAAAATATTAAAAACATTAAAAATATTAAAAATATTAAAAATATTAAAAATTTTAAAAATATTATAAATATTAGAAATATTGAAAATATCAAAAATATTCAAAAAATTCAAAATATTAAAACTATTAAATATATTGAAAAAATTAAAAATATTAAAAATATTTAAAATATTAAAAATATTTAAAATATTAAAAATATTAAAAATATTAATAATATTAAAAATATTAAAAATATTAAAAATATCAAAAATATCAAAAATGTTAAAAATATCAAAAATATCTAAAATATCAAAAATATCAAAAATATCAAAAATATCAAAAATATCAAAAATATCAAAAATATCAAAAATATCAAAAATATTAAAAATATCAAAAAATATTAAAAAATATCAAAAATATTAAAAATACCAAAAATATCAAAAAATATTAAAAATATCAATATATCAAAAAATATTAAAAGAATCAAAAATATTCAGATTCCACACATGGTTATGATCGCTCCCACCTTCAGCTGTAAATTCGACTTTGAATAATAGCATTCAAGCTATCGACGTCCCTATTATTCGCTGCTAGTATAGCCCGTTCACATATCCAATCTAGATTTTTATAATTTTGTGCAATGCCGGCGAAAACTTTGGCGATGAGTTCCTCCTTTGACGATGTAAACTCACAGCAGAATATTTTGGAATGACGGAAAGCGTTAGACAAAAATCTCCAGGCAGCAATATCACAGCTCCAACAAAACGTCTCGAATCACCTCATAAATACTTCATCGTTCGGTCAACAGCCTCCAAAGCATTCATCTGAAATGATGATTTTGCATTCTCCCAACAATTTCGCTGTCGCCGATATCTTAGATATTGTGCAGGTTGGCTTATCAACCGTATTGCTCTCGTTGCAATTCGCGATTGAATGCATCGTGCATTGAACGATTTGGCGCTGGCATTCCTAAATTCAAAGGAGACTGCCGCACATGAGCACGCACATGTTTCCGATTAGAAGTTAATTTCAAGATTGAAGTTAGATGTTGTCGTGCGAACTCTGTGGAAAATGTCGTCAGCCATCTCGTCCTTGTATTTGTCCCACAATGCGGTCGGGTTCGATGGATGACACGTGGCTATGATGATCGCAAACATTGTACGAATTTGATTCGCTGGAGCAGAAACAGTTGTCTCGGCGAGCATTGAGTCCCAATGCGTTTTCGAGAAATGCTAACTTTGGCAAGCTTTAAGAAATGTGGCGTCTGTCAACACAGAACTGTTGAAATAACCAGCTATACCTTAACAGATGATTGTCAACATCTTGCCGAATCATCAATCGATACGCATAAAAATTCGTTGAGACAACCATTTTGTTCGTTTCTTCTTCTAAAATACGAATGTGAACTTAAATGAAAAATGAAAAAGAAGTGACGACTTGCAAACAAAATTTTCGTTCTATTGACCATCTTTATATTGAGGTGATAATCCTCTCCACGACAGAACATCAACGGGTATTGAAGTGCACCATATGACCAATGAGTCTGGTACACGTGCTGCAGATGTCCACCATCCCGACGCTTGAGAACAATATCACGTGAATCCACATTCTCTCCAACAATCACCACTGCAACTTCATTTATAGTGGGAACATTTAATTGTCTAGCAAGGCCTCCAGAAAGTCTTTTGGTTGCTCTGATAATGATTTTGTGGTCGTTCGAACAATCGGACCAATGCATTATGTTCATGCAGAAGATTTAGCAATTGTTCTATCATTTCGCTTTTAATCTTTTAAAATAATATATTTCACAATAATCCAAAATTTTCCAAGATTCATAAGGAATTTTCCACCTTTACGACGACTGAAATCATTAAATCAAGCGATACAATGCAAAATTTCGTCGAAAAATCTAAATGTTTTCGAGTTTTCCCGAAATCTTCCGAGTTTTCTATCCAAATTTTTTCACATTAACATCGTCCAAGAATTTCAAAATATACGATAAAAAAACAAAATTTCGTCAATAAAAAGCAATTACAAACAAATTTTTATACAAAAATTTAATTTGCAAGTTTCATCAAATCAAGCGATACAATGCAAAATTTTGTAGAAAAAATCAAAGTATTTCCCCAATTTTCCGAGTTTTCCACCAAATTTTTGTCTATTTTTCCATTAGAAAAGTCATTTTGGAATAATTATCACAGTCCTATCGTCCAAATTTTTTAAATCACACCAAAAAATGCTAAATTTCGTCGAAAAAGAAATTCAAACTTTTTAAATTTTTTCGGAATTTTCCGCATTTTTTAACAAAAATTTTCCATTTCTCTATTCATAAAGCTATTCTGTAACAATTGCACACAAAATTCCATACAAAAAGGCAATTTTCAATTTTTCCAATTTTCCGACATTACCGGAAGATTTTCCTAAAATTATCTTTCACATAAACCTTCTCCTGGCAACAACGAACTACTGAAAAAAAGTTTGACCAAATTCTCTCAGCCGTTCTCAATTGATGAATTACTATACATTTTTGCCACCATTTTTATATATCAACAATTTCAAAAATATCAAAAAATGAAATTTTTGTTGCTCCAACAACAATTCTTTTTAATTACTTAAAATAAGGCGCCAATATTTTGTGTGTATATCTGTGTGACATATAATAATAATAATTTTGTATTTTTTAATAGTACACCTGCTATTATTATTTCGCTACAAACACCCTCCAAATTAATCACTCCACCTATCCTTATCCTTGACTTGTCGCCTGACTTATTAATTCCCCCCCCGGACATGATGCCAAATTGCCAATACCAATACCATTATCATAATTTTCATGAAGTTTTTCATTTTTTTCTGCTGTTGCAATTTTTCTCACAACGACATTTATCATTTCAATTAGTGGCATTCTTGCTGGCAGGACAATACTTACTTTTGCTGTTGTTCCTTTGCATTGGCTTTGGCGATTATTGAATTCCATTTAGCGATTATGTGTGGATGAGTAGCTGCGATATCCTTGTAGCTGCCGGCTGCCTGGAGGTAACCATCCTTCAATACAATTAACTGGCAGCAGATGCAAATACAAACAAACAAAGAGAGTGAGAGAGAGAAAGAGAAGAGTGGTAAAAGACATGAATAATGTGGCTGCCACCAAAAAGAGCATCGACGAGCAAACAGAGAATAACAAGTGTTAGGAAGTTGTATGAAAGAAACTCAACAACAGCAAAAAACGAAATGCAATAAATTAAAATCATATTTGCCATAGGGATGGCAAACAACTGACAAACTGTTCGACGACAATGTAATAGAAAAATAAATGTTTTATTACAATATCAACGAATCGAAGGTATAGGGAGCACACTTTTAGGCCGGGTAATGCCGAAGATTAAAAATTTACATTTTGGAAATTCTTAGCCATCTATCATTTACACCTTCCGGCCATGAAAGCTAATATCGTGACTGCCGCTTAGTTGTCAAGTTAAAGTGTATGTGACAGGCCCAAAAGCTGTCATTTATCCCCCACATCCACCCAGGAGTTGTAGTAGTAGTAACATGTTTTGGAGCAGGAAGGGGCGGGGGGCGGATTAGCCCCTGTTAGTTACTTACATTGTGCGCCTGTTGTACTAAATTTAATTGTTGTGTCACTAAAATGACGGTCCGATTGGCTTTCAGCAGCATTTTCTTAATACTCTGCTCGAAAATGTGACGTGCCACTTCATTGTCCAGCGATGATAAGGGATCATCCTTGAAGGGAGAGAGAGAAAGAGAGAAAAACTAATATTAAGAATATTCTTTAACGAATGACAGGGGAAGGGCGATATTAAATGTTAGTATACGAAAAAGTAATTGTTACATAGTGACAGGATTTCAAGTGACAAGTGGATTTTATTGGACAGGCAAAGCATAGCAAAGGGATATCGATAGTTGGATAGAAAGACTGTCGTTAGTAAGAAAGAAGGACTGTTATATAGCTATATATCTGTTATATAAAGCTAAGGCTTTTATAACTTATATCCTGCCATAGATATAAATATTTCTTGCACATCTAATATTGTCCCTCTCAAACTATATTTATCTGCTCTCATTAAAATATTAACAAAACTGTGATGTAAATGCCTCATTTGCGCACTTACCATTATCACCACATTGGCTGAAGAGTATAAAGCTCTGGCAATTGCCACACGTTGTCTTTGGCCACCCGACAAATTGATACCACGTTCGCCAATTACGGTTAAATCACCAGCTGGCATCAAATCGATGTCTGGCTTAAGAGCGCACGCATCCAGGACAAAATCATAACGTTTAGGACGAAATGATTCACCGAATAAAATATTCTCACGTATGCTGGCATTCAAAAGCCATGGCTGTTGGGGTACAAAAGCAATGGTGGAGGTTCTGTGGAGAAAAAAATACAAGAAAAGTAATTACCAGATTATAAAGGACACAAGGTAAGGTAAATATATATATAAAAAATTACTAACATCGGCACATTGAAGTGGAGGTCATTGGGGTATAATCTATATATATGTTATACTTCAAAGTTGTTTAAAATATGTTTACAGTGTGTACTAGGTGTTGCGTTCCAATTAATCAAGCGTAGTATTTGTTTACCATTTGCTTTCGTAATTTTTTTTTTCAAATCCATATTTTTTTTATTGTATTTTAATATTGGTATGAATACTTCCTTCCTTGTCATATTCCTTACACACACAGACATTCTGATGCTGATTTTGCCTTCCTCTCTCTCCTTACGAAACATTCGTGCACACAGTCATAATTGTTATATTTTATTCACATTCATATATCGTTGTGAATACATTGGTGCACACACATATAATCATGCATAGGGTAAAAAGTCGCATTCATATGCGGAGAATGAACTCAATTTATCGTTAGTTGTACGACATTGAAACCCAGCGAAATATATGAAGTGAATGAACAGATAATTTTAAAGAAAATATATTTTTTACAAAATATTAAAAAATTAGAAAAAAAATACAAAATATAAAAAAGGAAAAAATATTAAAAATATTAAAAATATTAAAAACATTAAAAATATTAAAAATATTAAAAATACTAAAAATATTAAAAATACTAAAAATATTAAAAATATTAAAAAATTTAAAAATATTAAAAAATATTAAAAAATATTACAAATATTACAAATATTAAAAACATTAATAATATTAAAAATATTAAAAATATTAAAAATATTAAAAATATTAAAAATATTAAAAATATTAAAAATATTAAAAATATTAAAAATATTAAAAATATTAAAAATATTAAAAATATTAAAAATATTAAAAATATTAAAAATATTAAAAATATTAAAAATATTAAAAATATTAAAAATATTAAAAATAAACTATTTGATTGTTAATTTAGTCGATCGTGTTTTTATATATTAAATTTACGTTAAGTGTATCAAATGATACATCAAATTCGGCTTACGATGAGAAAAAGTGTTTTTTTTTTTTTTTTGTGATAATGATTGGAGAAGTCACAGCAAAGGGTACTGATGAAGATGGTTTGGCAACCATCGAAATAGCTATCTGCCCTGCCAGCGGTCAACATAATCCATTTCACATAACTCTTGTTAAACAAATTCTGTTAGCAATAATAGAATAGATCGTGAACCGAACGATGAAAAACATTCATTATCTACACATGTAAATCATCAATAAAAAACAAGAGAATATTAAAAATATTTAAAACTAGCTGACCCGGCAAACTTCGTCCTGCCAGCAAAGTTATTGGCATAAGAAAGAGTTGTACCAAGCTCTATGGACACAAATAAAATATGTCCTAATGGAAAGTGGTCTAAGAAATGAAGCCTCATACATACTTGCCATATTTTATATCTGAATCTCAAATGTTAAACGTTTTTAAAAGTTTACACGAAGTAGATGGTAGTGAAGGCTAAAGAAGTTCAGATCTAATAATACAAACTCTTTTTATCAGAAAAAGTTGTATCAACATCCGTCAGGCCGTAAAAGATAAGTTTAGTGACATACACAGAAATAAATATAATTATTAAGAAAGATAGGGAAAACAAAACAAAACTTTTGCTATGATCTCTTTGTCCTCAGATCGAGTATTGGTAAGTACTACCTATGTATCAAAATTTCTTTCATCACGACCAAAATACATTTGTATCACACTACCTTCCCTCCCCTACTGATTAAAATAAACATATCGTTTCTATATTATCATCTTCATCTTGAATTTGTCTGCTCTGTAGATAAACCTCACCATTTTGCAACGCGTATTCCGTCCACTACTTAAGAATAAAATTTTAGCCGGAATATTCATAAATGCAGTGGTAAATCTTTTCTATGCATCCGTATCATTTCTATGGGCCAAACAACTACATTTGACGCCGGCACCTTACAGAAGGACTTCTTTCGTTTGCCTCACTTACTCATATATTTTCCATAGTAAGGGGTTTAATAAACCTTTTCGTACGTTCCATCAATTTTGAAAATTTGGTGCAGTCGTTCGGATTTGTGCGCGTACACACGTTTTGGAGATTCACACTTGCCTATTAAACTATATTATAATCGAAAAGTTTTAATAAAAATATTCACTAAATTCACATCACCGTGTCTATTCCTTACAATTTTCATTATAATTCCACCCCAGCGGTACCTACCGGGTCCATTTATACATAAATTTTTGTAAAATAAGTTGAGTGTAGTTGAAATCTAATACCGATTGGTATATTTCTTTGACCTCTAAAATATTTCAATTAAAAGGGCGAGGTTTCCCGGACAAATTCTGTTCTTCATATATCTTAAAGATTATTATATATTATTATAAGAATTGCTAAAACGGATCAGCAGTGTCGTCCATGATGTGATGAAAACTTACTTATTGATAGGCATATATTCTAAAACCAAATTTTTAAGCCGATTGACTGACATAGAACTTTCTGCTTTGGTGTACTGGGTGATTGTACCTTTTTATCCTAAGGAGTACGAATTTCCAAAAATGGAATAATAAAATTTCGAAATGGGAAAAACCACTTTGTGAAGCTCTCTAATTCTGTAGGAAGTGCGCCATTATAAAAGTTAGTCATTCTTCTTTTAGCCTTTTTGCGGTCTGGGTGATCATCTATAGCCAATCCTCAACTTTCACTGAAATTTTGGGACAAATGGGGTCAACCATTTTCACAATTAGTGGTGACATCAAAATGTACATCTGTTTTATATATATAGACTTCTGAATAACTATGATGTTAAAAAAAAGTGACTAAATGACATTCCAAAAATACATTCAAACATACATTCAAAATTTTCTCATGCCAAAAAAAAACATATATTTTAAGTTTAAGTAAAATCGGACAATGGATATAAATTTTCGAAATAATTCAACCCCAGCCAAATCAACTGTAGGTCTATATATACAAAAAAAATTCTCATAATAAAACAAATATACATTCTAAATTTCAGTCAAATTGTTTAATTCGTTAAAATTTTCATTATAATTCCACCCTAGCGACAACTACCGGGTCAATTTATACAAAAAAAATTTTCTCAAGGTTTCACAAACATAAATACTAAATTTCAGTTAAATTGGTACATGCATTAAAATTTTCGATATAAATCCACCCTTGCGCCATCTACCGGGTCCATTTGTACATACAATTTTTTCTGATGATCAAACAAACATAGATTCTGAATTTCAGTTAAATTGGTCCATTCGTTAAAATTTTGATTGTAAACCGACCCCAGCGCCACCTACCGGGTCCATTTGTACATAAAATGTTTTCTCATGATCAAACGAATATCCATTCTAAATTTCAGTTGAATTGGTGCATGCATCCAAATTTTCGATATAAATCCACCCTAGCGCCACCTTTTTCAACACAAACAATCTACGGAAAATTTCGAATCGAATAAAAAAAAAATCAGCCAAATCGCTCCAGTCGTTCTCAAGTGATGGTATGACATACGTGGACCATTTCATTTTTATATATATAGATTCAAATATTTAAATGGATATTTTGGTTGTGCGTTTGTGAAGTAATTTTTCGAAATGCGATCTTTAGTTGTAAAAATAGCGGAAAATCGATAAAACTGGTACCATCGCCCAGACCAAACGTATATAGGCATGTTTCCTATAAAATTAGAGGTGGTACCAGTCCATTTTAGTCTTGCGAAACGAATGTTTTTTTTTTTAAATTCGTACTTTTAGGAAAAAAAAGGGAATAAAGCGGTACAATCAGTCAGACCAATGGGATAGAGCTACAATAACATAAATGGGTTGTTTGTTCGTATTATGAAGCATTTAATTTTATGTACGGGCGAAGCAACGCGAGCCGGGAATGCTAGTTAAAATATAAATATTATATAAAAAAATAAAAATATTACAAATTTTGACAAATAATTTCCACTTTATATCCTATTATTTTATTGACTCCGACCACTTCCTTACCGCAGATAATGTACGCACAAGGCTAAGCATGGCAAAAAACGTACGTAACCAGGTAGAACGAAAGCTAGACATCGGTAACCTGCGGGCCACAGAGGTAGCGGACTCCTACTCCTACCACCTAACTCAACTGCTGCGGAATACTCCAACCCCTGATAATATAACATCGCAGTGGCAAAATATAGCCGACTCCTTAGAACGGACTGCGAGAAGCATACTTGGTTGCTCAAAGCCGTCTCAAGAAGTTGCCTGGTACGATGATGAATGTCGCTATGCCACGAGAGAGGCGGATGGTGCATACAGGTCGAAACTGCAGACAATGGTAACGCGAGTTGTTCGTGAACGGCACAGGGACAGAGACAAGAGGCAACTCTTCATTTTAGACGGAAAAAGAAGGAGTTGCAGAAGAGGCAGGATGAGTGCACAGAGTTGCTCCGAAGTAGAGGAGAGGTCCCAAAATTCTACCAGAGAGTTAAGGCGAGAATACGTGGAACAGGGTTGGCCTCCTGCAAGGACAGCGATGGTCAGCTAGTGACGGACCCGGATAACGTTCTGAAAATATGGAGAAATCATTTCAGAAATTAACTGGATACGGACATCACTCCAGAACACTCCGCTCCAATCCATGACGGTGGCATTAACTGTCCACTTCCGAGCCAGACCGAGATACGTGTGGCAATGTCCCGCCTTAAAAACAACAAAGCTGCTGGAGCCGATGGTCTGCCTGCTGAATTGTTTAAGGCTGGCGGGGAGGAGCTGATTAGAAGCATGCATCAGCTTATGAAAAACATCTGGCTAGAGGAGAGCATACCCGGGGATTAAAGTCTCAGTCTGTTATGTCCCATATACAAGAAAGGAGATCGTAGTGAATGTAAGAACTACAGTGGAATAAGCCTATTACCAATTGCGTACCAGGTCCTTTCAAGCATATTGTGTGAACGTCTAAAGCTAATTGTAGAAAAACTAATTGGACCATATCAGTGCGACTTTAGACCTAGTAAATCTACGACGGATCAAATATTCACCTTACGACAAATCCTGGAAAAAAAAAACAAAAAAAGCAAATCGACACCTACCACCTATATGTCGACTACAACGCTGCTTTCGACTCTCCGTTAAGGAGTAAGTTATATGAAGCCATGACTGAGTTTGGTTTTCCTGCAAAGCTAATTCGACTTCGCAGATGTACCTTAGAAAACAGCAAATCCTCGGTTAGGATTGGTAAAGATCAATCTGAACCATTCAACACAGAAAGAGGTCTCAGGCAGGGTGATAGCCTGTCCTGTACACTATTTAAAATAGTTATGGAGAAGGTTATGAGAAAGGCTGGTATCAACATGTCTGGCACCGTATTTCACAAGAGTCACATGCCACTAGCCTATGTCGATGATATAGACATCATTGGCCGAAATCTGCGGGATGTTACTGCAGTTTTCTCATCACTAGAAAAGAAGTCAGCAAAAATGGGTTTAGCGGTCAACGAGGACAAAACAAAAATAATGATTTCGACGAACAAAGAGTCTTCTCGATGGGGACGCACCGCCAACGTTGACAATTATTGTTTTGAGGTAGTCGACCTCGGATCTTCCGTCAATAAGAAAAATACTGTCAGCCAAGAAATCAAGCGGAGAATAGTGCTAGCCAATAGATGTTTCGACGGACTTCGGCAGCACTTTAGTAACACCAGGTGCTAATCTTATGTCGATGATATAGACCTCATTGACCGAAATCTGCGGGATGTTACTGCAGTTTTCTTATTACTAGAAAAAGAGTCAGCAAAAATGGGTTTAGCGGTCAACGAGGACAAAACAAAAGTAATGATTTCGATGAACAAAGAGTCTTCTCGATGGGGACGCACCGCCAACGTTGACAATTATTGTTTTGAGGTAGTCGATGAGTTTACCTAACCTCGGATCTTCCGTCAATAAGAAAAATACTGTCAGCCAAGAAATCAAGCGGAGAATAGTGCTAGCTAATAGATGTTTTAACGGACTTCGGCAGCACTTTAGTAACACCACCTTATCTCGGAATAGTAAGAAGCAGCTTCACCAGGTGCTAATCTTACCCGTTCTGTTGTATGCTGCCGAATCATGGGTGCTTACGACAACGGACATACAAAAGAATAGTACTCCGAAAAATTTATGGACCTATCTGTGTCGACGGCGAGTTTCGCCATCGGATAAACAATGAGCTTGATGAGCTTTACCATGACATCGACGTAGCTAAAAGAGTTAGAATCCAAAGACTTCGATGGCTGAGACATGTTGCCAGGATGGATGTAAATGCTTTAGCGAGAAAGGTGTTTGTTAGCGAACCTAAAGGACGGCGCAAAGCAGGGAGACTCAAACTTCGTTAGAAGGACCAAGTGGTAGGCGACTAACTGGAGAACGCACGCAGAAGACCGAAGCGTGTGGAATTCTTTAATTTCATCTTCAAGCCTCAAATTTGTGAACTACGTTGGTAAGTTGTAATGGGCCACTTAAGTAAGTAAATAGTATGTCATATTTTTGTATCGCTCTCTCTCTCTCTCTCTCTCTATTCACCACCACTAATGTGTGCTGGGTGCTGCAATTGCATCTTCAGTATAATAAAGCCATTCCCGTTTTATTATCAACAAATTCAATTTATATGCAATAAGTCTACTCCGTATACTGTATGAGCTTTTTCCTTAACTCTTCAGCGTCAATAATAAAAAAGAAATGAAGACTTATTTTATGTATTTTTATGAGTATCTGATGTTGTGGCTGGCTGTTGGCTGTATCATATTTTTTTTTTGCATCTTCTTTGGTACCACAAAAATTGTTTAGGCTTTCAGCCAAAAATATATCCATAAACAGCAATGTTTCATTGCTCTCTCACTGCATCGCATTCATGTGTTTTTTTAATTCAAAATAGCAAAATGATACTTGTACGATAGACATAAATAAGTAAAATTTATTGGCACATGAAGATTTATTACTTTGTGAGCTACCCGACAATCACACAAACGATGTTGGGTCTATAAACGGAGTTTTTATCTTTCCGCGCTGATATGAATACGACAAATTATTAGGTAAGGCTATAAAATATAGAATAGATGTATGTATGTAGATGATGCTTTGACACATCCGTGCGAAGCTATAAAAAGGTGTGGAAAATCGTAGACAATTGAAAAATTGATTATGTGCAGGCACATATAAGGTGTGGTAAATAAAAATTAAATTAAAAAATGATACCTGTAAATAATACAGGGGCGAATGATTAATGTTGATACATTGATGATTTGTTGTGGCCTAAGGCTTATGATACGCGATAATCGCTTGCAGGCGAAAAATATGCTGCATATCAACATAAGTACAATTTAGATGGTTGTGTCGGGGTTTAAACCCTTCAGCAGCCGTGTGAAAGTCGCGTGTACTAACCATTGTCACAGTATGTCCCCACATAATCCTTTTCCTTGGTAGCCTTAAATTTTTCCCATTTACATGTAGCCTGCTTGCCTATTTTCCATGCCACCCCTCCCCCTCACTTAGATGTATTGACAATATCCAACCCTCATTCATTTCCATACAGGGCTAATTATGCTGAACTCAGTTACTCTCTATAGTCATGCACGAATTACCACAAATAGATGTTATTGCATTCGCTTACTTATTTAATTGTTGTTTATTATTTTAGCAGAAAATTGCCATAGACCAGTTGAAACCTTTTAAGTTGATTTAAATATTTAATTAATATATATGACAAACTCTAACACAATCAAACAACAAAAGAGAGAGAAGGGAGAGAGCAGTACATTTTAAATGCCACAGGTTAAAAGGGCTTCCATAGCTGCAGCCACAACAGCTACAGCGCGATTACACAAATACCTGTGCGAACTTTCGTATGCCTGCATGATGTAACTACAACCAATACAGCAACAACTCCCTGTGGCAACACTAAAATCATTATTACCACTCTATTCTCACATTACCACCAGTCCCCTAGTCACCACCAGCCACTACCACCACTAACATTATGCACAGGATATTTACAGGATACAACTTTCATGCATTCATTAAACATAGGTTCAACATAATTATGGTCGTGCGTCGGTATGTGTGTAAATTGATCCTGATTGTACTGAGCGTAGGCAGCGAGTGAATACGTTCGTTGATTTGTTTAAATGTGCTAATGTGTTGGAAGTTTTAAGTGTGAGCCAACGAGCGAGTCCTGTGCTAAGTTTCTCCTTTGGCCTGGATGTTTACTAATTTTTGTTTACTTAGGCATTTGTTTAACTGGCACAATAAAAACAGCGCAACACTTTGCTGTCAGCGACACCAGGCAACCAACCATTAGAGCTACAAAAGCATTTACTAAACGTTGGGAGCATTTGAAAATGTTCCATGGTGTTTGATAATGAATTGAGTAAATAATTTTAATAACGTGCGTAATCTAGGAGTGGAATATCCGATGGTAAACTTTTTAAACACTGGAGTTAGGTACAGCAACTCATGCATCAACAGTGGCAAGCACCAGGCAGAGGGAAGTTAAAGAGCTATTCAAGTATATAGAAATTTAAGGTATGCAACTTTTTAATTAGAGGCAAATTTAACTATGGTATAGGTGACACAAGTATATCTTAAAACTTGTATCAAATGGATCTTTACTTGTAAATTCGAGAAACTCAACTTCTTGATTTTGTAAAAATTTATTAATACAAATTTTAAATATTTTTTATTTATTTTATATTTTTAATATTTTATATATAAATAGTATTTTTAATATTTTCAATATTTATTATGTTTTATTATATTTTTAACAATTTTAATATTTTAAATATTTTTAACTTTTAAAATATTTTTCTTATTTTAAATATTTACATTATTTTACATATTTTTATTAATTTTAATATTTTTAATATTTGTAATATTTTTAATTTTTTTATTTTTAATATGCAATATTTTTTATTTTTAATATCTATATATATAAAAATGGTGGCAACAATGTATAGTAATTCATCATTTTGGGAAAATCCTCCGGAAAAGCCGGAAAATTGGAAAAACCGAAAATTGCTATTTTGTATGGAATTTTGTGTGCAATTGTTACGAATGATTTTTCGAATGGAAAAATAAAAAAATGTTGTTGGAAAATTCGGAAAAATTCGAAGAATTTTAATACTACTTTTCGACGAAATTTTGCTTTTTGTCGTACGATTTGATAGTTTTGAATGATGTGACTTGCGAAAAATTTTGGATAATTATTCCGAATGGAAAAATAGATAAATTCTCTGTGAAAAACTCGAAAAATTCCGAAAAAATCTAAAAATGTGAATTTTTTCGGCAAAATTTTGCATTTCAACGCCAGATTGAGGTAAATCGCAAATTAAATTTTTGTCGGTTTTCGAATGGAAAAATAGAAAATTTTAGTTTGAAAATTATGAAAAATGCCAAAAAGAATTCGTTTTTTTTTCGACAAAATTTGCATCTTATCGTATGTTTTGGTAATTTTGGGCGATGTAAATGTGAACAATTTCGAATGATTATGACTTTTCGAATGGAAAAAAAGAACAATTCTTGGTGGAAAACTCGAAAATTCCAGAAAAAAATCGAAAGATTTGGATGCCTTTAACGTATATCGCTTGATTTGATGATTTTAGACAACGTAAAGGTGCAAAATTCGTTGTGTTGTGTGAAA
The DNA here is from genome assembly GCA_964034835.1 of Muscina levida. Lineage (NCBI taxonomy): Eukaryota > Metazoa > Arthropoda > Insecta > Diptera > Muscidae > Muscina > Muscina levida. The sequence continues at coordinate 8,674,155 of OZ035881.1, read as the reverse complement.
AATGTATAGTAATTTATCAAGAGAGACCGTTGGCCCAGTTTGCTGTATTTTTTTTCAATCCTTAGGAAAAGACGGGAAATTTGAGTGCAATTGTTACGAAATGGCTTTTCGAATGCACATATAGAAAATTATTAGCAAAAAACTCGGAAAATTCCGGAAAAGCGCAAAAAATTAGATTTTTTATCGACGAGATTTTGCAGTTTTCGCATAATTTGATGATTTTGATGTTGGTTGGAAAATTTAATGAGATAAATAATATCTATATATATAAAAATGGTGTAATAGTAATTCATAAAGTAATTCATCAATTGAGAACGGCTGGACCGATTTAGCTGAAATTTTGTTTCAGTTGTTCGCAATTGCCAAGAGAAGGTTAACGTGAGAGTTTTAGGAAAATCCTCCGGAAAAGCCGGGAAATTGGAATAACCGAAAAATGTTTTTTTGTATGTAATTTTGTGTGCAATTGTTACAAATGACTTCGAATGGAAAAATAAAAAAATTTTGTTGGAAAATTCTGGAAAAATTCGAAAATTTTTAATTTTCTTTATCGACGAAAATTAGCTTTTTGTCGTATGATTTCATAGTTTCGGATGATGTAACTGCGAAAAATTTTAGATAATTATTCCGACATGACTTTCCGAATGACAAAATAGACAAATTCTTGGTATAAAACTCGAAAAATTTGGATTTTTCGAATAAGACATGGTTGTTTTAGGGAGGGTTATTTACTAGACAATCAAACTTTGGACGAATCAAAAGGAACAAAATCGACAAAATGTTACTAGGAGAAGACCAGTCGTAAAGATAGACTTGAATCGCGCTGCTTTTGAATACGCCACAATCGCCTACAAAAATCTTCGTTAAGTTGATATGGGTTCATTGTCTGTCGTATGCCAGCATTGCAATGCATTGAAGTTACAATCGGAAACTCTCGGCTTATGCTGCGCTGGTGGCAAGGTGAAATTGCCGTTTTGACTCATCCGCCAGTGTCATTGTAACATATTCCTTTCTCTATAGAAATACAATTTAATCAAAACATTTCCTGGCAAATACACAAAAATATGAAGGATGCTTTCAAATGCCGTCATTCGGAGCCGAAGTTGTTGATCAACCCGGCAACAATCCGAGTTAAAAGGTAATGGATAGTATTACTGAAGCTGAGTAAACCCCTAGCTCAGTGAAAAATATTTTTTTCACTTTTTTAAAATAGGTCGCAAAAACATTTAATTTCTTTTCGTTGCTTAAAAAAAAGAAACGAAGACATAATATTTAATGAAATTAAGTATTCTAGGAATATCTTAAGCAAAGTGTAAACTAAGCTAAGGTTTTGCCCAACGGTCGAGTGTTTCCGAAAAAGTTTGATTTTGTGTCAGTGTTATTATAAGAAACAATTCCTCCCATTTTGCTCGAAATTGCTTCCACACATTCAGATTCAAGGGCAAATACATCATAGAGCTGGCGCTTTGTTACCACCACCAAACGAAGATCATAAGTTCCATCAGATCTATTTCGTTGGTGATTCGGCAATAGAACTAACGTTGTGCAATTTTTACTTTGATAAAACATGAAATGATCGAACAATTGCAAAATTTTCTGCATTGGAAACAATTATAGTGTTCAAATACTTGAATTTTTCAGAAAGCCGGTTTCCGGTTTATTCGAAAAATACCTTTTTCCAACAATTTGGTTTTCAAATACATGATTTGTTAGATTTAGGATATTTTAACTAAACATATAAGTGTAATCTATATGATGTACGCACAAACTTCAAAGGCGTTTTCTGTAAAATTTTCATTTTACACATACCTTGGTTTAGAATGAAGGTATCGATTTGATCACATGCATGTTAACCACCTTTTTACCATTCCATACGAATATCGACGGCGTGCTACTTATTTCGAGGAGAGATTCCAATCTATTTTAAGATGAGATCGGTCGAACATTTTTGTTAGGAGATAACTGCATTTAAAGTTGTTCATATGAATATCGGCGGCTTCACAGCTATTGCAGGCGTCGGGAGACTCATCGGTCATATGATGCACTTCAATACCCGTTGATGTTCTGCCGTGGAGAGGGTGAATATCACCACAATTTAAAGATGGTCAATACAACGACAGGTTTGTTTACAAGTCAAATAATTTTTATGCGTATCGATCGCAAATTGCGTTAGCTGTTGCACCATTTGCTGCCACTTTGTTGAAAGGCGGTCGAACTGCACACTCCGGTTTGAAGTTGCCGATGAATCTTCTCACAGTTGACAAGCCAATGTGCACAATATCCAGAAGTTCGGCAAAAGCTAAATTGTTGCGAGAATGCAAAATCACCATTTGGGATGAATGCACGATAGCGCATCAACGAGCTTTGGAGGCAGTTGGCCGAATGATGAAGGATTTATGAGGTGATTCGAAACGATTTTGTGGGGCTATAATATTTCTGTCGGAAGATTTTCGTCAAACGCTTCCCGCCATCCCAAAATCTACTGCTGCTGATGAAATTAATGTCTTTGTGGCGGAATGACAAGGAGTTGAAATTAACTACGAACATGAGAGTCACGTTGCAAAACGACCCATCGGCTACTGCATATTCAAAATATCTATTGGCGATTTGTAATGGCCGAATTCCTGTTGATGTTTCAACTGGATTGATGTCGTTCCTGTCAAATTTTTTCAAAGGAGAGGAAGTCCTTATCCCTCGAATTTCTATTATTCCAACCGATTTTCCTTTCAAATTCTAGCGAATTCAATTCGCCATTCGATTGGCTTTTGCGATAACAATCAATTAATGAAGGCATCAACTTGGAGCGAGACGAAGTTTGCCGAGTCAGAAGTTGTATGGCAGAACAACGTTTGCCGGGTCAGCTAGTTTTCTATATTTTTATTATTTTTTATAAATGAAGATTTCCAAAATTATCCTTTTACCCATTTATCCCATCGATATAATACTTAATATTACTTGGCTATTAAACAACATTGTCTTTTGTCGTTTTGTTTTCCCCTAGCAAAACAATTAAACATTTAGCTTTCCTCTTTCTCGCACCACATAAACCTCAGCTGTTTCTGTAACTATAGAACTGCCAATTAACCCAAAAAAGCTACATAACGAATATGTAGCTTTTTCCCTGCGCAAACTACAAGAAATAATTCTTTTTTAATGTCTTTATAAAAATTCACAAGAAAAAGTTCAAACTGTGCATATTCGCCAACATAAATCTTAAGAATGCTTGAGCATGAGCTGCAGCGCCATGAAGCAAGCAGACGTTTATAATAGTAATTGAAATTATAGTTTCTAATAAAAATGAGAGTAATGCAATGAAAGGGATGCAGAGAGTATAAGAGTACTACGAACTGTGCCTGGTAGCCAACTGCGTTATGCCATGAGTTTGAGCTTTAGGAAGTGGAGGGGGCTATAAAGTATTGACTACTAGAGAATTGGTTACAAGCAAACACAAAGTGAGTGCGAATAACTAAACTTGCAACGACGGTGCAGAGTGAAACTGTTGCAATTGATGCAGCTGCTTGAATTTGATCCTTTTTATGTGCTTGCCGGCAATTTCCCCACGCGATTTATTGCGCCATCGGAGATTCGTTTACATTCGTACACATGCCTTTGATGATGACTTTGTCTGCCACTACTACTACAGACTAACACACACACACACTTATACTTGAGCTACGGCAACTGCGTGTTAGTCTCATATGCGTGCATATTAGATGAAGAGAGTTATGCCGCACCCGGTTGTGAGGGGCTACTCCTCCATTGCGTACGAAATTTTCTGATGGCATTTATGTCGCTGACTATATACAAACGTACGTACGTCAATGTTCACCCCATAAAATTAACATGCAAACATTTGTGATAAATTACACTTACGTGTTGTGAATGGCAATCGTTTTAAAGGAATACTAAGGGAAGTTATCCGTTCCCCTGCCACCACCCGTCAATATGTCGAACGAGCTTTCAGAAATTGTTCTTTTGAAAGATTTTCTCAAGATTTTCTTGTGTTAGGAAGTTTGCACTAACAGCAAAAGGAGTTGCTGATGAGATCAAAAAGTTTTATGCATGACAAACAGAAAAAAAACCAAAGAGGAATGGGGGGGACTTGGTAACAAGTCAAGCAATTCAAAGATTTTATTATGCGACCTCTTGTCATTTAGGGCAATGGTTAGCAGCTAAATGGTGGTGATTTGTGTGTGCTATAGTTTGAGGTATATGACTTAAAATTTTTCGGAAAACTGGGTAATTAATTAACGAATTGCTAATAATTGAAAGTTATCGAATACTAATACTAATACTAATACTAATACTAATACTAATACTAATACTAATACTAATACTAATACTAATACTAATACTAATACTAATACTAATACTAATACTAATACTAATACTAATACTAATACTAATACTAATACTAATACTAATACTAATACTAATACTAATACTAATACTAATACTAATACTAATACTAATACTAATACTAATACTAATACTAATACTAATACTAATACTAATACTAATACTAATACTAATACTAATACTAATACTAATACTAATACTAATACTAATACTAATACTAATACTAATACTAATACTAATACTAATACTAATACTAATACTAATACTAATACTAATACTAATACTAATACTAATACTAATACTAATACTAATACTAATACTAATACTAATACTAATACTAATACTAATACTAATACTAATACTAATACTAATACTAATACTAATACTAATACTAATACTAATACTAATACTAATACTAATACTAATACTAATACTAATACTAATACTAATACTAATACTAATACTAATACTAATACTAATACTAATACTAATACTAATACTAATACTAATACTAATACTAATACTAATACTAATACTAATACTAATACTAATACTAATACTAATACTAATACTAATACTAATACTAATACTAATACTAATACTAATACTAATACTAATACTAATACTAATACTAATACTAATACTAATACTAATACTAATACTAATACTAATACTAATACTAATACTAATACTAATACTAATACTAATACTAATACTAATACTAATACTAATACTAATACTAATACTAATACTAATACTAATACTAATACTAATACTAATACTAATACTAATACTAATACTAATACTAATACTAATACTAATACTAATACTAATACTAATACTAATACTAATACTAATACTAATACTAATACTAATACTAATACTAATACTAATACTAATATTAATATTAAAAATAATAAAAATATTAAAGATATTAAAAATATTAAGAATATTAATTAATTTAAAAATATAAAGAATATTAAAAATAATTAAAATATTAATACAGTCGAGTACGGTTATAGCGAACTCCCAGGGACTACGCATTTAAGTTCGTTATATCCGAGGTATGAAAAATAGACTCAAAATTATTTTTACTATATTTTATTTATTATGGGACCGGCCGTGGCATAGTGGTTTGAACACGCGACTACCATGCGGGAGATCGCAGGTTCAAACCTGGCTCCAGTTATCTTAAAAAAAAATTTTTTTCATTGTCGGCTCCCCTCTAATGTTGTTGACAATAACTTCGCAGTATAAGTGTCGAGTCAATCGGCGTGTCTAGTAAGAGCTTCTCAAAAAGTGACGTTCTTATTCGTCGATAAACAAGTAGGTGCCGTTAGTTGTGAATCTAAAAATAGAAACCGTGTTAATTCACAACAATGCGAGAAGCTTTCCCATACCTCATTCATGTGGTGGAAAGGGCAATTAAGTTTTTTTTTATATTTTATTAGTTTTAATATTTTTTAACAGTATTTTATTACATTAATAAAAATTTGATCAATCAACTTTAAAATAAATCAAACAAATCTTCAGGAATAAAAACAACAGAATAACATTTCAGTATTTATTTGAAAGAAATTACTTTACCGTTGCTGACATAATTAAAAACATTGTAGATAGTTCGTTATAACCGTCAAAAAATGTATGAATACTGGAAAATGGAACAACAAATATTGTTTGTTATACGTTAAGTTCGCTATAAACGATGTTCGCTATAACAGTAAAGATTTATATGAAAAAATTAAGCAAAACCGTTGGGACCAGAAAAAGTGTTCGTTATAACTGAAAGTTCGCTATGTGTTCGTTATATACGTACTCGACTGTAATATTTAAAATATTATAGATATTAGGCTGTTGAAGATATAATAGTTCCACCTTCCTTTTGTGGGAGTTAAAAAAATCATAAAAAAAAAGTTTAAAGAGAATGGCTTAATTTACGGTCTTAAGTGTTTATAGTATTTGTAGTAATTTTCTTTATCAATTTGGTATGGTTTTTTTGTAGGTATTTTAAATTTACTTCAAATACAAAATTCATACAAATACTAATATAATATGGTCATTCGTAATTTCTTATAAGAAATTTAATTTTTGTCAAAAAAGTTATCAAGTTTTTTTACTCACTTATTCCAGATCATGTCGCCCGACATCAAAGGCATTTCCATCAGCAGAGCCGACAAAAACGAAGACTTCCCGCTGCCATTTTTGCCCACAATCATGGTAAGTTTACCGCGTGGCACCACAACATCACGTATATAAAGAATGTGCGACATTTTCTGAGGATGCCAAGAGAATTTGCAATCTCTTACGAATACAGCAATATCATCGGGCATTTTTAGCAGCAAAGAGTCGCGATGCCAAGAATCGGTTTTACTATGTCTATGCTGCATCTGATGACCATGATGATCTTTATGCTGACGATGATGCTGATGTTGTTGCAATTGATGCTGCTGCTGTGGCTGTTGATTAGGCTGCTGCTGATTGTGACTATGCGACATAGAAGAGTAATTCTTGCGCGGTTTTATAACCACATAAGGGGTATTGCGCAACAATTCCTTGCGCGCATGTGATGATAGCTTTTTATGATCCATAAAAGGAAATTCCAACAACTCTTTAGCGTCTTGATGTGCCAGTGGTGTTTGAGGCTCAGAGTTAGCCAAAGGTGCCGGCTTTTCTGGTATAAATATTTTTATGTTTTGTTTGTCGCCTACTTTCGTTGAAGATTTCGTCGTCAACTCATTGCTCGTTTTTAAAGTTATATTAGCCGGCAGAGATTGTGATTTATTCTCATACATATCCAAAGAGGCATCACTTTTACTAAGAATACGTGCCATATTGCGGATACCCTCAAACTGTTTTTGTATTTCTGGCACTGAAAGAAAACGCTCTAGTCGCCTGGTAGACACCACAGCCGACAGGATAATGGGTACAGTTATAGGAAATATCAGCAAAGGAACTGTGAGCTGTTGAAAGAGAGCTAAAGCGGAAAACAGACGACTGGCGGTAAAGTCTGAGCCCGTTTCGCGGTACACATAGACGGCCAGGGTAACAAAAGTGATCAGTACCGAGGAAATGTGGGTTAAAATGGCTGCAAATAGATGTAAAATTCTCAATGTCTGGGAATTAGTTTTAAACTTAATGTGAATGTTTAACTTACTCATTAAGGTCCAGTAGAATGAATCCTTGTTCAGATATTTCAGTTCCTTTTGCCGCGCCTCTGAAATTTTCTTGATGAAAACATTATCCCAGGCATTAAGTTTGATTAACTTTATGCCCATAAAGCAGTCATGCAGCTTTTTGAGACGATTGTCGGTGAATTTCTGGAAAAGGATATTATACAAAAAAACTTTAAATTAAAGGCCGTATAATAACCAACAATGACAATTTGAAAACCTAAATAACATAAGTCCTAAATAGAATAGATCCATAGAATAGATCCCAGGTCCTCGAAAGAGTCGGCATGAAATTGGTAGTCGAATTCGGAAAATTTTTGTACAAAAATGTTGTTTTTACCTTAGATTGCATAGAAGAGGACCAATGCCCTTTAAGGATTAAGAAAACAGGACATGGAACAGGTCGAGGATCCTCGAAATAGTCGTAATCAAAACCTATTCAGTTAACCTCACACAGTTTTTGTATGACAAAGTTTTTTAACCTTAGATGACAATTTGTCAATGACATAGCATATGACCAATGTCCTTCAAGGATTAAAAAAGCGGTATATAGAGCAGATCTGGGGTCCTCGAAAAGGTCGGGGAAAAATATGTAGTGAAATTCGCAAAGGAAAAAGTTTTTTTTTCTTCAATGGCAATTTCTCTATGACATAGCATATGACCAATGTCCTTCAAGGATTAAAAAAACAAAATATAGAACAGATCCAGGGTCCTCAAAAATGTCGGGGAAAATATGTGGTGAAATACCCAAAATTTTTGTACACAAAAGATTTTTACCTAAATCCATGATATAGAATAATACCACTGTCATTTAAGGATTGAGAAAACAGGATATAGAACAGATCCAGGATCCTCGAAACAGTCGAGATCAAAAATATTCAGTTAACCGCAAAGAAAAAGTTTTTTTTTACCATAGATAACAATTTGTCAATGATATAGAACAGGACCAATGTGAATTAAGGATAGAAAAAACAGGACATAGAACATATCCAGTGTCAAGATTCTAAAAAAACTAAATAGTCAATTTCGCAAAATTTTTCCACAAAAAAGTTTTGTTTACCATAGATGGCATAGATTAGGACCAATGTCGTTAAAAGATTGAGGAAAAAGGACATAGAACAGAACCAGGGTCCTCGAATAATCGGAAAAATTAGATGGTCAAGTTCGCAAAATTTTATTTAAAAAAAAACCTTTTTACCTTAGGTGACAATTTGTCAATGACACTGCATGGTATCAGGGTCCTTTAAAGATGGATAAAACAGGGCATAGAACAGATCCGGGAACCTCAAAAGGGTCGGAAATAAATAGATAGTAAAATTCGGAAAATTTTTATACAAATTAGTTTTTTTTTTTACCTTAGATGGCATAGAATAGGACCAATATGCATTGTGGATTGAGAAAAATAGGACATAGGACAGATCCAGGATCCTCGTAAGAGTCAAAAAAACTACATATACGAATTCGCAAAATTATTTTATACAAAAGATTTTAACCATAAATGATAATTTGTCAATGACATACAATAGGACCAAGGTTCTTAAACGATTAAGAAATCAGGATCAAACCGAATCAGAGTCCTCGAAAAGTTCGGAAACAAATAAATAGTCAAATTCTCAAAATTTTGGTACAAAAAATTGTTTTTTCTTAAATGATAACTTGTCAATGACACAGCATCCGGACCAGTGTCATTAAAGGGTGAAGAAAACAGGATATAGAACAGATCCAGGGTCCTCGAAAGAATCGGAAATAATTAGATAGTCAAATTCGCAAAATTTTTGAACAATAATAAAGATTTTTATAGATTTTTATCTTAGATGACAATATGTCAATGACATACAATAGAACCAATGTCCTTAAGCGATTAAGAAAAACAGGACATAGAACAGAATCAGGGTCCTTGAAAAGGTCGGGAAGAAATAAATAGTCAAATTCTCAAAATTTTGGTACAAAAAATTGTTTTTTCTTAGATGATAACTTGTCAATGAAACAGCATCCGGACCAGTGTCATTTAAGGGTGGAGAAAACAGGACATAGAACAGATCGAGGGTCCTCGAAAGAATCGGAAATAACTAGATATTCAAATTTGCAACATTTTTGTACACAAAAGACTTTTACCCTATATCACAATTTGTCAATGACATACAATAGGACCAATCCTTAAAAAAAGGACATAGAATAGATCCAGGATCCTTGAAAGAATCGGAAAGAAATAGATAGTCAAATTCGATAAGTTTTAGTATAAAAAATTATTTTATTTTAGATGGCATAGAACAAGACCAATGTCAATTAAGGATTACGAAAAAAGGATATAGAACAGATCCACAGTCCTCGAAACAGTCAGAATCAAAAAAATGTTCAGTTAACTTTGCAAAGTTTTTGTACACAAAAGATTTTTTCCTTAGTTTACAATTTATCAATGACATACAATAGGACCAATGTCCTTAAAGGATTACAAAAAAAAACATATATTTAAATTTGCAAAATTTTTGTACACAAAAGATGACAAATTGTCAATGACATACAATAGGACCAATGTCCTTTAGGAATTGAAAGGATCTGAAGCCTCAAAAGAGTCGGAAAGAAATAGATAGTCAACTTCGCAAATTTTTTTTACAAAATACTTCTTTACCTTGGATGACAATTTTTCGATAACATAGAATAGGACAAGTCCTTTAAGGATTGAGACAGTTACATTCAGAGAAATTAGAAACTCAATTTTGCAAAATTTTTGTACAAACAATGTTTTTTACCTAAGATGGCATAAAATAGGACCTATATGCATTATGGATTGAGAAAAAAAGGACATAGGACAGGTCCTCGAAAGAGTCGAAAAAATAGATATTAAAATTTGCAAAACTTCTGTACACAATAGATTTTTACCTTACATGGCAATTTGTCAATGACATACAATAGGATCAGTGTCCTTAAAGGATTGAAAACACAGGTCATAGAACAGGATCCTCGAAAGAGTCGGAAAAAAATAGATAGTTAACTTCGCAAATTTTCTCTACAAAAAACTTACTTAGACTCTTTTTACCTTAGATAACAATTTGTCAATGCCATACGATAGGACCAATGTCCTTTAAGGAATGAGAAAAAAGGCAATAGAAGGGATACGGGACCCTTGAAAGGGTTAGAAAGATATAGATTGTCAAATTCGGAAAACTTTTGTACAAAATTTTTTTTACGTTGAATGGCATACATTTGGACCGGTGTCCTTTGAGGATTGAGAAAACAGGATCCTCGAAAAGTAAAAAGTCAAAAAAATGTTTATCTTGAAAATTTAAATTACATCTACATATTCATATTCGTGTTGTCGAGTACTATCTGTGTAGCAAATTTTATCTCTTTAGAGCTTTAGTTTTGCCAAGCTCACTACGTTCACTGATCCGAAATTAAAAGCTAGTCTGCATATTCATATTCATGTTTTGTTGTACTATCTGGGTGTCAAATTTCATCTCTCTATGGGTAAAATACTGTACGGTCACGTCCACCCCGCCCACAAATCCAAAATTAAAATGTCATCTGCATATTCATATTCAAGTTTCCTTGTACTACCTGGGTGTCAAATTTCATCTCTTTAGGGGTGTAAAAATGTCATCTGCATATTCATATTCGAATTTCCTTGTACTACCTGAATGTCAAATTTCATCTCTCTAGGGGTAAAATGCAGTCCGGTCACGCCCACACCGGCCACAGACTTAAATTTAAATTTCGTCTACATATTCATATTCGTGTTGGCGATTACTATCTGTGTAACAAATGTTATCTCTTTAGAGCTAAAATATAGTTTTGCCACGCCCACTCCGCCCACTGATCTACAATTTAAATTTCATCTACATACTCGTGTTGTCGAGTACTATCTGTGTACCAAATTATATATCTCTAGGTCTACAATACGGTTTTGCCGCGCTCACATCATTGATTCGGGACTCAATTTTGAGAATTGCACGTGAAAGTAGCTCCAAAAACAAGAACTTATACATCATTCTTTTTGTCAAGTTAGCTGCATTAATAATTTAATGGGCATGCGAATTTTTTTCCTCAAGGTGGATTTTTAGCACTTTTTCTATATTTTGACACGATTACATCTCGGTATACCGTAAGGAACATCTATTTTTTGCCTGAAGCAATGTTGTAGATATTGAAGAGGGGTTTAGCCAATTTCAAATTTGGACAAGCAGTTGATTAAAATCATTTCTCCCCTCCCTTATTTGAACTAATGTTATATGTTTTTTAATAACTCCCTTAAGTATTCTTCAAAAAATAACTGCCCAAAATAACGTTGTAATCAAAAAAAGCTCACATTAAATATTGCCTAACACATATTTTTTAACAATTACCTGTCATTAATGGAATAACTTTACGCAGTTTCTGCTTAAAATACTCTTAAAAGTAAAATTTCTTAACCTAACAAAGAAAAAAACAGCAATAATTTCAAAGGCTTGCCCTACAACTTTGAGCTAATTAAATTCAATAGTTGGTTGAATCAAGTATTTTTTCAAAACAACTGAACAAATTTAAAAATAGCACAAAAAACACTTACACGCGCTCACACACTCACATACTCACACAAGAAAAACTTTCATTTTGTAACACACACACAAACAGGGTTAACATTTTAAAAGTTTCTCTACAACAACCAGGCCTTAATTGAAAATAAATATTGCCTACTTTTGGGTGAAAGTTAACATAAACATTATACAATGCATACTTTTACAACAGCACACAGCAGCACGTGGTGCCAAAGTGAGAGAGAGCGAGAAAGAAAGAGGCAGGCAATATGTTAACAAAAGCGGCTCACAACACAATGTAAAACTCGTAAATTGCATTAAAATTGCTTACACATTCCTCTCTCTCTATCTCTCCCCCCGTTCTGGCTTTCGCCTCGCCCAACCCTCTCACATTGCAACTCGGCTACAGTTTCACTTTCATTACATTTGAGCACAAAACAATTGAATACTTACCGCCATTATTTCAGCATTGCGAGACATAGATTTGCCAATCAAAAACTGCAATGGAGTCATTGTTAGAATGCATACAAATGACCCAATAACCGCGCTGATACCCAATTTCAAATACAGCAAATACATGACGATGCCAATCTGTAAATAGAAGTAGAACAAAAAATTAAAAAGAGCAAATAGAAAACAACTAATACAAATGCATATTGAATTTTTGTGTAAATCTAAAGCATATTTTAAGGGATTTGCTCTATAGAGCTTTGAGCAATTAAAAACTTTAAATAATTTAACAACTTCTTGCGTGTGTGTGTGTGTTTAAGGATATAATTAAATTTTGTTTGCCAATTTTTTGGAATATTTTACTGAAGTAAATATACAAAATGGCCATAGTAAGTGGGTTATGGTTATATAATTGAATCTATAGTCTTTAGATTGTAAATTGATAAAGTTAATGCCGTAATGTCTACAATGAAATTAATTTTAAAAGAAAGTTAGACGATAAGAACTAATAAAGGCAAAGTGAATTAGATAGTAACATTTGTTAAATGCAACGCACAGTGGTTTGTAACACGAACAAAACCAGGTGGTTATAAATATGATTATAAAGATATATGAAGACCAATTGAAGACCAAAGATTTAAGGATATGTTGAACAGACTATACTAGGCCTTGCGAAGACTATCCGTACCATATCTCGAACCACCAAAGTTCCGTGAAGTTAAGTCCTCACGGGCAGGTATTCATGTAGAGCATAATGACATCTGATCCTGCTGCATGTCTCCGAACCTTGGTTGCTTACACAGGTGGGTGCAGCTCATCTGGCTGTGTTTCAGAGAAAAATACTCTGCCAAATATATGGACTCATTTAGGTTAACGGCGAGTTCAGAACTCGTATGATTTATGAGCTGTTCGAGTTATACCACGACTTTAATGTGGCCAAGCGAATCAAATACAATGATAAATCTGACTTTGCCATGGCGTGAGGATGGATGGAGAAAACTCCAATGTGAAAGTTATTCCACCAAGTCCCAGGAAGATGAATCACTGACACTGCTAGATGGGACTTACTGGAGGCGATGCGCACAAAATCGAAGCGAATGGAAGTCTCTTATCATTTTACCCTCTGACTTAGGCTTTTTCTTAATTTCCCTTTACATCCCATGAGTGAGATATGGGGCAGCTTCTCGCATTGTTGTGAACTAACACATCTACTTTAGATTCACAACAAACGACACCTACTTGTTTATCGTGACGAATGCGAACGTCAGTGTTTGAGAAGCTTTTACTAGACATGCCGGTTGACTCGACAATTATACTGCAAAGTTGCTATCGACAACATCGAGGGGGGCCCGCAATAAAAAGAAAAATGTAGATAACTGAAGCCGGGAATCGAACCACGGATCTCCCGCATGGTAGTCGCGTGTTTTAACCACTATGCCATGGCCGGTCCCCAAGGCTTTGAATACTTTGTACAAATTCACACACAAATTTTTTTTATAACGTCCTCTAACTAAATTTGCCACAAAAGTACATTTATTTGTACTTGATGCTGATGCCTAAAATTATGTTCAATAAAAGTACTTTTTTGTAAAATAATAGTAATTTTTGGTAAAATTAAAGCACAGAACATTTAAAGTAATTTCTGGTACAATAAAGTACTTTTTGTTACAATAAAAGTACTTTTTGGCAAATGAAAGTAAAATAAAAGTACCAATTGGTACAAATAGAGTAATTTTTTTACAAAAAAGTACTTTTTTACAATAAATGTACTACTTAGTAAAGAAAAAGTACTCTGCTATAATAAAAGTACTTGTAGATACAATAAGAATACTTTATGGTACAATAAAATAATTTTTTGGCAAAGGTAAAGTGAATTTTTTGGAAAAATATATGAAGCTATTGGTACAATAAGAGTACTTTTATTGAACTAAGTACCATTTGATACAAAAAAAAAATCACTTTCTGGTACAATGAATGTATTTGCTGGTACAAAAAAGTTACTTCTGACAAAATAAAGGTACTTGGTGCAATTAAAGTACTGTTTTATACAATAAAGTAATATTTAGTACACGAAAAAAACTTTTTGGTACAATAAAAGTACACTTTTGTAAAAATAAAATAACTTTTTGATACAAATGAAATACATTGTGGTACAACAAAAGTACTCCTTGGTAGAATAATAGTACTTTTTGGTATAATTAAAGTACTTTTCTGGTACAACAAAATTACCAATTGGTACAATAAAAGTACCTATTGGAATGGGACTTTGCCCAGAGGTGGAAAGTTACTGATTGTCACTCACTTGGGAGTGACCAGAATCGATTCCTTTGTGGCACTGTCCAAGCAGCTAACTACTTCCGGTCTTAGACCAAGTATTCCCTGGGCAATGACTTTAAAGCAACCGCTTTGAAGTTAGCTAGAGTTAGAAGGCGAAATGTTGAGTAACCTAATCGGCATGCTACCACCGATGCGTCTTAGGAACTAGGTAACAGAAGTTACTGAAACTCAACACAGGCTCTCTTAGTGGCTTTGGCAGCCCCAAGAAACTAAGATCGGGAGCCTAATGGCCTAATAAGCCACTCTCCTTAAACAAAAATTTATTATGAAAACACGAAGAAAACGAAAAACAAGAACCCCCCCAAATGTTGACGACCCCCGCAAACGATATAAGGACCATGATTTAAGGATATGCACCTGGAATGTCCGAACTCTATACAGAGATGGTGCCTCTATCCAACTGGCGGATGTCCTCGACAAATACAAGGCTGACATCACCGCCATACAGGAAATGAGATGGACGGGACAGGGATGCACACGACGGAAGAACTGTGACATCTTTTACAGCTGCCATGCAGAAAGACACGAATTTGGATGTGGTTTCATAGTCGGCAAGAGACTTCGACACCTGGTCTCGCGGTTTAATCCTGTAAATGACCGTATAGCCACCATTCGCATCCGGGCGAAATATTTTAACATTACGCTGATTTGTGTACACGCCCCGACGGAAGACAAAGACGATGACATCAAAGATGCATTCTATGAGCGCCTGGAGGATATATATGACCGCTGCCCTGCACATGACATTAAAATTGTTCTGGGAGATTTTAATGCTAAAATAGGAAGGGAAGATGCTCTTGGTTCAGCAGTCGGAAAATTCAGTCTACACAACAACACCTCCGATAACGGATTCAGACTGGTAAGTTTCGCGTCGGCAAGAAACATGGTTGTGAGTGGAACCAGATTCCCGCATAAAGATATCCACAAGGCAACCTGGATATCTCCCGATCAAAATACAAGAAATCAGATTGATCACGTGGTAATTGATGGAAGGCATGTCTCAAGCGTTATGGACGTGCGTGTGATGCGCGGTGCAAATATCGACTCGGATCACCACCTAGTTGCAGCCAAGGTACGCACACGATTAAGTAGAGCTAAAAACACTCTTAATCAAACGCAAAGGAAGCTAGACATCACAAAGCTGCAGACCACTGAGATAGCCAATGCCTACTCCAACCAACTCTCTCAATTACTCCATACAAATCCCCCTAGTTCTGATGTTCCCGACATGCAGTGGGAGCATATTGCGAATTCTATGACCACTGCCGCAACAACCGTATTGGGTTATGAAAAACCACGCTCAGACAAGCCCTGGTACGATGACGAATGTCGCGAAATGTCTGAGGAAATGGATGCTGCATACAAGGCAAAACTGCAGCCAATGGCGACGCGTGCGGTGACGGAGCGTTATAAAGAGAAAAGGAGGGAGATGAAACGCCTGTTCAGACGTAAAAAGCATCTGTGGAAGAAAAGAGAGAGCCAGGATATCGAAAACTACAGGGATAGAGGTGAGGCCCGAAAGTTCTACCAAAAGGTAAAAGTAAAGGTTTTGGAACAGGGATCCCCACTTGTAAGGACAGAGACGGAAATCTGGTCACGGACACTCAGAGTGTGCTGCAAATATGGAGGGAACTCTTTCAATCTCTTCTCGTTCCCGAAGGCAGCATAAGTGACGGAATCGCACCAATCATCGACGATGGAGTAGATTGTCTACCACCGAGCCAAAACGAGATCAGCACGGCAATTGCCCGGCTTAAAAATAATAAAGCTGCGGGAGCCGATGGACAGCCGGCAGAGCTTTTTAAAGCCGGCGGCGATGACCTGGTAACATGCATGCACCAGCTCATAAACACGATTTGGCTCAGGGAATGCATGCCCGATGATTGGAATCTGAGTGTCCTATGTCCCGTGCTTAAGAAAGGCGATCCTAGTGTGTGTACCAACTATCGCGGGATTAGCCTTTTACCCATCGCATACAAGGTAATGTCTAGTGTGTTATGTGAAAGACTAAAGCCCCTCCTGGCGAACCTGATTGGACCTTATCAGTGTGGCTTTAGACCTGGTAAATCCACCACCGACCAGATATTCACGCTACGACAAATCCTGGAGAAGACCCAAGAAATGCAGATCGATACCTACCGTCTGTTCATCGATTACAAAGCTGCATTTGACAGTCCGATACGACAGAAATTGTTGGTTGCTATGGCTGAGTTTGGTATCCCCGCAAAACTAATTCGACTCTGCGGGATGACACTGACTGACACGAAGTCTTCAGTGAAAATTGGCAAAAATCTGTCAGAGCCATTTTCTACCAAGCGAGGCTTTAGACAAGGCGATAGTCTGTCCTGCGATCTCTTTAACATCGTAATGGAGATGATCATGCGGAAAGCAGCAGTAAACAGGAATGGCACCATATTTAACAAAAGCCACATGTTGCTCGCATATGCTGATGATATTATTGGACGTGGATTACGAGATGGATTGCGAGATGTTACTGCGGCTGAAGCGGGTCTGGTGATAAACGAGGACAAAACCAAGTTATTTGTTTCAACGAACAAAGAGTCCACTCGTCTGGGACGCTGCGTGAACGTTGACAACTATAATTTTGAAGTGGTAGATGATTTTGTCTACCTTGGCTCCGCCATAAACAAAAATAATAATGTCAGCCTCGAAATCAAAAGACGAGTATTGATCGCAAACCGCTGCTACTATGCGCTAAGTAAGCGATTTAACGACAAAGCGCTCTCTCGAAAAACAAAGATCCAGCTCTACCAGACTCTGATCCTACCTGTATTGCTCTACAGCGCAGAATCGTGGGTAATGACACAAGCGGATCAATCTATTCTGGGAGTCTTCGAGAGAAAAATACTGCGCAAAATATTTGGACCCATCATCGTGCACGGCGAGTACCGTCGTCGAATGAATCATGAGCTGTATGAACTGTACAACGACATCGACGTGGTCAAGCGCGTTCAAATAGACCGAATGCGCTGGCTTGGACACGTTGTACGAATGGACGACAACGCTCCGGCTCGAAAAGTCTTCGGCAATAAACTCGATGGGCGGCGCAGGAGGGGGCGACCAAAACTCCGATGGATAGACCAGGTGACGGAAATGTTAAATAAGCTTGGTATGACGAACTATCTACGGTGCGCAAAAGACCGAAGCGCTTGGAATGGTTTTCTACGTGCGGCTACTGATAGATGAATTTCTGTTGTTGCTGCCTGTAAAGAAGAAGAAGAAGTAAAGAAGATTGGTACTATAAAAGTACCATTTGGTATAAAAGAGTTTTTTTACAATAAAAGTACTTTTTTGTACAATGGGCGTATTTTGTGTTAAAATAAAGTGCAGCTTTGTACAAAAAAGTTTTTTTTGACACAATAAAAGTACTACTTGGTACAATTATGTACCTTTTTATATAAATAAAGTAAATGTTTCTACATGAAAAACTTTTTGGTACAATAAAAGTGCAATTTTTTTGTAAATAAAAACACTTTTTGATACAATAAAAATACATTTTGGTACAACCAAAGCACTTTTTGGTACAATAATAGTACATATTGCTACAAAAAAAAAACACTTTTTGGTACAATAATAGTACTTTTTGGTCTATTTTAAGTACTTTTTTGGTACAATAAAAGTACCTATTGGTACAATAAGAGTACTTTGTGGTACAAAAAAAGTACTTTTTATGCAATGAAAGTAATATTTGGTACAAAAAAGTACTATTTTATAGAATACAAAATACTTTGGTACAATAGAAGTACTTTTTAGTACAATTAATGTATATTGTGATACAATAGAGGTACAGCTTGGTGCAATTGGTACTATTGACACAATAAATGTACAAAAAAATACCTTTGTGGTAATTTTTTTCAACTTTTTAACAACTTTTTATACAATAAAAGTACTTTTTCATTCAACAAAAGTACTATTAGCTGTATATAAAACACTTTTTGGTACAACAAAAATGTGGTACAATATGAGTCCTTTTTGGTACAATAAATATACTTTCTGTCTACAATATAGTACTTTCTTGTCCAATAAAATTAAAATTCAAATAAAAGTCAAAATTTATACAATAAGTACTATTTTTGGTACATAAAAGTTCTTTTTATACAATTAAAGTAGTATCTGGTACAATAGAAATACTTTCTGACACCATAAAAGCATTTCGTAGTACAATAGAAGTACAGTTTGGTACAAAAAAAGTACTTTTGATTTTAAAATTTGTTTATTTGATAGTACCTTTTTTGGTACTTTTTAAAAATTGTATTGAATTATATTAAAATTATTAATTTGTTTCATTTGAAAAACACCCGAAAACTTAATATAAATACTTTTTTACTTCAAATCGACATTAAATTATTATGGCATGTAACTTGACAAAACGAATGATGCAGAATTACTTCTTTTTGTGGCTACTTTCACGTGCAGTTCTCAGAATAGAGTCCCAAATCAATGAGCTGAAAAATTTCGTACTGTGTAATATCTCGAAAGTATTTTATGTACCTTAAATTAAGTTTATTTTGTATTATGTGTTTTTCGTTCTAAAATTTAGCCATATCTTAATTAGTTAAAATCACAGACATTATCTTATTTTATTTTGTGCGACTCTATACCCCTGAAATTATGCAGTAATTGGCATTCTATTTTTCTCCTAAAACCTATGCAACATAAGTCATTTTTCAAAAATATCCAACACAACCATAAATCCATGATTTTTCAAAAATTCTAACAAATGTCACTAATTTTACCAAAGATATCATAAGGGCGAATGAAATACAGCCAACATCCCAATGAAAAAATGAAAACATTCAAGCAAAGCTCAGCTCAGCACCAAAAATAAACCGTGCAAGAATACACAAAATTTGCATGTGTTTTGTTACGCATAAAAACGCAAATCTTTGGTCTATCTGGAAAATCTTTAGCCTTGTGTTAATTGTGTGCGTGCGTGCGTTTGTGTGTTTCTTCTCAAACCAATTTGGACCACTTTTTCAGTTATACCCCTCCACAAAAATCTAGAAATAATAAAGAAAAGGTTCCCCCACCTCAACTCTCATTGCGCCCTCTACACAAGTGAACAAAAAAAAAATTCATTACATGTGTGTGCATAATTAATTTTTACAAATTGCTGGATGTTGGCAAAGTTCACGTAGCAGTTTACCGCAATAGATGAGTGGAGCGTTTAATTTCCACGACGCATACATCTGGCGTATGTGAAAATTCCTAATATTATTTGCATGTTTTAACTTAAGTCATTTATTTTGTGTTTGCTGCTGCCGCCACCGATGACGATGACATTACATGCGTTTACCTTTTGACGTCTGTTGCTATAAATTTTCGTAAAGCAAACATATTTATTTAAATTAACCAAACGAAGCAACCAACTAACTGGTATTTACCGTCCCTAACATACATTCCATTGCACCACCATCACCAAAACCCACACCACCACTACCACTACCAGCCACCATCAGAGATTCGAAATTCCATTTGGAATTGTAGGTCTAAATTGTTTAGAATAGCTCATGAATTTTCTATGTGGGCGTGTGTTTGTGTGTGTGAGCTTAGTTAGGCCACGTTTGTTTACTCAGTTGTTTGGTTGTTTGGTAATGTCACCCAAGGTTGGTGCCCTTGGTAAGGGGCACATGTGTGTGTAAGAGAGAGTGTGAGTGCGTGTGTGTGCGTGTGTGTGCGTGTGTGTGTGTGTGTGTAGTTTCCACCACCTTGGTTTCTCTGAATACTGTGCTAATGAGTAAATTGCAGGGAATTACTATTTAAAATGTTTTAAATTGCATTAGGGGAACATTTAGCCTAAACGTATGCAACAGTTTGTGTAGAATTTTGCGTATGAAACTATGCAATGTTTGGTTTTAAACATAATGCTACACTTGCAGTGGAAAGTTTTGGGAGACTTAATAATATTAATGATTTTCGGAAATTCGAAACGATTGTATAAATATAATAACAATGTGCGGCAGCCGACAAAATCAGCTAGGGATCCGACTACCGGGACGTCCAAAAGTGACAAATTCCCCTATATGACACTTAGTAACTTCAAATCGATATATCTCGATTTCTAGACGTGATCCAGGAGAAGCGCTGCACAGTGCTTCGACTCATAGACATAAATCGGTAAAAAATAATTGTCTCAAAATGTAATGAAGGTTATACTGATCGGCAGATTAGAACACAACTCACATCAATTTTAAGGAACTGGTTTCATACGATTGTCAGTGAAATTTAACCAAAAATTAATGAAACTAATTTGTATTGAAAATAATTCCTAACAAGTGAGAAAGTTTCAGTCGGGTAAACCGAATTACATATACTCAACCCTCAGTAAAAACATAAAATTGACTTAACACAATACAGAATTTGGCCAGTATCGCATTGGGTGTATTGATATTGTTACTTGATTTCTTAAGTGCGAGGAATGGTACATTTGTATGGAAGGTACCAGAAGGGGCGTGGCTAGGCTTCCAGTTTTTTCTCCAAAATTTTATTCTGTTACAGATTTACAAAATATAGAATTTGGGTACGATCTCGTTGGGTGAATTGATATTATTACTCGACTTCGAAAGTAGAAAATCACGATTTTTATCCAATTCAGTTTGCTCAGTCAATTGCACAGTACAACATTTGTCAACTCATTGATTTGGGACTCAACTCTGAGAACTGCACATGAAAGTATCCCCAGAAAGGAGAAGTTCTGCATCATCAATATATTTTAAATGAAATGAGCTGTATTTCATTGAAATTGGTCTACAACTTTCGATTTCATTCACAACACATGATTTTGGTACTCAATTCTGAGAACTGCACGTGAAAGCAGCCCCAAAAAGAAGAAGTTCTGCATCATTTGTTTTGTCAAGTTACATGCCATAATAGTTTAATATCGGTTTGAAGTTAGTAAGAATCGTATAGGGACATTTTTCACGTGTTAGGCTCTTTTGTTATATTGTTATATGGCGTATGATTATCATAAGTAATATTCCACGTAAATCATACGCGACGGAGTACAACAGTTTTATGGAAAAATTAAACTGTTGCTTAGGTAGGGAAACGTTATATGAATAGATTAAAAGAATTGTAGTTCTTATTTTTTTAAAAATTTGTTTCACCTAAATCGAACTAGTGGTTCTCGAGTTATGTCAAACAAAAGAGCCTAAAACGTGACATATTCCCCTAAACGATACTTACTAACTTCAAATCTATATTACTACTTCTTCTTTTTGGGGCTACTTTCACAGTCCTCATTATTGAGTCCCAAATTAATGAGCTGAAAAATGTTGTACTGTGTTAGTTAACTGATGAAATTTCAAGACCCATTGGGAGAAGGAGGTATTCTTATCCGATTCTGCTCAAACTATGTACAATAAGGATAATAGTCAGTAAACTACGTTTTGCAAAATTTGGTGTGATACCAAAAGTCACTAATTTTTGTATAAATAACTTTTATTGACCGATATAACTTTTCCCGGTAGTCAGAACCGCTACCGATTACTCACCCATATTAAATTATTATGGCATGTAACTTGACAAAACGAATGATGCAGAACTTCTTCTTTTTGGGGCTACTTTCACAGTCCTCAGTATTGAGTCCCAAATTAATGAGCTGAAAAATGTTGTACTGTGTTAGTTAACTGATGAAATTTCAAGACCCATTGGGAGAAGGAGGTATTCTTATCCGATTCTGCTCAAACTATGTACAATAAGGATAATAGTCAGTAAACTACGTTTTGCAAAATTTGGTGTGATACCAAAAGTCACTAATTTTTGTATAAATAACTTTTATTGACCGATATAACTTTTCCCGGTAGTCAGAACCGCTACCGATTACTCACCCCTACGATTTGTTGCACAGTGTAATAAATCAACTTTTGCCCCCTGAAACGATTTCTGTGTCAGGAAAGGTCTTTCAAGAGACAACTTTCCACTGGCCTAAGTTTTGTGGGAAAAAAATAACTCTTTAACCTGAAATTTTGCATTTGCATGAAAATAAAAATTATTGCATACTCTAAGGCCGCAAAATGTTTTTAAAACAGTGGCATATTTTAAGAAGAAATACCTGTATTCCAATTTTTTGACATCATCTTTGTGTGGGATATAACCGAAGGCGTGGCACTTCTACGCCACGAAAGGTCATACAAGAGACAACTTTCCATTGGCCAAAGTATTCTGGGAAAAAAAATTATCTCATTGACCTGAAATTTCCATACAAAGCAAGGATAATTATAAAAAATAAAAACTATTGCATACTCTGAGTACCACACTATTTTTTTATAAGCGTGGCATATTTCAGGGCCAATTCCATCACTGCCAATTTGTTGACATTACATTCACGTAAGAATACTTTATTTATTATCCCCTCAAACATTTGCATATTTTTTTATAATTTAGCCCATGCCATAAAATCACTTCACTTTAATCACCCGCCGATCACTGATCCCCTACGATTTTTCGCACAATGATATGAATCAAACTTTTTTCTCTAAAACGATTTCTACGTCAGGAAAGGTCCTACAATAGACAACTTTTTATTGGCTAAAGTATTGTGGGAAAAATATACTCATTGACCTTAAATTTGCATACAAAACAATGATAATTAGTTATTCAAAATAAAAACTATTGCATACCCTAAGGCCGCAGTATTTCTTAGAAGCGTGGCATATTACAGGGCCAATTCCATCACTGCCAATTTGTTGACATAATCTTCACGAAAGAATACTTTATTTGATATCCCCGCAAACATTTGCATATTTTTAGACGATTTTCAATTCCTTACCCCATGATCTTAATTTATCACTTATAGTCCTTAGACCAAAGCCATAAAATCCCTTTAGTATAAAACATAAATTTTCCCATATAACGGAAATTTTAAATCATTGATATAACTTTTCCCGGTAGTCAGAACACTTGCCGATCGCTGAGTCCTACGAATTGTCACACAGTGTAATGAATACACTTGGTTTCTCTTAAACGATTTCTACGTCAGGAAAGGTCTTACAAGAAAAAACTTTCTATTGGCCAACCTATTCTTGGAGAAAATTCATCTTTTTGACTTGAAATTTGCATACAAAACAAGTATATACATTGAAAATAAAAACTATTGCACACTCTAAGGCCACAATATTTTTTATAAGCGAGGCATATTTTAAGGCCAAATACATGACTGCCAGTTTTTTGACATCATCTTCACGAGAGAATACTTTATTTATTATCCCGCCTAACATTTGCATATTTTTTAGACGATTTTCAATTCCTCTGTCCAATACTCAATACTGCAACTCTTATAGCCCCTAAGACCAAAGCCATAAAAACACTTTAGTATAAAACATAAATTTTCTCATATAACGGAAATTTTAAATCATTGCTGTAATTTCAATATAATTTGCCAGTTGCTTCTTTGGTGTTTCCATCAAATATTTTACCTTCATAAATTATTGAATTGGTTCTCATTGTTCGGGCATTTTTTTTTATTCGTATCATCATGTTTCTTTGTCACACAATTAAATGAATTTGCATTTAATTTGCAAGCTTTTCATTTCGTTGGTGCTGCAATTTCTGTTTTTTTTTTTTGTGCAATTTCTCCAAAATAAATCTTATTGCCACAAAATGAGATTGTCTTTGTGCACACACACACACACACAGACATACATACATACATATGGAACTTTAATTGCATTCAAAAGCCATTAATTCTCTGATTTGCCCCTTGATTCAGGATGAAAAATAAAATAATCCAGTATTATTGCATCACAAACTTGCACACACACACAATTGTTATTTATCGCCAATAAT
Organism: Muscina levida; assembly: GCA_964034835.1. NCBI lineage: Eukaryota > Metazoa > Arthropoda > Insecta > Diptera > Muscidae > Muscina > Muscina levida. The sequence continues at coordinate 8,649,521 of OZ035881.1, read as the reverse complement.
AAAATGTAGCAATTTGCTATAGTAGCTCTGACAGTAGCAGCAACATCAACAGCTATATATATATATATATATACTTTATAATTGATTTGTTGCCTGCGCTGGTACTTACTTTCAATGGAATTGCCCATACATAGTGAGATATCCAAAAGAAGGACATTATATTTAAAGTATCCTCAGACATCAAATTTGTAATGGCACCAACATCACTGGGAGCTGAAATGTTTAGAGCAATAAAAAGAGGAAAAGAAAGGGAAAGATGTCAAAATATACTTTAGATATTTGAGCAGAGAAAACAATATTTGGATTAAGTATTAATTTATATTTGAAAACAAAAACTGTAACAAAATTCGAACTTATATAATAGATGATTATTGTTATATTCATATTTCATACTGTTTTTCAAATGTATATTTTAAATATATATTTTAAGTATAATAGTAACTCTATTTAGGCTTTGCAAATTCCTATTACAATGTACTAATGATTGAACGAACAAAGTACTGACAACAAAATAAGCAGTGAGTATTGCATGTAGTAGCAATCAGTTGTGTGATAATTCCACATAATGTACTCGAGCATGACAAATAGTAAATAACATTTCCAATTAAAATTAAATTTACGAAACAATCATTAAAAAGACATTAACAAACATCATTGGCTAACATGACTATTGTCTAGTGTTATGGACTGAAGTAAAAAAATTTACGTATACGTTATGAAAATTGAGTGCACGTTACTCATACGTAAAATTTATAATTTATCCTAAAGTAGTGGTCTTCACAAAGCGAGACATAAAATATGTAACAGTCAGAATAAACGAATAACCCAGCAATATGAATAAAGATCACTGATCTAAAGCCAGCAAATAAAGAGTTTGCCAAAACGTAGTGAAAAAAAAAACAGAATTACTGACCGGGAGGACTGGCAGAATCAACTTTTTTTCGATTTCTACGCCAGGAAGGTCTTATAAGAGATAACCTTCCATTGGCTATGATAACTAGTTATTAAAACTAAAAACTATTGCATACTCTAAGGCCAACCTATTTTTTAAAAGAGTGGCATATTTTAAGGCCAAATCGATGACCAATTTTTTTTTGTCATCATCTCCAAGATAAATTGTTTTATATATTATCCCCCCAATCATTTGCATATCTTTTTTAATTCGGCCCATGCTTAGAGCCCTAAGACTAAAGCCCTAAAATTATTTTACTTCAATGTGCGATTTATCGCACAGTGTAATAAATAGACTTTTTTTTCTAAAACGATTTCTACTTCAGGACAAAAGACAACTTTCCATTGGCCAAAGTATTCTGGGAAAAAATATCTCTTTGACCTGATCTGAACAAAACTAATAACACAAGGAATCGAGATGCATCATTAGTTTTTAAGTAACAATGGCGGTTTCATACAAAATTATTTTTTAATGTTTTTTTTTACTTTGAGTAGTGTTTTAAGGGGTTATTTAATTTTGCTAGCTATAGTTGGGGTTATGGATAAGTTTGATTTATCTGGCTTGCATTTGTTGCAGTCATAAAAGGTGCTACAAACTCGATGCTCTTCTAAATTGGTGATGTGAGATCTTTTCTTATAACATTTTTATATTTTAGTTTTTAAAGCAAAGGTCAACTTTTTTATTGTGGCTATAGTAAAAGTAATTTTTGTTTCAATAAAAGTACTTTTGGTTTCCATTAGCGTTCTCTTTGATATTGTCATAGTTCGTCATCACAATTCTTATGGGAAGAAAGTATCTCAAAGCAAATGAGAACTTTACCCAAACGGTGTCAAAGCGCCATCTTCAAAGCACGCATCATGTCAATATAACACTCTTTTATATTATCTATACATGTGTCCATCGGATACAATTTCATAAAATGTTTCTCATATAAATGTACAATAAAATAATTTTTTCGGTACAATAACAATACTTTTTGGTACAATAACAATACTTTTTGGTACAATAAAAGTACTTTTTGGTACAATAAAAGTAAAAATACGTTATGGTTACATTAAAAGTTTTTTTTTACGATATCAATACATTAAGGTTCAATAAAAGTACTTTTTGTGTACAACAGAAGTATTTTTTAAAAGTACTTTTGAGTACACTTAAAAGTACTTTTTGAGTACAATAAAATTACTTTTTGAGTACAATAAAGGTACTTTTTGGTAAAACAGAAGTACTTTTTGAGTACAATTAAAGTACTTTTTGAGCACAACAAAAGTACGCATTACAGTAAAAATACATTTGGGTATAATAAAAATATAATTCGGTACAATAAAAGTACTTTTCAGTTGCAATTAAAGTGCGGTAACACTCTGCGACAAAGGGTAGAGGTCAGTGATTGATTACTTTTATAAATAGGAAAGAAAAAAACACGAAGTTTTGTAAAAATCGGCCCAAGAACACGCCCACCTCCCATATATCCTGATATGAAAATAAACTAAAATTTTTAAAAATGGTTGTTAGTATTGAACCAAATTTGGCTCAATTTGTCTCTGATAGATAACTGACAGCTGTGTTGAATTATATTAAATTATCTCGAAGGACACGCCCAACTACCATATGTCCTAAAATTGAAAAAAAAAACTATATTTTCCAAAGTTGTTGTTGGTATTGAACCAAATTTTCCTCAATTTGTCTCTGATAGATAACTGACAACTTTGTTGAATTATATTAAATTATCTCGAAGGACACGCCCACCTCTCATATACCCTGAATGGAAAAAACTTATATTTTCCAAAATTGTTGTTGGCATTGTACCAAATTTGGCTCAATTTGTCTCTGATAGATTTCCTGAAATGGAAAAAACTTATATGAAAAAAACGTAAAGTTTTAAAAAATGGTTGTTGGTATTGTACCAAATTTGCCTCAATTTGTCTCTGATAGATAACTGGCAACTGTGTTGAATTATATCAAATTATATCAAAGGACACGCCAAATTCTCATATATCCTGAAATGAAAAAAACGTATATTTTCCAAAATTGTTGTTGGTATTGAACCAAATTTTGCCTCAATTTGCTTCTGATATATTGCTGACAACTGTGTTGAATTATATTAAATTATCTCGAAAGTCACGCCCACCTCCCATATATCCTTAAATAGAAAAAACTTATATTTTCCAAAATTGTTGTTGGTATTGTACCAAATTTGGCTCAATTTGTCTCTGATAGATAACTGACAACTGTGTTAAATTATATTAAACTATCTCTAAGGACACGCCCAACTCCCGTATATCCTCAAATGGAAAAATCCTATATTTTCCAAAATTGTTGTTGGTATTGAACCAAATTTTGCCTCAATTTGTCTCTGATATGTTACAGACAATTGTGTTGAAAGATATTAAATTATCTCGAACGACACGCCCACCTTCCATATATCCAAAATGAAATACATTCACATAATTGTGAGTAAAAGCGAAACGCGATAATCGCGATTTCATGATCTATATCTCATTTTGTTCATAAGATAAGTGGCATTAAGTGGAAATAGTAAGACTTGACACTTTTTTACGTTTTGGTTTTTTTATTATTTTTTTAATAGAATTATTTAGGCAAATTTTTCTTTTTTTTCATAAATTTATTTATAACTGCAAAACTGTTGATTGCACAGTTCAACATTTTTTAGCTCATTGATTTGGGACTCAATTCTGTGAAATGCACGTGTAAGTAGCCCCAAAAAGAAGAAGTTCTGCATGATTCGTTTTGTCCAGTAACACGCCATAATAATTTAATATCGATTTGAAGTTAGTAAGTATCGTATGAGGGAATTTGCCACGTTTTAGGCTCTTTGTTTGGCATAACTCCAGAACCACTAGTCCGATTTAGCTGAAACAAATTAAGAATGACAACTCCTTTAATCTGTTCATATAACGTTTCCATACATAAGCAACAGTATCACTTTTCCATTCATCAAATGATTTTGAACTGGGTTTATTTTGTAGCAGTTACATTAAAACTGTTGGACTCCGCGGCGTAAGATTTACCTGGAATATTAGTTATGATAATCATACGTCACCATATAACAATATAACAAAAGAGCCTAAAACGTGACATATTTACGATACTTACTAACTTCAAATCGATATTAAATTATTATGGCATGTGACTTGACAAAACGAATTATGCAGAACTTCTTCTTTTTGGGGCTACTTTTACGTGCAGTTCTCAGAATTGAGTCCTAAAATCATTTTTTGAACTGTGTTATTAACTCAGCAAGGTCTCAAAGCCTCCTCGATTTCTAAATGACTTTTTTTACATATACTGGTCGATTATTATCTTTAAATGCTATTAGAACATTTAAAAATCTAAACAGCTTTTGTCTTGTCCCCACCTCTCACCAAATTGCTCACCCTTAGGTTATCTTTTGTACTTACCCATCTCATTTGAGTCCATATTACTATTATTCTGCATTTTTTCATTTCCATCCACCTCCGTCTTGTTGAACACATTCTCCTCATCATCAGGATTATGTTCATTATTTTTCCCAGTGCAATTAGTATTCACACCATTCTCTGTTTTACATCCGTTTGTTGCTGTTGCCACCTCACCACTACCACCACCATTCTCCTTGGTCTTGTTATTTTCTACAAATCCATGCGTACTGGACGAGGAGTCGGAGGAGGAGGCGGTGGTGGTACTATCAATGCATGCTGAATTCAACAATAGTGTTTTGCGATAGATCAGACCCTGCAGTGATGTCTTAATGCGTATTCCAGTCATATTGAGGATGTGCGTCGAAGCTTGTGACAAAGCGCCTTGGGCCAATGCGGCCAGCAGAACAATCCAGGCCACACACCAACCATTCGACACTAAATCTAACCATGTGGCATAGTAAATTTTCACTTCGGCACCACTTGAGATAAAGTCTGACGACGAGGACGACGAATAGATGTTGGCCTCCAAGAAGGCATCTAAGGGAAGAAAGAATCAGATGTAGTGTAAGGCAGGGAGGTGGTAGAAGTTGTAATCGATGCTATTTGCAATTTGATTATACACATTGGTATTAATATTTCCAAAGTCATTGTTCTCGGAATTGTTGTTGGCATACATAGTTGGTGACATTTGCATTTGGCATTATGGTCCTGCAAGAATCCTGTTGCAACAGTTACTGCTGCTGCCAGTTGTCAATAAGATAGCTGCTGCAACAGCTGCCTCTTATGCTAATGTAATGATGGTGATTTCTACTACATCCTGTTTTATGCTTACCAACACAAACGTACACATGCATCTACACACACAAAGAAACATTTACCTACTTTGTAGTTGTATGTTAAAACATAATGATATTAATGCTGATGGTGATGATGATGACGATGATGCTGCTGATGTTGGTAATGATGATATTGCTGATGTTGGTGATGCTGATTGTGATGTTGTAGCCGATAACTCTAACTATCTCTTGGGGTGGTAATTGATGTACTATTATTGCCTGTACTTACTTGTATTATTGCCTAGATCGCCCGGATTGCCATTACCCAAAAGGCCCGAATTCGTTTCCATTTGCCTTAATGCATTGTTATTGTTACTGCTGTGGCCGTGGTCGTTGCTGGGACCGGGGCTGTGGGTTTCATACATGAGTTCGATGTATTGCACAATTTGCTGGATGGCCAGTGGGCCAATCACCGCAAATAAATCACCAAAGAGCTTTAATAGACCACCCAATGTGAACATCCGCCAACTGCTTTTGAAATAGCACAGCCACAGCGAAGGGGGTCTATCGGCGTTTTTCTGCTCAGCAACAAAGGACAGGGATGAATGGATTGGAGGGCACAGAGATCGATATAGACATAGACATCATCATCAGTGGCCGCAGGAAAGCAGCAATGGCATATAATGAAAAGTGAAAATTGAGGAAAATTTGTTCAATATATAATACGATTAATTTCACATGATTTAGGTGTATACGAAAGGAGAAATCAATGGGATTGTACATTGTACACAAGTGATACATAGAATTAAAGTGAAATGATAGAAATTATTGACAGTCGAGTACACTGCGATTATGGCGAGAATGTAATCAAAAAATGCGAAAAATATTAAAAAAAATTAAATAAAAATTTTAAAAATATATAAATATAGATATATAAAAATATAAAAAAAAAACAAAAATATACAAAAAAAATAAAAATATAAAAATATAGATATATATAAATATAAAAAAAATAAAAATATAAAAATATAAAAATATAAAAATATAAAAATATAAAAATATAAAAATATAAAAATATAAAAATATAAAAATATAAAAATATAAAAATATAAAAATATAAAAATATAAAAATATAAAAATATAAAAATATAAAAATATAAAAATATAAAAATATAAAAATATAAAAATATAAAAATATAAAAATATAAAAATATAAAAATATAAAAATATAAAAATATAAAAATATAAAAATATAAAAATATAAAAATATAAAAATATAAAAATATAAAAATATAAAAATATAAAAATATAAAAATATAAAAATATAAAAATATAAAAATATAAAAATATAAAAATATAAAAATATAAAAATATAAAAATATAAAAATATAAAAATATAAAAATATAAAAATATAAAAATATAAAAATATAAAAATATAAAAATATAAAAATATAAAAATATAAAAATATAAAAATATAAAAATATAAAAATATAAAAATATAAAAATATAAAAATATAAAAATATAAAAATATAAAAATATAAAAATATAAAAATATAAAAATATAAAAATATCAAAATATCAAAATATCAAAATATCTAAATATCTAAATATCAAAATAAAAAAATGGGAAAATAGAAAAATAAAAAAATGGGAAAATAGAAAAATAAAAAAATGGAAAAATAGAAAAATATAAAAATGTTAAAATATAAAAATATAAAAATATAAAAATATAAAAATATAAAAATATAAAAATATAAAAATATAAAAATATAAAAATATAAAAATATAAAAATATAAAAATATAAAAATATAAAAATATAAAAATATAAAAATATAAAAATATAAAAATATAAAAATATAAAAATATAAAAATATAAAAATACTAGTGGGCCCGGCAATGCTTCGCTATTGCATTTTAACTTGTAATATATGTCACATTTAGGTCTACAAAGTACTTTGAAAACGGTACTTAAGCTCGATAATGATATGTTGAGTTTATTAACTTATGTAACTAATTTCAAGCATCTCCTTAACTTAAAAGTTAACAAATTAAGTGTTGTTGTTTTAAATTCTGAATATCATAGGCTCTATGACGATAGTAAAAAGTTCATCAGCAAATTCATATCTTTTACAAATCGGAAATCAACATTCCGTTTAAGATCAAAATGCAATGTAGTAGCGGTAACCGTCTTTTTGGGCGTTAAAAACTCTTTTGACATGCCTTCTCCGCCTATTGACCGAAAATGGAAATTTCGTTTGAAGCTTTTTGCCATGTCTTCTCACATGGATCACCAATAATCCGGAACTCGATTTTTGTATTGAACTTGTATTATCATTTCTTAAGATAATTCGGTCACCAACGTTTGGCTTAAGTGATGGTCTCACGCGCTGTATGGCATTTAACGCCGTCGTGTTGGAACCATTTCTCCTTCAAATAATGTGCAATGACATGACAAATAAAAAAAATCAATTGATCGTCCACCGGTTTTAGTTCTTCTACCAGTTGTATATATGAATATAGGCCAAGATCTTTCCTCAGCATTTGCAGAGACCGAGTTGCTGAGAACGGCGCCGGTTCCCTGTCACACTTACGTCTACAGCGTCGATGGCTTCTATTAGCTGCTCAGATGGATGAGTATATGCACCGTAAACTTCACAAAGGGCACGCAGAACGCAAAGTCTATCGCACTTCACACTCCTCGCCTGAATGACGAATTGGTTAACCAAAAATGGCAACAAAAACGGTAAATGGGTGGTGGGTCAATTGTACATAAAAATCCACATGAATTATAAGCCTAGCTGATACTTTTTTTAAGATAAAAGGATTTTTCGTTTATTTACTCCGTTTTGCGCTTCTTTTAGAAGTGACGTTCGTTGCCCCATGATTATTGAAAGCGTACAGACTTCAGATTTAAGACACTTCTACCAAAATAAAAGTTTTCTGCACTAAATTAAGCTTTCCCAGCGCGAGCTAGGAATTGATATTACACACAAAGTTTATTGTTGACATTTTCTAACAATTCATAGTAGATTTGGTTAAAATTTTTGCGAATAAAAAAACTGGCCCATCTTACTGTTCATATCTCAAGGCGAACTGCAATATACTGTGGAATTTTGACAGTTATAACTGTTTACTTTAAAATGGGTGTGGTACAGCCCACTTCCACTCTTTCTGTAATTTATACTGCAACAATAACATATGTAACAAATCTCATCTTCATACCTCTTATAGTTCATGAGATATATCAATCTGTCTATTGGGAAAGCCTGCAGAGCGGTTTTGAAAAGGGGGCGTGGCACCCCCCACTTCCACGCTGTCTGTAATTAATACTGCTCCAACAACATATATACCAAATCTCATCTTCATACCTCTGACAGTTCTTGAGATATAGCCCTTTTGATTTTCAAGTTGTATCAGCGGTGCCACGCCCCTTTATCCAATCACAACCTATTATAGCCAGGGACTATCAACAGGTCAACAGTACCATTTGATAAAATTTTCGTATCAATCGGTCTATTAGAAAAGCCGTTAGAGCGATTTTTGAAAAGGGGGCGTGGCACCGCCCACTTCCAGCTTGGCTGTAATTAATACTGCTCCAACAACATATATACCAAATCTCATCTTCATACCTCTGATAGTTCATGAGATACAGCCCTTTTGATTTTCAAGTTGTATGGGCCCCTTTGTCCAATTGGACCGAATTGTAAATATAAACCACCAGGGGCCCCACCCAAACGCATACAAAAAAATTTATGCAAATCGGTCCAGCCGTTCGTGAGTTATGAAGTCACAACACACTTGCAACAATTTTTTATATATAGATAAAAATATAAAAATATAAAAATATAAAAATATAAAAATATAAAAATATAAAAATATAAAAATATAAAAATATAAAAATATAAAAATATAAAAATATAAAAATATAAAAATATAAAAATATAAAAATATAAAAATATAAAAATATAAAAATATAAAAATATAAAAATATAAAAATATAAAAATATAAAAATATAAAAATATAAAAATATAAAAATATAAAAATATAAAAATATAAAAATATAAAAATATAAAAATATAAAAATATAAAAATATAAAAATATAAAAATATAAAAATATAAAAATATAAAAATATAAAAATATAAAAATATAAAAATATAAAAATATAAAAATATAAAAATATAAAAATTTAAGAATATAAAAATATAAAAATATAAAAATATAAAAATATTAAAATATAAAAATATAAAAATATAAAAATATAAAAATATAAAAATATAAAAATATAAAAATATAAAAATATAAAAATATATAAATATAAAAATATAATTGTCTTTCCTTTAATAACTTTAAACAAAACTCTACCAAACTTTTATAACATGCCATCCTTTTGTTAAATCAAATTGTTAACTGTATAGCGATTCAAGTGCAAGCTATTATTTTATTTAAAGCTAGCCGTATAACAATTATTGGTCCATAATGCCCTTTTAATATAAATTAAGCCTAACGAAAATGGCAAAATGCTGCCTACAACGCACAACACCATGAAAATCCTTAATCAACAGGATTATTAATTTGTATGTGACCACTGCCATTGCACGGTCACATTAACTTTAGCCAGATGGCGCTTTATGTTTAATTTATTTATATTCGCAGTACTATTTTGTTTTCCATTTTCCATATATTTTTTATTTGTTGTTTTATTTTGTTTTTTCTTTTTGTTGCTGTTTTATATAAACACCAGCAACTGTAAATTAACGTGTTAATAATTACACATTTTTTTTCTTTCGCTTACATTCCTGTGACCTTATGAGGACATATTTTCGAATTGTATTGAAATTGCACATGAATAAATATTAAAATCAATTAATTTGTGGTATGCATTATGAAGGAGGGGCTCTGGAGGTGGTGGCAATGTGAAATTTTGATGATGATGAGGATTCGTGGTTGGATCCGAAACAGCTGTACAGACTACCAGGGCATTATGAGAATATCATTTTGCTAAAAAAAAACTTCTTTCAATGGTCTTGAGCTTGAAATAAATTCTAAATCAATGTTCAATTCAACAGACCGAATAAAAACAAAAACAATGATGACGTAGAGCACGACGGGCCGCAAAGCTGAAACAATGCTTATGGCAAATCTGTTGGTTGCGAAACCAACAACAAAAACATGTTGTTTGAAAGCCAACGGCTTTTTCAACATAAACAAACAAGAAAGAAGTTAAGCAAATGGTTTCTCATAGTGAATGGTTGCAAAGTTTTTCGAGTCTATGCACTCAAGAAAGAATTCTCATTTTGTTGTGAATTCTGGTGCATAAGACATGATAAACATTTTGCAATCATTATACCAAAGTCTGCTGATGAGGATTCGTGGTTGGATCCGAAACAGCTGTACAGACTACCAGGGCATTATGAGAATATCATTTTGCTAAAAAAAAACTTCTTTCAATGGTCTTGAGCTTGAAATAAATTCTAAATCAATGTTCAATTCAACAGACCGAATAAAAACAAAAACAATTTTGAGAAAATATAATTATGTATTTTGTAATATATTTGTTATTGCTGCATTACAAAGCAGGACCCATTCATTGGTCGGCTTGGTCATTGTTGGTTGGCGCCTTTATTTACTCAATTTGTATCGCTGCAGAACAAAAGTAATTTATAACAGAAATGGCTATAAAAATATGTAGCTTGTTTAAGATATTTTTAATTTTTAATAAAATACACACGAAGAGGCAAAGGAGCACAAAAATGTTAATGTTAATGATATTAATAATATGGTCATATTTCTGGAATGTTCGCTATAAATACTCAGATGAGTGGTTATTAAACACGTTTCAATAATAACAATGGTTGGTGGTAGGTATGAAAGTTAGGAAGACATATTGAAAAGGCGTTGAAATGTATCTTGTTCAGAGTAAAGATAAATTTTTGTCGGTTTTTGTTCGTCTCATGGAAATAATTTATTAATTTTTCTTTATACTATTGTTTTCAATATTTGAAATTTAATACCTATTCTTTTCTTGAAAATTGTAAATATACAATTTGTATCACTCATACGCTGCTGTTTTTAATTAGTAGATTTCGCATAACTCATACGCCTCTATCTGGTATGCTAAAATAGTTTCATATCACTCATCCGCCAATGTCGACGAAGCTTTACATGTTTATACGTAATGGTGATTCATGTTTTCCTTCACAGTATTGTATAATACTCACCACTTTGGCTGTTTTGTATATCAGCAGAAAACGGTCATAGTGCGCCCTGGCGCTATCCTCTACTCGCATCTGCCCCAAATCCTCCAATTCCAACGGCTCTTTGTAGCCAAACCATAGTAGTGGTGTTAGCCACCAAAAGCAGGCCTTAGAATAGAATGTGGCCAAGCTGTGTTTGTAACCAATTTTCTCATAGTCCTCTAGATAGTCGGGACGATAACGCTGAAATAATAAGAAAATAACAAAATTATATTATCAAATTAATTATTAAAAAAAATATTAATAATGTTTATAATATGAAAAATTTAAAAAAAATTTAAAATAAAAAATATTAAAAATCTTAGAAATGTTAAAAATTTTAATAATATAAATAATTTCAAAAATATTAAAAATATTAAAAATATTAAAAATATTAAAAATATTTGAATTATAAAAATACATTGAAAATATTAAAAATTTTAAAAATATTAAAAATATTAACAATTTTAAAAATTTTTAAAATATTAAAAAATATTAAAAACATTAAAACATATTAAAAACTATTAAAATTATTAAAAATTTGAAATATATTAAAAATATTAAAAATATTAAAAATATTAAAAATATTAAAAATATTAAAAATATTAAAAATATTAAAAATATTAAAAATATTAAAAATATTAAAAATATTAAAAATATTAAAAATATTAAAAATATTAAAAATATTAAAAAATATTAAAAATTATAAAAAAATATTAAAAATATTTAAAATATTAAAAACATTAAAAATATTACAAATATTACAAATATTACAAATATTACAAATATTACAAATATTACAAATATTACAAATATTACAAATATTACAAATATTACAAATATTACAAATATTACAAATATTACAAATATTACAAATATTACAAATATTACAAATATTCAAAATATTAAAAATATTGTAAATATTAAAAAAATTAAAAATATTAAAAATATTAAAAATATAAAAAATATTAAAAATATTAAAAATATTAAAAATATTAAAAATATTAAAAATATTAAAAATTTTAAAAATATTAAAAATATTTAAAATATTAAAAATACTAAAAATATTAAAAATATTAAAAATATTAAAAATATTAAAAATATCAAAAATATTAAAAATATTAAAAATATTAAAAACTTTAAAAATATTAAAAATATTAAAAATATTAAAAATATTAAAATATTTAAAAAATTACGAATATTAAAATATTTAAAAAATTAAAAATAATAAAAAAAACATTAAAAATATTAAAAATTAAATTTTACGTTAAAGTGTATCAAATGATACATCAAATTCGTCTTACGATCAGAAAAATGTTTTTTTTTATTGTTTGATATTTTTGGTCAAATTCAGTGTGTCATGCACTACGATGACGAGTTGATCTTCAGACCCGTTTGTGACGAACTGATGCACAATGGTACATCATCAGCTGTATATATATCGACAATTATGTCAAACATGTACATGCGAAGTAGATATCAGTAGATAATGTCCAGCACCAATTATAGTTTGAATTTGACCGTTGAATTTCTGTTAGTTAACATTTTATTTTTTGACATTAATATGATCTGACCTAACAACTTTATACGTATGATGAATAACATAATACAGTCTAATTTTTTTAATCATACGGCTATCAATGTTTACCTCGCGATATCACTTAACCACCCCACAGTGTTTCAAACATTTGATCATAAACAGCTGTGAATTTCCATAAATCCAAATTTATAAACTAAAATCAACCACAAAACATAAAAATTTACTTGACATTCGGCGGAAATAAGTTTTATAAACTAAGTACTTTTCCGCCACTTGACGGGTAAATTCCTAAAGCCAAACTCATACTCTATTGCCAAGTAACATTGGGTGGCAAGGGAAAAGCTAACCCATTGTCATTTTCTATCCTGGACAAAATACTAAAGTCGAAGACGAGATTATGTTAAAGGCGCAACAAGAGCTGACACTAAATGCTTGGGAACCAACAAAGCTGCAGAGCGAGGGTGCCATGAACGCACACACACAAAAGAAACAAAAACAAAGAAGACGGAAAGACAACAACAGAAATTTTAATAAAATCCGGAAATTTAGTTGTTTACACAACCACAGTTAAAGCAACAATAATGCAGTAACAGCAACAGCAACAACAACAACAAGCGGGATAGTTTACATTAAGCGACAATAAAACCGCAACAGAAAACAGCGAAAATGCATTTGCATTTTGTTTGCATATAAAATAAACCATTAGCTTGACATGAAGTCCTTGCAACCGGTCCCACAAGAGGAGCAGAGAGAAGCGTCCAGGTCCACCAACACCCATGAGTTGTCTACACACAAATACCAGCCAACATAAACTACAGAGTTTTACATGGCAACAAACCCCTACTCTGTGGCCATATTTTAAGTAAACCCAACCCTGTAATAGATAGCGTTTCATTGTGCCACAGTGTAACTTAAGAGCAGCCGGATTCACTTAGTGCTGATGTTTATAACAGAAAAAAACTATAATATTTATATAATTTCTATTTATAATGCAAAAGCAAACAGCAAATCTGATTTTCGGTTTGTGTGTTTGACACACACAGAGATTTTGCTACGAAATCTCTGTTGCTTTCACTACCACCACTACGGGTCAAGGATTTTCATAAACAATGAGAGAAGTTTACAGGCAAAGGACACTAACATTTTGTGCCATATCTGGTCGTGTAAGAAGGCAAAAGGTTATGGGTTTGTTATGCATGAAGTAAAGATTTTAATATGTATACAAATTAATTGAGGTTAATCTGGGGGTTATGACCGGGTGCTTGAAGTGTTCCTATACAGTTGAGATGCTATATTTAGGGTGGTTGGGGGTCAAGCAAAGTTTGTTGTGGTAATGTTTACAGATAGGTTCTTGTGAGTGGAGGGTGAGGTGTGTTGATATAACAAAAGACGGCATATCACTGTAAAAAGGAAGCGGCAAAAGGCAAAAGGTCACATAACATTTGAATACTAATATCGAAGAAAATATGTCACATTCCTTATGGCTTTAAAAATATTATCATAACAAATAAAATAAAACTTTTGGAATAAGCAAATATTTAACAAAATAAGAGTATTAAAGATAATAAAACATTCGAAATAAAAAAATATAATAAACTAAAAATATTAATAATATTAAAATAATAAAAATACTAAAATATTAAAAATATTAAAAATATCAAAAATATAAAAAATATTAAAAATATTAAAGATATTAAAAATATAAAAATATAAAAATATTAAAAAAAAATCAAAAATATTTAAACTATTAAAAATGCTACAAATATTAAAAAATCTCAAAATATTACAAATATTAAAAATATTAAAATATATTTCATATATTAAAAATGTAAAAAATATTAAAAAATTTAGAAAATTTTAAAATACAAAAAATATTAAAAATATTAAAAATATTAAAAATATTAAAAATATGAAAAATATGAAAAATATTAAAAATATTAAAAATATTAAAAATATTAAAAATATTAAAAATATTAAAAATATTAAAAATATTAAAAATATTAAAAATATTAAAAAATATTAAAAATATTAAAAATATTAAAAATATTAAAAATATTAAAAATATTAAAAATATTAAAAATATTAAAAATATTAAAAATATTAAAAATATTAAAAATATTAAAAATATTAAAAATATTAAAAATATTAAAAATATTAAAAATATTAAAAATATTAAAAATATTAAAAATATTAAAAATATTAAAAATATTAAAAATATTAAAGATATTAAAAATATTAAAAATATTAAAAGTATCAAAAATATTAAAAATCTTAAATATTAAAAATATTAATATTAAATATTAAAAATATTAAAAATATTAAAAATATTAAAAATATTAAAAATATTAAAAATATTAAAAATATTAAAAATATTAAAAATATTAAAAATATTAAAAATATTAAAAATATTAAAAATATTAAAAATATTAAAAATATTAAAAATATTAAAAATATTAAAAATATTAAAAATATTAAAAATATAAAAAATATTAAAAATATTAAAAATATTAAAAATATTAAAAATATTAAAAATATTAAAAATATTAAAAATATTAAAAATATTAAAAATATTAAAAATATTAAAAATATTAAAAATATTAAAGATATTAAAAATATTAAAAGTATCAAAAATATTAAAAATATTAAAAATATTAAAAATATTACAAATATTAAAAATATTAAAAATATTAAAAATATTAAAAATCTTAAATATTAAAAATATTAATATTAAATATTAAAAATATTAAAAAATATTAAAAATATTAAAAATATTAAAAATATTAAAAATATTAAAAATATTAAAAATATTAAAAATATTAAAAATATTAAAAATATTAAAAATATTAAAAATATTAAAAATATTAAAAATATTAAAAATATTAAAAATATTAAAAATATTAAAAATATTAAAAATATTAAAAATATTAAAAATATTAAAGATATTAAAAATATTAAAAATATTAAAAGTATCAAAAATATTAAAAATATAAAAATTATAAATATATTAAAAATATTAAAAATATTAAAAATATTAAAGATATTAAAAATATTAAAAATATTAAAAGTATCAAAAATATTAAAAATATTAAAAATATTAAAAATATTAAAAATATTAAAAATCTTAAATATTAAAAATATTAATATTAAATATTAAAAATATTAAAAAATATTAAAAATATTAAAAATATTAAAAATATTAAAAATATTAAAAATATTAAAAATATTAAAAATATTAAAAATATTAAAAATATTAAAAATATTAAAAATATTAAAAATATTAAAAATATTAAAAATATAAAAAATATTAAAAATATTAAAAATATTAAAAATTAATAAAATAATTAAAAATATTGAAAATAGTAAAAAAGTGTTAAAATATATAAATATAAATATAAAAAATATTAGAAATTGTAAAAATATTTAAAATATAAGAAATATAAATAATATAAAAATATTAAAAATAATTATTTCTTTGGTAATATTAAAAGGTACACTATCCAAAGTATTTGAGCACTAACGTAAATTCTTATTTGTTAATTTATTAAAACTCTGTAGAATATATTTCAAACATCAACTACACTTAAACAACAACTTTTGAAAAAGCTATATAAACTGTTTGTACGCCTCTCCCATGTCGGTGCCACTGTTGTCTTGTTGGCTTCTTATTATTTTTATTTTTGCATATGAAATATTTCAACACTAACTTTATTTAAAATTCTTGGTACTATGTTAGTGGTATCAATATTTAATTAAGACTTCATTCTTAATACATTTTAAAGAAAAGAGATTAAAATAAAATTTGCGAAAAAAATTCGCTGATGTACAAAGAAATTAAGAAGCTAGCTTGAGAATATAGATTGTTTGCAGAACTTAAAAAAAATTTAAATTTGAAATGCCATTAAAATAGTGAAGCTTTTATTTATGACATGTTTATATTTAATTTATTAGCCATCAAGTCTATTTATGGCAGTTGGCGATCTTTAATTCCCAATAGTCTTAATGTTTAATGTCCCCATAGAAATTTTCCCTTCTTAGTATAGACCAACAAAAAAGAAATCTCTTAAAAGTCAGACCGCAAGAGGTTTCCTGCCGTTCGTCCTGGCCCCGTGAGAATACTTGAATGTGTAATGGAAACCTGTGCAACTTCCTTTTGCACGCGGCTTCCCTCACGATTACACGTACATTTCCTTTATATTGTTTGCATATTATTCTCCGCTCGTAGTTGTGCAACGTGTTTTTTCCGCTGTTGTTTCTATTTGCTTTAACAATTGTGAAGGACATTTGAACAATAACTGTTCATTCGCTAAATTCAAAGGATCCTTCGTTGTTTAGCTGTGCAAACCCCTTGAGTTTGTTATAAAACAAAACTAATCGTAAAATGCATTTACTACAAGAGTACTTTCTGCAGTCGCGCAATGTCCTTTGAGGAATGGAGCTGAATTGCTACCAATTCTCGCTATTTTTTGTTGTTGTTGTGGTTTTTTTTCGGGTGGGGGGGATACGAAAAAACCCTACATAAATTCCATTCAAAATGATGTATGGGACGCTGGGAAAAATTGGAAAGCGAAATGCCTTTTTAATGGTAATTTCGAAAGTGCAAGTGAGAGTGGTAGGAATGGCAGCAGCAGCAGCAGCAGCAGCTCTTAAATGCAATACGATATTAAATAAATTATACTAAAAAATATTCCAAAAAAAATTCTGATATAAAAAGTTGAAAGTTGTGAAATAAATAAAAATAGACAGTAAATGTTTACACATTTGATAAAATTTATTGAATTTTCAAAATGTTCACAATCTTCTAAATATTGAAAAAGAAATCTAAATTCTAAATTATTTGAAACCATTTAAAATTATAAATATAAACATTCAAAATTTTTCAAACTTTAAATATCCACAACATAAAGTTTTTTTTAGAAAATAAATTTTTATACCGATTTATTAAGTATACGTTCCATTGAACTATTTTACCGAAAGTATGAGTGATATTATTTTGCTTTTTCCTAAACGCTATGGTGCACAACAACGTGCAACTGTTAGATATTCATAGATTTCCAGGGATTTCTGAACAATTTGTCACATTTTTATTAAAACTCTTTATTATTGTTATGAAACTATAACGACAGAAGTTAGTAAACAAATTTATGCAATTGTCTCTATCAATATCTATGAGGGCTTGCATTCGAAACCTATACTAGTTTTCAACAAGTACAACAAAAAAGATACCTCTTTCAAAACTATTATTTCATGTTAAAGCGACCAGGGAGCTAAGGTTACAAAATATGAACATCGACAAAGTTTGTACTCAGATACATTTTGTATCATGTAGTTGGATATGTTAATATTTCATATACGATACTACATACACATACATATGTACCCATATGTATGAATAGCTGTATCGTAATTGTTGTGTTGATTTCATATGTTCGGGCTGGTTCATGTGATGACGATGATGATGATGGTTATGACAGTTTTGTTGGTGTTGTTTTTGCTTTAGATCTGCATGAATTTAGAGTAGTAAAAATAGAGAAGTGTTGTGATTTTTTTTTCTACCCCAAATATTTCAGTTGGGACCAGCTGCAGCTGACGATAACGATGATGGGGTAGTAGTAGTAGTAGTATGAGTATGGTACTTGGAGCTATGTATTTTATCGCTTTTTTATGTTATCGCAGGATATGGGAATCTGTTTTTTTTTTCTCAGATATTTTATATTTCACATATATTGGTGAGAATTTGGATGTGCGCTTTGGCACGATAGTGAATGTATGAATTTGTTGTTTTACTTACATCACAAGTGGAGCAAAGGGGCAATTGAAAGCTGGCGAAAATTGTAACGAAATGGAGAATCAGTCAAACATATCGGCATCGACAACTGGATCGTTTATAAGCTATACTAGAGTTATGCTTTAGAGAGATTTGTAAGTTTTAAGGTTCTTCGTAGAGATTTTTCGCTGTAAGGGAATTGTACAATCTGCAATGAATCCATATTTTTGCAATACGTTTTTAGTTCATATGTAAGATATGTGTATTGGTTTTAGTAGATTATGGAAAGTTTGAAGTTGCAATCACTATGTGATACAAAATCACAAAAAGGAGGGGATAAAATCTAAACATAAAATTTTTATGATAAAGCTAATTGCTTGTTGATTGGATTTCAAACATATTTTTGTTTAGGAAAATTTTCAACTGTTTTTAGATAGTTTCAAAGTCTATGTATTTATGTAACATTAGAAGGTATGTGTGATATAGCATTATGTATAAGAGCATTGAAAGAGTTGGCCAAAGTTGGCATCAGAGGATTGAAGAACTAAATATTTTAAACATTTTCTAAATACGTTTAATATGTTAAATATTTTTAATGTTCTTAATGTTTTAAATTTTTTTAATATTATTATTTATGAATATGTTTTTCATTGTTCGGTTTAAGATCTATTCTATTATTGCTAATAGAATTTGTTTTTACAAGAGTTGTGTGAAATGGATTATGTTGACAGCTGGCAGGGCAGATAGCTATTTCGATGGTTGCCAAACCATCATCATCAGTGCCGTTTGCTGTGCCTTCTCCACTCATTATCACAACCTTAAGTGTTAAAAGCTTCACACAATCAATGTGAAGCTCACACACACCGGTGCGAAAATGGTATCAACGAAGACAACGTCAACACAATCCACACAAGCTCTTGTCTATGCTTTGTCCATCGGACAAAATAGCATAAAATTGTTTTTGGCATAAAATGCCAACCCAGTGTACCTCCCGTGTATGTATTCTCTTGTTTATTTTTTTTTTTTTTCGATCTGTGCAGAATATGAATATGTTTTTCATTGTTCGGTTTAAGATCTATTCTATTATTGCTAATAGAATTTGTTTTTACAAGAGTTGTGTGAAATGGATTATGTTGACAGCTGGCAGGGCAGATAGCTATTTCGATGGTTGCCAAACCATCATCATCAGTGCCGTTTGCTGTGCCTTCTCCACTCATTATCACACAACTCTTGTAAAAACAAATTCTATTAGCAATAATAGAATAGATCTTAAACCGAACAATGAAAAACATATTCATATTCTGCACAGATCGAAAAAAAAAAAAAAAAAAATAAACAAGAGAATACATACACGGGAGGTACACTGGGTTGGCATTTTATGCCAAAAACAATTTTATGCTATTTTGTCCGATGGACAAAGCATAGACAAGAGCTTGTGTGGATTGTGTTGACGTTGTCTTCGTTGATACCATTTTCGCACCGGTGTGTGTGAGCTTCACATTGATTGTGTGAAGCTTTTAACACTTAAGGTTGTGATAATGAGTGAAGGCACAGCAAACGGCACTGATGATGATGGTTTGGCAACCATCGAAATAGCTATCTGCCCTGCCAGCTGTCAACATAATCCATTTCACACAACTCTTGTAAAAACAAATTCTATTAGCAATAATAGAATAGATATTATTATTTATTTAATATTTTTTTAATATTTTTAACATTTTTAATTTTTTTTAATATTTTAAGCCTTCTTAGTATTTTTCATATTTTAAATATTTTAATATTACTTATATTTTTAATATTTTTTTAATATTTTTAATATTATTAAAATTTCCAATTTTTCAATATTTTTAATATTTTTATTATTTTTATTATTTTTAATATTTTTAGTATTTTTAATATTTTTACTAATTGTAATATTTTTAATATTTTTAATGTTTTTAAAATTTTAAATATTTTTAATACTTTAAATATTTTTAATGTTGTTAATATTATTAATATTTTTAATATATTTAATATTTTTGATATTTTGATATTTTTAATATTATAATTTTTTTTTATTTTTTTCTAATATTTATAATATATTTAGTCTTTTTAATATTTTAAGTTTTTTTTAACTTTTTTTAATATTTATAATATTTTTATTTTTTTTAATATTTTAAATATTTTTAACATTTTTAATATTTTTAGTGATTTTAATATTTTGAATATTTTTAATATTTTTAAAATTTTTAATATTTTTAATATTTTTAATATTTTGAATATATTTAATATATTTAATATTTTCAATATTTTTAATATCATCAATATTTTTAAAATTTTATATATTTTTAACATTTTTTATATTTTTTATATTTTTTAGAATTTTTAATATTTTGAACATTTTTAGTATTTTTAATATTTTTAATATTTTTAATATTTTTAATATTTTTAATATTTTTAATATTTTGAATATTTTTAAGATTTTTAATATTATTAATATCTTAATATTTTTAATATTTATTTTTTTTAGATTTTTTTATATTTTTTAGAATTTTTAATATTTTGAACATTTTTAATATTTTTAGTATTTTTAATATTTTTAATATTTTTAAGATTTTTAATATTATTAATATCTTAATATTTTTAATATTAAAAATATTTTTGATAGCTGTATATGAAAAGGTCGCTTAGGGCATTTCCAAATCTTTGACATACGAAAACCAATCATTATAATTTGTAGTTTTCTTTAGCTTATTAGGCTACATAAGAAAATTTTTGTATTGGTGTTAAAATATGAATAATGTAATTTCTTTAATGTTACTCAACCCGCAAAATATTGTCTACATTTCAAAGGACTAACCTTACAGTAATAATAGTAATCATACGCATTGGTTACCAAATTGCACAAATATTAATCATACGCACCAATCATTATCATCATCATCGCCCACAAATTCATTATTTCAATTTGTTTTTAATTAAATTGCCCCCCTCCCCACAGTTTGTCTTCCGTTGCCCAAATAGAAAAACAATTAATTACAAAATGTTTGCACTTACCTCTTTGTAAATAGTGAAACCATCAATGAAGGCCACACACAATAAACAGACAGCAGATGAGACCTGTATAATCGATTCCAATTCCATAAATGAATCATAATAAGCAATTTCCGCCAATTCATAAATGCGCAAAATGAAAATTAACATGGCCAAAGTGCTGCTGACATAAAGGAATTCTGTGGAGAGAGCAATAAAAAAAAAAAACAAAACAAAACACCAGTTAAATGTTATAGCCAACATTTGCAGCCGTTATATAATGAACATAACTACAGACCTAGAGATTTTTTCAGCTCTACAACCCGATGATAGCACATTAACGTTATGGTCATCACTAAAGCTGTCAATGCGTTGGCCAATTCGGATGTACCAATGACAACAACAATCTGATCAGTTTCATCGTCCGCATACAAAGGTGGTGGCAGGGGTGCTGGCATTGATGGCAAATTACTTTGACTTCCGTTCACTCCACTGGCCACACTATGGTGGCCATCATTAACGATAACACCGCCAGCGCCACTTACAATTGTCTCCCCTGCTGCTGCCGCCGCTGCTCCACCGCCTTCAACCACCTGGCTTATTTGTGCGGGCAGTGGTAATAGAGCCTTCGCTAATTCTATGGTATTAATGGCCAACAATAAAAGAGCCAAAGCAGCTCGTAAATTATGAAACGTTAACAAAGTTTTATGGCACCTGTGAAAGAAAACGTAACGGGGGGAGAGAAAGAGAAGAAAAAAATTAAATTGATGCTATTTTTTAACGAAATATCCACTCTGCTCGCAAGGATGTAAGACAGTAAACTTACAAAGAGTCAGAGGGAGAGAGAGCGCGAGCCTTGGAATCAAAAGAAGAAATATTTGCCGAAGTGTTTGCAGCGTAGCAAAACAAATTAAGTTTAATTGTAATTGTTTTAGACTGACTTCCGCTGAAGTTGCTAAGGCAAAATTTATGAGCCACCCTGTGTAATTATGCACTTTCGAATTGCACCGGAAATGCAAATTAAAAAGGATAACGACACCTGTAGGTTGTAATGAAATGGACAGAAATGGGGGCACTTAAGTCAGGGAAGGTAACAAAATTAAATGATGTTATAGACTGCTGATTTGGTTCTTAGGAAATGTTTTACTTAGTAAGGTTTAATTATTAAGTTTTTTATAATTTTAGTTAATTTAATTTAAGTTAAGTACAAATTACAGAAATTTTTTTTTTACATTATGATGTTGGGATCTAAGGCAGTGGTACGTTAGCACGCGAAAGAGAGAACTGCACTATGGACCAAATTGAGCAAAATAATAAAAATAAAACAAAAAAATAGTATATGAGTAATTCCAAGTGAAGTGATCACACAAATTTAGGTTCATTTCTCCGTATTAGATGAAATTTTGTAACAGGCACCTTAAAGTGCTGAAAACAAATAATTAGTACTAGATTAGTACTAAGTTTGGGAAAGTTTTATAAAAATTCTTCTAACTATTGTCTGGATTGAGGTAATGCAACTTTTATATTTTTAAAATATTACAATATTTTTTTTTTTTTTGATCTGCTGTGTAAATTGGTATAAAATTTCAGCAACATTCTGCGCTTCAATTACAATTAACATAACAGATAACTTTAATTGAACAAAATCAAAAAAAAAATATTTTTTTCTTAATATTTTTATCATATATTTTATTTTTTTCTCAAGAAGTTATATGCTGTGTTAATTGGTATAAAATCTCAGTGACATTCTGCGTTCCAATACCAATTAACATAACAGATAACTTTAATTGAACAAAATCCAAAAAAAAAATTTTTTCTTAATTTTTTTATCATATATTTTATTTTTTTCTCAAGAAGTTAAAGAGACACCTTAATGAAACTTACTGGGAGGGCTCAACGACAATATTATCTAATATCGGAAAAAATTAGAAGTGGATTTTTTTAAAAAATAATTTTAAGTGTATTTGCAATTTCAATATTAAGATTTTCCTGATTTTAGCTTTACCTTCAGTGCCAAGGTTTCAGTCGGTAAAACTGACTTACATATACCATCACCCTCAGTAAAACATCACATTTTCTAGTATATTGATATTATTACTCGATTTCTGAAGTCGACGTTGTGCTACGTTTGTATAGGAGGTACCAGAAGGGTCTCGGCTAGACTTCCAATTTTTTTATCTAAAACTTTGTTCTGTTATAGCTTAACAAAATACAGAATTTGGGCACGATCGTGTCGAGTGTATTGATTTTATTACTCCATCTCTAAAGTGGGCGGAAAGGTACATTTGTATGGGAGGTATCAGAAGGGGCGGGTCCAGACTTCCAATTTTTTCTCCAAGACTTTATTCTATTACAACTAAACAAAATATAGAATTTGGGCACGGTCGTGTTAAGTGTATTGATATAATTGCTCCATCTCTAAAGTGGGCGGAAAGGTACATTTGTATGGGAGGTACCTGAAGGGGCGTGTCCAGACTTCAAATTTTTTTCTCCAAAACTTTATCCTGTTATAGCTAAACAAAATACAGAATTTGAGCACGATTGTGTCAAGTGCATTGATATTATAACTCTGTCTACAAAGTGGGCAGAGTGGTACATTTGTATGGGAGGTACCAGAAGGGGCGCGGCTAGACTTCCAGCTTTTTCTCCAAAACTGTATCCTGCTATAGCTTTACTAAATGAAGAATTTGGGCGAGATCGCGTTTGATTGATTGATATAATTACTCCATCTCTAAAGTGGGCGGAAAAGTAACATTTGTATGGGAGGTACCAGAAGGGGTGTGGCTAGACTTCCAGTTTTTTTTCCAAAACTGTAGTTTTTTTTAAGGTTGCAGTTTTTTTTCCAAAACTGTAACCTTACTAAATTCTAAATTTGACTACGATCCCGTTGGGTGTATTGATTTTATTACTCGATTTCTAAAGTTGGCGGAATGATGTATTTGTATGGGAGGTACCAGAAGGGGCTGGGTCATGTAGCCCATTTGTAATACCATAAGTAGTTTTAGGAACATATTAAACCGTGCATATTAACTATCCGTAGGGTTAGGGTATAAAAATACATTTATTGTACCAAAAAGTACTTTTATTGTTTCAAAAAGTACTTTGATTGCACCAAAATGTACTTTAAATGTACCAAAAATACATATATTGTACCAAAATGTACATTTATTGTGCCAAAAGTACTTTAATTGTAACAAAAAGTACATTAATTGCACATAAAGTACATTTATTGTAACAAAAAGTACAAATTATTGTACCAAAATTACTTTTGTTATACCAAAAAGTACTTTCATTGAGCCAAAATGTACATTTTTTTACTAAAAAGTACATTTATTGAACCAAAATGTACAAAATATTGTACCAAAAAGAACTTTAACTGTACCAAAAACTTCTTTTGATGTTCCAAAATGTACATTTATTGTTCCAAAAAGTACTTTTATTGCACCAAAAAGTAATTTTTTTATAACAAAAAGTAAAAATTATTGTACCAACAAGTTTTTTATTGTACTTTTGTTTTACGAAAAAGCATTTTCATTGTTCCAAAATGTACATTTGTTGTATCAAAAGTACATTTATTTTATAATAAGTACAACTTATTGTGCCAAAAAGTACTTTAGCTGTACAAAAAGTAAATTTAATGTACCAAATATTACTTATATTGTTCCAAAAAGTGCATTTATTGTAAAAGTACATAAAGTACATTTATTGTAACAAAAAATACAAATAAATGTACCAAAAAGTTTTTTTTATTGTACCAAAATTACTTTTATTGTGCCAACAAGTACTTTTATTGTGCCAAAAAGTACTTTAATTGTACCAAAAAGTAATTTTGTTGTATCATTGATTGTAACAAAAGTACAACTATTTGTACCAAAAAGTACTTTTATAGTGACAAAAGTCACTTTTTATTGTCCCAAAAAAAAGTACATTTTGTTGTAACAAAACGTACCAAAAATAATTTTTATTGTATCAAAAAATACAATTATTGTACCAAAAAGTACTTTTATTGTGTCAAAAAGAACTTTTATTGTACCAAAAAGTACTTTTAACTTACTAAAAATATTGTACAAAAAAGTACATTTATTTTACCAAATAGTCCCTTAAATGTACCGAAAATGGCTTTTATTGTACCAAAATGTGAATTTATTGTACTACAAAATACATTTTGTGTACCAAAGTGTTCCTTTATTGCGTCAAAAAATGTTTTTATTTTATCACAAAGTACTTTTATTGTACAGAAATGTACATTAAATGTACTAAAAATTACTTGAATTGTAGAAAAAAGAACATTTATTCCACCAAAACTTACATTTATTATACAAAAATGTACTGTTAATGTGCCAAAAAGTACTTTAGCTGTACAAAAAGTACATATATTGTACTTTTAATGCACCAAAAATTACTTATATTGTTCCAAAAGGTACATTTATTATACCAAAATGTACTTTCATTGTGCCAAAAAGTACTATAATTGTACCAAAAAGTACATTTAATGTTCCAAAAAGTACATTTATTATACCAAAAATTATTTTAATTGTAGAAAAAAGAACATTTATTCCACCAAAACTTACATTTATTATACAACAATATACTGTTAATGTGACAAAAAGAACTTTAGCTGTACAAAAAGTACATTTATTGTATTTTTAATGTACTTTTATTGTTCTAAAAAGTACTTTAATTGTGCCAAAAAGTACTTTCATTGCACAAAAAGTACATTTATTGTGTCAATAAGTACTTTAGTTGTACCAAAATTCAGGATCTACAATGGTTTTCCCTTAAACGCGTTATATTTTTGAATTTTTTTTGTAACGGTCTTTGAATATTTGACATTTTTCTTTCGCGCTATTCCCCTGATCTTAGGTCTAGAGAGGCAGTAATTATTTTCTATTTTATTTTTTCTTCTTTACATAACAATTAACAGCAGAACTGAGAATAACTTTTTTTTGTGAAACTTAAAATTGCTATACCTCGTTCAACTTTTCCAATTCTTTGCCATTAATCTAAACACAACAACAAGGTAATCGCTCTCTCTCTCTCTCTACCTCTCTTATCATTTCCCTTCTAAGCCATTAAATTTCCGCTCCAAAATCAGGCCAATGTAAACGCTAAACACACTTCTAGTCGGGAATTCAAGTGAAAGCAATTTCGTTATCCCCGACGGTGTATAGCAAACAAACAAACTCATCCGCCATAAAGTATGCTAACATATCAATAATTCAAGTGCATTTGGAATATAAACTATAGTGCTGATGGAAACAAAAACAAAAACTCAAATACAAAATTGGCAAATGTTAGCGAAAAAAACGCAACCAAAAAGTAATTAATAAATGACAGTAGTACCAGTTTATAGCTGTAACTATAGCTACAGCAAATGCCAACATAAATACCTCCACCAGGAATTTGTATTGTTTATGTATTTTATGACTTTTATGAAGTGAATGAGAGACAGCTACAGAACAGACGGAAAAAAACGAAACTAAATAAATGTTATACATCATGTTTGGTACAGTAAGTATATAGTATATATGTATAATGTCAATACAAATACGGTCGGTGTATTATATACGTATGTTTATATACTCCGCTGGTGTAAACTATTTGCGCATTTCTCCCCCCAATGCGCCTGCAATTATGCAACAGTAATAAATTTATTTTATCGCGCCCAAATGTATGGCATACTATTCTTTCACACCATTTGCGTAAATTCCGTTTAAAATCCGGGGAATTGTTATTGCCAGTGTGCAGACAACGGCGAAAAAAGAACTGATTCTGCAATTTGTGTGAAAGAGAAGTGAAGTGCTACAAAAAAATTAACCAGTGAATCCTTGAACAGTATTTGCAAAGGGGATTGTTTTTTTTTGTTTAATAACAGAAGTGGGAAAAATTTGGTTTCGAATAAAGAAAACTTAATAATCGTGATTAAAAATCATAAACTAATAATGCAGAACAACATTTTTCAGCTCATTGATTTGGGACTCAATTCTGAGAACTGCACGTGAAAGTAGCACCAAAAAGAGGAAGTTCTGCAACATTCGTTTTGTCATGTTAAATGCCATAATAATTTAATATCGAATTGAAGTTGGTAAGTATCGAATAAGGGAATTTGTCACATTTAGGCTCTTTTGTTTGACAATATCTTAAATAAAAAATCAAAATAAATATGTGTCGAAACTATTAATATGCCATTGGAAGTTTTCCAGATATTAACTATGCCGTATTGGTTTCCATTATTTGTTGTAGCGTTCTCCGAAACTATAAATATACGTCCTTGTCTGTAACAATTACTGTGGCTGCTAAATCGTAATATTATTTTCATATTGAAAACAAATAATGCAACACCTTGACATTGTTTACATTTTAAACGATAGCAAATGTTTACATACTGGCAAAAGCTGCGCGAGCTAACCACAAATCGAAATACTGAACGAACTTTAAAAGAAATCAACACAATTAAAAACTCAACGCCCTGGGGAGGCAAAAAGTCAACAACAACAAAAATTCATTGCAAACAGCAGGGAACAATTGTTCAATATTATGATTTTCGGAAAATGAGCCGATCGATTAAACCGTCAGCCAACAAAACTCGGACACCAAATGCTGAACCTATTAAATTGGTTGTATAGTATAAATACATACACTAAAACGCTGAGTGAATCGTAAACAAGATTAATATTCCAACGAAAAAAAAAATTAACAAAAACAGAACGTTGTTGGGTCTTTGTCCTGCAATGAATATTTAAAGTCAATTTAAATTGGGCCATATAAAATCGTAACAAAAACCTTTTGTATTGCATTGAAATATTTTTTTTTTATTTTTTCATATTGTAGACTTTAGATACAGGGCAACAGAGAAAACAAGTAGAGAAAACCAGCTGCCATATGCACACGCTGCAATGTTCTATTTTTTGGTTGTCCAAAACAATGTGAGACAACTTTTACTACTGAAAACATTAAAACTGTTGAAAACACCAGGCCAGAGTAACGTTCATTATTCAATACAAATTCTACGCCACAGTAATAACTGACTACAAAAAGGGAATCTCTGTTCGCTGCTGTAAGTCGTGGCTTTGTTCGAGTGCTCCACATAATGAACTGACCTCTCTGGGGAGAGCCTGTCCGTTCGGGTTGTCATTACAGAATTAATATGGTCGATGGAGGGAAAATGTCAGAAAAATAAGTATTAAAAATATAGCTTAATTAAAGTATACCCAAACGGATATAGTTAAAAGTTGCTTTAGTCTGAGGCTTAAGTTTGTAAATAGCAGGCGATGATATAGGTTATTTGGATTAAATAAACGAGTGATGGATATATATGACAATTGTACATTAGATAGGGTCGCTCTGTATGGCGAAAAAGAAGATTATGCATTCTCCACCCAGTTTAGTAGTTTGTCTGAAAACAATTTAAGGACTTTTTTTGATCCGTGTACCCTACGACCCTCTGAATAGTATTCATTATGTTGTATCGTCATTAAGTATTAAGTATTAAGTGGCACATATCGTTACTCATGGCGAATCAAGGGCTGCATATAGCTATTTATACATTTATGACTCCGACGTCTATTTTAGTTTTTGACTTTTTGTATGTAGGGTGACCTATTGATTTTTAAAACGTCTATAACTCTCTTGTTTGTGATTAAATCTATATACTTCAAAAGCAGAAGTTTCTTATTTTATTGAGGTCTTTACCAATTTTATCAGAAACTAGCTGACCCAGCAAACTTCGTCCTGCCAGCAATGTTATTGGCATAAGAAAGAGTTGTACCAAGCTCTATGGACACAAATAAAATATGTCCTAAGGGAAAGTGGTCTAAGAACTGAAGCCTCATACACACTTGCCATATTTTATATCTGAATCTCAAATGTTAAACGTTTTTAAAAGTTTACACGAAGTAGATGGTAGTGAAGGCTAAAGAAGTTCAGATGTAATAATACGAACTCTTTTTATCAGAAAAAGTTGTATCAACATCCGTCAGCCCGTAAAAGATAAGTTAAGTGACATACACAGAAATAAATATAATTATTAAGAAAGATAGGGAAAACAAAACAAAACTTTTGCTATGATCTCTTTGTCCGCAGATCGAGTATTGGTAAGTACTACCTATGTATCAAAATTTCTTTCATCACGACCAAAATACATTTGTATCACACTACCTTCCCTCCCCTACTGATCAAAATAAACATATCGTTTCTATATTATCATCTTCATCTTGAATTTGTCTGCTCTGTAGACAAACCTCACCATTTAGCAACGCGTATTCCGTCCACTACTCAAAAATAAAATTTTAGCCGGAATATTCATAAATGCAGTGTTAAATCTTTTCTATGCATCCGTTCATTTCTATGGGCCAAACAACTACATTTGACACCGGCACCTTACAGAAGGACTTCTTTCGTTTGCCTCACTTATTCATATATTTTCCATAGTAAGGGGTTCAATAAACCTTTTCGTACGTTCCATCAATTTTGAAAATTTGGTGCAGTCGTTCGGATTTGTGCGCGTACACACGTTTTGGAGATTCACACTTGACTATTAAACTATATTAAACTATAGTTTTAATAAAAATATTCACTAAATTCACATCACCGTGTCCATTCCTTAAAATTTTCATTATAATTCCACCCCAGCGTCACCTACCGGGTCCATTTATACATAAATTTTTGTAAAATATGTTGAGTGTATTGAAATCTAACAACGATTGGTTCATTTCTTTGACCTCTAAAATATTTCAATTTAAATGGCGAGGTTTCAGTGACAAATTCTGTTCTTCATATATCTTAAAGATTATTATATATTATTATAAAAATTGATAAAACGGATCAGCAGTGTCGTCCATGATGTGACGAAAACTTACTTATTGATAGGCATATATTCTAAAACCACATTTTTAAACCGATTGACTGACATATAACTTTCTGCGTTGGTGTACTGGGTGATTGTACCTTTTTATCCTAAGGAGTAAGAATTTCTAAAAATGCCTTCATTAGGCTCAGCATCCCCATTAACCGTATGGTCTGGGTGATATCAACAGTTATTCCTATTTTCGTTATTGTCCCCTAAAATTTCGAAATGGGAAAAACCACTTTGTGAAGCTCTTTAATTCTGTAGGAAGTGCGCCATTATAAAAGTTAGTCATTCCCATGGTCATGGTCCGGGTGACCATCTATAACCAATCCTCAACTTTCACTAAAAATTTGGGACAAATGGGGTCAACCGTTTTCACAATTAGTGGTGACATCAAAATGTACATCTTTTTTATATATATAGACTTCTGAATAACTATGATGTTAAAAATAGTGACTAAACGACATTCCAAAAATTAAGTGTATAATAAGCTAAACACCGGCAACTGGTTTCAAACATACATTCAAAATTTTCTCATGCCAAAAAAATCATATATTTTAAGTTTAAGTAAAATCGGACTATGGATATAAATTTTCGAAATAATTCAACCCCAGCCAAATCAACTGTAGGTCCATATATACAAAAAAAATTCTCATAATAAAACAAATATACATTCAAAATTTCAGTCAAATTGTTTAATTCGTTAAAATTTTCATTATAATTCCACCCTAGCGACACCTACCGGGTCAATTTATACAAACAATTTTTTCTCAAGGTTCCACAAACATAAATACTAAATTTCAGTTAAATTAGTACATGCATTCAAATTTTCGATATAAATCCACCCTAGCGCCATCTACCGGGTCCATTTGTACATAAAATTTTTTCTGATGATCAAACAAACATAGATTCTCAATTGCAGTTAAATTGGCCCTTTCGTTAAAATTTTGATTGTAAACCGACCCCAGCGCCGGGTCCATTTGTACATAAAATGTTTTCTCATGATCAAACGAATATCCATTCTAAATTTCAGTTGAATTGGTACATACATTCAAATTTTAGATATAAATCCACCATAGCGCCACCTGGATTTGATTTTTTTCAACACAAACAATCTACGGAAAATTTCGAATCGAATAAAAAAAAATCAACCAAATCGCTCCAGCTGTTCTCAAGTATATAGATTTCATATTTATAATATTAAAATTATTTTGAAATAAATAATATTTGTTGTATATTTAATATTTGAACTTTTTAAAATATTTTTAGTAATAGTTAAAATTTTTAATATCTTTTAATATTTTTAGTGCAATTGCTTCTTTTACCCTTTCCCCCTTCGCAATGTTGTGGTTATAATAATATATTCCACTTTTGAAAGTCACAACTTCCGCAAATCCGTCGTACAACTTCTTAATTACAATTTCCCAAAACACTTGAGTAAATCAGAGATTTATCCAGAGTAGCAGTGATTACAATGAACACACACACGCACACACACACTTACATTTCAACACAAAACCAAAACAACTCCATTAAAATACGCGACGGCGGTGGCGGCACATGAGACTGCTTCTGATGCACTTGCCACAGTGTTTCAATTGCATCGCATTGCTTGGCGTTGCACTGCTATTAATAGCCACATCCATAATAGTAATAAAAATGCATCCAAAGGATGTGTTTTAATATGCACACGTGCGGATGAACTCTTCGCATTCGTATGTTGTTTGTGATGATTTCTCGGTTTTAAGCTTCATTACTGCTACACATGGAGATAAATATAAACACACTGACACACACACGCACGCACATGCCCACTCCGCCACACATGACTGAAGTTAAGTGGAGTGCAGTGAGATGAGGTGACAGTGGCGGTGGCGACGGCACCATCAGACGTCAACCACCGCCACTCAGCACTTGCCACAGAGGCCAGCAGCCAACACCTCTAACCAATATTTTGGATGGGACATTGGTGCATAGCTCAGAGCAATTACACGTTGCACTCAAGTACTCATAACTAATGAATGAATACAATTGAGACAGTTTCCTTAAAGCGAAGTGGCGATGGCAGCAGCAACAGCAACAGCTTCCTGATAATCTCATATAAAGAAAAATAACGTTTCTAATGAAAATTAATTGGATCGAATAAAAAACGAAAAAGAACATAAATTCTATACCATATGAATCATTAAAAGTCAACTTGAAGAAAATCGAAAAGAATTCATAAGTTGCATTTATTGGTGGTACCCCTTCTAGCTGCACTATTTTTTTATTTATAAAGTTGCATCATTAAAGAAATTTTTAGAAAACTATTGTTGTAAACAATTCAATGTGTAATTTTAGGCATTGAAAATTTCTACAAAAGAATTTTAAGGTCATTTGAATACTTACTCCTAGGCTGGGAAAGGTTCAACAACTTTCACCTCTAAGTAAAATTTATGAAGCAATTTGTAAGAAACATCATGTAATTTCTCCTTTTATTACAATAGAGTGTGAATAGAATAGGTCTGGAGTCATAAATATTCAGAAGAAAAAAAACTTGAGAAAGCTATAAAAGCTGTATACATGAAAGTTTATTATAAACAAACTAACAGATGTTTAAGTATGAGATATCAACTAAAAAAGCAGAAAATATTAACAATTTGGAGTACTTTCAAAATTTTTTATACTTATGTATATACAATTTTTGAACTATTGTAATTTTTTTTTTAATATTTCTAATTTTTTTAACATTTTTTAAATTTTGAATATATATTTAAAATATTTTTAATACATTTAATATTTAAAATATTTTTAATATTTGTTTTCTTATTTACTAGTATTTATTTCTGTTTCACTGATCGTTTGTGATGCCACACACAACGTCACTTTCCACTGTGAGATAATCATGACACAACGGAGCCGTCTGCATTGTTCTATATGATAGTGATCTTGTGTGGACATCTGGAATGTCATGTCATCACTTGCCAACGATGTCATCTCATCGTCATCATCGCACCGCGGGAAAATCCAAATGATGACGATTTGGTTGAACATTACTTTGCTTAAGCGACAGCACAACTATTGAGCATTTCACAAAATGTTGCTCTTCTATCTCGTCTTACCTGACATGTGTCTATTTTTCATAGTGTGCAACACAGACACAGTTTACTATTCATTTATATATATAAAATTATACAAAAAGTCAAAAAAAATTATTTAAAATTAAGAGAAAAATAAATATATTGCCACAATTTCCAAT
The DNA here is from genome assembly GCA_964034835.1 of Muscina levida. Lineage (NCBI taxonomy): Eukaryota > Metazoa > Arthropoda > Insecta > Diptera > Muscidae > Muscina > Muscina levida. Next base: position 8,615,732 of record OZ035881.1, on the reverse strand, counting down.
ACTTGTTTAACAATTCCGTTCGTTCATCATCAATGGAATGCATTTTTAGAAATTGTAGATATATTTTCCTTTCCAATTTCAGTTATTGTCATGGATTTAAAACTGTGTGTGTGTGTGATTGTGTTTTTGTTTTAATTTCAAATATTTATCTATTGCAGTCAGTGTTTTTTGAATAAATAACCGAAAATTTGTATTTGTATTGCGGATGGGAATGATTGGTCTGATTTTAAATATAAATATTTTACTTAATCGCTATTAAAGTTCAGTGAGGAAGTCCCACTGAGCTAAATTTTCCACATTGTTCTAGTATTTGAATGGGGGCAATGAGGGAATTGGTCTAACTTATTCGAACGTGAAATAAACGCATTAACAAGTGTTAAGAAAATGTTATGGCGGACATGTGGGTCATGAAGACACTGCTGGCAGATCTGTGAGTTATACAGAACTTACAGATAGGTAAAAGAAGAAAAAAAATTAAGAATATTACAAAAAAGTATTTAAATATTAAAATATTTACAATATTAAAAATCCTTAAAAATATTAAAAATTTAAAAAAAATACATTAAAAATATTAAAATATTAAAAATATTAAAAATATTAATATATTAAAAATATTAAAATTATTAAAAATATTAAAAATATTAAAAATATTAAATATATTAGAAATATTAAAAATATTAAAAATATTAAAAATACTAAAAATATTAAAAAAATTAAAAATATTAAAAATATTAAAAATATTAAAAACTAGCTGACCCGGCAAACTTCGTCCTGCCAGCAAAGTTATTGGCATAAGAAAGAGTTGTACCAAGCTCTACACAAATAAAATATGTCCTAAGGGAAAGTGGTCTAAGAACTGAAGCCTCATACACACTTGCCATATTTTATATCTGAATCTCAAATGTTAAACGTTTTTAAAAGTTTACACGAAGTAGATGGTAGTGAAGGCTTAAGAAGTTCAGATCTAATAATACGAACTCTTTTTTCAGAAAAAGTTGTATCAACATCCGTCAGGCCGTAAAAGATAAGTTTAGTGACATACACAGAAATAAATATAATTATTAAGAAAGATAGGGAAAACAAAACAAAACTTTTGCTATGATCTCTTTGTCCTCAGATCGAGTATTGGCAAGTACTACCTATGTATCAAAATTTCTGTCATCACGACCAAAATACATTTGTATCACACTACCTTCCCTCCCCTACTGATCAAAATATAAACATATCGTTTCTATATTATCATCTTCATCTTGAATTTGTCTGCTCTGAAGATAAACCTCACCATTTTGCAACGCGTATTCCGTCCACTACTCAAAAATAAAATTTTAGCCGGAATATTTATAAATGCAGTGGTAAATCTTTTCTATTTATAAATGCAGTGGTAAATCTTTTCTGTGCATCCGTCTTATTTCTATGGGCCAAACGACTACATTTGACGCCGGCACCTTACTGAAGGACTTCTTTCGTTTGCCTCACTTACTCATATATTTTCCATAGTAAGGGGTTTAATAAACCTTTTCGTACGTTCCATCAATTTTGAAAAATTTGGTGCAGTCGTTCGGATTTGTGCGCGTACACACGTTTTGGAGATTCACACTTGACTATTAAACTATATTATAATCGAAAAGTTTTAATAAAAATATTCACAAAATTCACACCACCGTGTCCATTCCTTACAATTTTCATTATAATTCCACCCCAGCGTCACCTACCGGGTCCATTTATATATAAATTTTTGTAAAATATGTTGAGTGTAGTTGAAATCTAATACCGATTGCTTTATTTCTTTGACCTCTAAAATATTTCAATTTAAAGGGCGAGGTTTCCCGGACAAATTTTGTTCTTCATATATCTTAAAGATTATTATACATATATTATTATAAGAATTGCTAAAAGGTATTAGCAGTGTCGTCCATGATGTGATGAAATCTTACTTATTGATAGGCATATATTCTAAAACCAAATTTTAAATTCGATTGACTGACATAGAACTTTCTGCGTTGGTGTACTGGGTGATTGTACCTTTTTATCCTAAGGAGTACGAATTTCCAAAAATGCCTTCATTAGGCTCACCAACCCCATTAACCGTATGGTCTGGGTGATATCAACAGTTATTCCTATTTTCGTTATTGTCCCCTAAAATTTTGAAATGCGCCATTATAAAAGTTAGTCATTCTTCTTTTAGCCTTTTTGCGGTCTGGGTGACCATCTATAGCCAATCCTCAACTTTTACTGAAATTTTGGGACAAATGGGGTCAACCGTTTTCACAATTATGGTGACATCAAAATGTGCATCTGTTTTATATATATAGACTTCTGAATAACTATGATGTTAAAAAAAGTGACTAAATGACATTCCAAAAATTAAATGTGTCATAAGCTAAACACCGGCAACTGGTTCCAAACATACATTCAAAATTTTCTCATGTCAAAAAAATCATATATTTTAAGTTTAAGTAAAATCGGACAATGGATATAAATTTTCGAAATAATTCAACCCCAGCCAAATCAACTGTATGTCCATATATACAAAAAAAATCTCATAATAAAACAAATATACTTTCTAAATTTCAGTCAAATTGTTTAATTCGTTAAAATTTTCATTATAATTCCACCATAGCGACACCTACCGGGTCAATTTATACAAAAAAATTTTTCTCAAGGTTCCACAAAAATAAATACGAAATTTCAGTTAAATTGGTACATGCATTCAAATTTTCGATATAAATCCACCCTAGCGCCATCTACCGGGTCCATTTGTACATACGATTTTTTCTAATGATCAAACAAATATAGATTCTGAATTTCAGTTAAATTGGCCCATTCGTTTAAATTTTGATTGTAAACCGACCCCAGCGCCATCTACCGGGTCCATTTGTACGTATAATGTTTTCTCATGACCAAACGAATATCCATTCTAAATTTCAGTTGAATTGGTACATGCATTCAAATTTTCGATATAAATCCACCCTAGCGCCACCTGGATTTGATTTTTTTCAACACAAACAATCTACGGAAAATTTCGAATCGAATAAAAAAAAATCAGCCAAATCGCTCCAGCCGTTCTCAAGTGATGGTATGACATACGTGGACCATTTCATTTTTATATATATAGATATTAAAAATATTAGAAATATTAAAAATATTAAAAAATATTAAAAACATTAAAAAATATTAAAAATATTAAGATGTGGTTGCCACGGCAATGCTTCGCTATTGACGAATTTTAAAAAATTAACATACTATAACGTATCTTCAGGAAATGCCTTTTTAGAAATCCTTCAATTCAAATAGAAACATTAATACTCATTATAATAATAAGTTTGACTCATCTAGGCGCTAGGGAGATGAAACGCCTGTTCAGGCGGAAAAAGCGTCTGTGGAAGAACCGGGAAAGCCAAGATATCGAAAACTAAAGGAAAAGATGTGAAGCCCGAAAGTACTACCAAAAGGTAAAAAGCAAAAGTTTTGGAAATCTGGTCACGGACACTCAGCAAATATGGAGGGAACACTTTCGATCTCTACTCTTTCCTGAAGGCAGCATAAATGACGAATTCACACCAACCATATAAGACGGAGTATATAATCCACCACCAAACCAATACGAGATCAGCACGGTGATCGCAAGGCTTAATAATAATAAAGCTGCGGAAACCGATGGACTGCCAGCACAGCTTTTTAAGGCCGGCGGCGATAAGCTGGCAACAAGCATCCACCAGCTCATTAACAAGATTTGGCTAAAGGAATGCTTGGTTAGAATCTAAGTGTTCTATGACCTGTGCTTAAGAAAGGCTTTCCAAGTGTGCAGCCTTTTACCCATCGGATACAAGATCCTGTCCAGTGTGTTATGTGAAAGACTAAAGCCCATTCTGGCGAACCTGATTGGACCTTATCAGTTAGGCTTTAGAACTGTTAAATTCACGACCGACCAGATTTTCACACTAAGTCAAATCCTGGAGAAGACCCAAGAAATGCAGATCGGCACCTATCATCTGTTTATCGACTACGAAGCTGCATTCGACAGTCCGATACGACAGAAATTGTTAGATGCTATGGCTGACTTTGGTTTCCCCACGAAGCTAATACTGATACATTTTCTATCAAGCGAGGCTTTAGACAAGGCGACAGTCTGTCTTGTGATCTCTTTAACATCGTAATGGAAATGATCATGCGGAAAACAGAGCATTTGAAAGCAGGCGGCGGAAGTGGGTCTGGAGATAACTAAACCAAGTTATTTGTTTCACTATTACACAACTATAACTATGAAGTGGTAAATGATTTTGTCGACCATGGCTCCGCCATAAACAAAAATAATATTGTCAAGAGACAAGTATTGATCAAAAATCGCTGCTACTATGCGCGAAGCATGCGATTTAATGGCAAAGCGATCTCTCGAAGAGCAAAGTTCCAACTCTAACAGACTCTGATCCTACTCTGATCCTGTACAACGACATAGACGTAGCCAAGCGCGTTGAAATAGACCGAATGCTACACTTGTTACACTGTTATCTACACTTTGTGACTAACTATCTACGGATCTCCAAAGACACCTATTATGCCAATTAAGAAAAAGAAGAAGGCGCACCTTACCCCAAGGGTGACAGCAAATTTTATAATATTTTGATTTGTGTATGGGATCACCCTATGGGGGTTAAGGTCCCTACGTACGGAAAAATGTTATGGGGGAAATATTTGGGGGTTAAAGATCGAGGGTAGTTATGTTCTGTGAAACTGTTGGTGTTGTATTGGGGATCGGTCATACATTTAACCCCTTTAGGCCCAACTCTCAAAATTTTGACTCATGCATTTTTTGTCCCAGCCACACAAAATTAGGGGTTGGTTCGTATCCAAATCTTTTTACTATGGATCACCATACAACACTATCGCACCCCTAATCTATATATGTATTATGTTTTATCTTTCTAGGGCTAAAAAACAAATTCAACCAGTCCTGTCGAGTACTCTCTGTGTACTAAATTTTATCGTTATAGGGCTACAACTTAGTTTGGTCACGCCTCCAGCGCCCACTGATCGAAAATAAAAATTTCGTCTGCATATTCATATCTATGTTGCAAAGTACTATCAGGATATCAAAGGACTAGGTCTAGGACGGCTCTATGAAATAAGGCCCCAAGAAATAAGACCCCAAATCAAAAATGAAATAAAGCCCCAAAAATGGGGATTTATTTCGTTATGAAACAATCCCCCAATATCAAGAATGAAATAAGACCCCAACTAAATGCAAAAACACCCCAATACATAAATGAAATAATGCCCCATTTTTGGGGCAAGCCTAGGTACGTGTGGTTGGGGTGGTAGAAGTAGTAAAGAAATGGGGGGGGGAGCATTTTAAAAAAATAGTCAAATCGGTCTAAGCTTTTTCAAGAGATGCGCTTATCAACGCACTTTATTGCATTTTCATTTAAATAGATATAAAAATATTATTAAAAATGTTACAAATTTTAAACTTTAGAGGCCTTTATCACATAAATTTATAAGACGTTCAAAGGACGATTATACTATAAACATTTTTTTTATAAACCTTTGATAAATGTTTATGAATACAGCTATAGTTCCAATGTCAACATTAAACTCAGTATTACTCTGCTTCCTCCATTCTTACAATTCTTGTAAGTTGTATGACAAAGAAACGACATAATCGTTTGATTGTATGTTTTGCGGGTCTACCCTAATTAAAATTCATCTTTGCAGCCATTTATAAATTATCGGTTTTTATGACTCTTCACCACCCTTATTTCTTGCTTTCGCCGGCTGTCTTGAGTGAAGTGAAATGAATATATGTTATATTGAACATCAAACTTTTATTTCTCTTCAGTTTTGCCCATCATATTTGAAACTAATTCGGTTTAATACATCATAAGATTTATGTTTTTTATAATGACTTTGAATGCCATCGATTTTTTTAAGTGCTATTTTGAAACAATTCACACATTTTGTTTATATAAATTTTATTACCATTTCACAAATTATTTTATTGTTGAAAAGCTGGAATGCGCATTGTCTTGCGAATCATATATAACATATTTAAAAATGTATCAATCATTTCATATGGCTGCAGAGTCTAAAATTAGATTCGTTGATACCATTTTCGCACCGGTGTGTTTGGGCTTCTCGATGGTTGCTTGAAGTTTTTAACACTTAAGCTTGTGATAATGTGTGGAGAAGGCACAGCAAAGGGTGCTGTTAATGATAGTTTGGCAACTATCGAAATAGCTATCCGCCCTGCCAGCTGTCAACATAATCCATTTCACACAACTCTTGTAAATCAAAAAACTCTATTAGCAATAATAGAAAATAGATCTCAAACCGAACAATAAAAAACATATTCAAAAATTAATAAAAAATGCGATTAATGAAGTGATTGGATATAATGTGTTGATAACATTCAAATCCTCAATGATTTTGTTAACCTAGGAAAAATTACATATTCGGTCAGCATTGCTAGTACTATAAATACAACAACTAATGAGACACACTATATTGAAAATCACATTCTTATTTATCAGTCACTACGTATATGGAGTGACTTTAATTTAATATTAGAAGAATATTCTGTAGAGCAATTATAGAAGACTAAAATAGCGACGTATACCATAGTTTATAGCCTGGCACGAAATATCTCTTAAATGATTGTAAGCATAAGTTCACAATGTAGAATTACATTTTAATTTCACTTTAATATATTCCGATCCGTCCTCGAACTTCGTTTGTATAAAAAACTAACACGCCACCTATAGCTTGATAATTGTACTATTTGAGAGACAAACAGATGTATGGTGATTTACTTGGTATTTTATGATTCACCGATAGGGTTTTTGTAGCTTATATCATTCGTGTGTACATTTCATTCAAATCCACTGTTATCGCCTATAACACAGAACTTTTAAATAATGGCCAAAGACCCAATAATGGCCAAAGAATTTGTTTTGACATAAATCGAGGTCGAAATTTTATGTACAGACGTGCTTAATTTTTGGCTCAGTTACAAACATGCTTTGGCTTTCTTCTTTTATTCTGCTTTTGTTTAGGTAAACACTCTGTTTTAGTTTAAAATATGTTAAAATATTGAATTTCTATGTTCTAAAGTAATTTAGAAAAAACTTTTATCATTTATTCCCCTCACTCACCTATATTTCCATTTCTGCAACATATATACAATAATAGCCATCAATAGAACTGAGGCCACCACTGAAGTTTCCCATTTTACGGTATTAATGCGGCAAATATCCGTGCCCAATTGCTCGTGTATGGTATCAGCTCTCGCAGAATCACAACGAATAGTAACACCCATGATTCTTAGGTCGTTATTTTTTTTTAAATTTTGTTATTAAAAAGCACTTTCCAAATATTGACCATATTTTTACACTTTTACTACTCAATAAATATTCAATAATTTTACAATTTGCTAGACATTTTTCCTCTGTTTAAAAACGCACATTTCCAATTTTAGTTAACACATTTTCACATATAATTATTTTTAATTTAATTTTCTTATACTTTTTTTTTGTTTTTCTTAAAAGCTCCAAAATTTTTGTTTAGTTATACATTTTCCTTAATTTATGCCTACAATATATTCTTTAATGCTTAGATTATATTTTTTTTTTTTTGTTTTTGGAATTTTCACATTATCCACTGCTTTGTTGTACACTTTTGGCCAACAATTTGTGGCACTGAATACTCGTTTCGAACATTAATATTTCAATTTGTGTATTGTTCTGACGTTTTTCGTAAATTATTATTTTAAAACTTTTGCTTAATTTCAAACTATTTCCGTACTATGTACTAGAGTACTAGAGATTGTTGCACAAGTTGCGAAACACTTTAACCGACGGGCTGTGGGGCACTATGCGCGATACGACGAACGGGGGAGATTTGTTTATTTTTCCAAAATGTAGAAAACTCAAAACAATGTCAGCATCAATACCACCACCGCCAACCGACCGACCGACATGAAACGACACGACACGAATCGTTAAGATGCTGATGGCTTTTACTCGGTTCGTTTTCAGCGAAAGTATTTAGCATTCAACCGTTTCTCTCGACCACTGAGATCATCTAAACCGAAATATTCGAAAAAAGATTTTGAGAGCACTCGACACCAACCCCAATTCTTTCGTTCATCGTGTGCCTGTCTGTCTGTCTGCCCGCCTGACTGCCTTACATCGAACTAGAGTGCCTCATTCAGACTGGATGGTTTTGCAGTCCGGCTGATTCACTGCCACAAATGTGAAGATCTTTTGGGATTCTTGGAACAGCAACAAGTAGATAGAGGTGGGGATAGAAACTGAATTTTTTTATTTTATTTTTCTCAATCTCTCTCAGAGCATTTCTTTAAAATTTGTAAATTGCAATAAAGCGTAAACGTTAACGATTTGAAAAATCCCGAAAATATTCGAAAATTTTACCGGCTGTCAGAAAAGAGAGTGAAATGAAAAGAATGGTTTTTTGAGTCTTTTTGGAGAATAAGATTGCGAAAATTGGACAAGAAATGTATTCACGGCATATGCGAACCGTAAGATGCGCTATCTAAAATTATGAAAATACAAAAAAAAATCAAGTGAATATAATAAAATTTAACAAAATACAGAATTTTGGCACAATCGCGTTAGGTGTATTGATATTATACTCGATTTCAAAAGTGAGTGGTACATTTGTATGGGAGGTACCAGAATTTGGGCACTATCGCGTTGGATGTATTGATATTGTTACTGCATTTGTATGGGAACTACCAGAAGAAGCGTGGCCATTTCCAATACCGTTAGTAGTTTTGGGGAAATACTGACACATGCCAAGTTTTAAAACAATTGGTTACGTCTTTCGAAAGTTATCATGCGTACCAGCCGGACAGCCAGACAGACGGGAAAAACTTAAAAAGTCATGAATCGAATTTAATTCAAAGAAACATAGGGTCTAAAGTGACTCCTCTTATGTGTTACACTTTTGGGTCGTATGTATATAATATACCCTCCTACCCGTAGGGTGAGTAATAAAAGTACTTTTTGATGCTACAAATGTAATTGTGGAGACAATAAAAGTACTTAATGGTATTATAAAAGTACTTTTTCCAACACAAAAAGTACTTTGTGGTACAATAAAAGTAATTTTTGATACAATAAAAGTATATTTTCATCAATTAACGTACTTTTTGGTGAAAAAAAGTACCTTTTGACACAATAAAAGTTATGGTTGGTTTGATAAAAAGTACTTTTTGGTACAGTAAAAGTACTTTTTGTTACACTTAAAGTACTTATCGGCTTGAAAAAATATATATTCGATTTATCAAAAGTACTTTTTTAATTTTACAAATGTAATTTTGGATACAATAAAAGGACTAGTTGTTATAATAAAAGTACTTTTTGACACAAAAAGTATATACATGTTGGTATAGTAAAATAACTTTTTCATACACTAAAAGTACTTTGTGGTACAATTAAAGTACTTTTAGGTACAATAAAAGTACATTAGTACATTTTGATCAAATTAATGTACATTTTGGTACAATAAAAGTTCTTTTTAATACACTAAAAGTACTTTGTGGTACAATTAAAGTACTGTTTGGTAACATAAAAATATCTTGTGGAACAATTTAAGTACTTGTTGTTGCAATAAAAATACATTTTTGTACAAAAATAGTACTTTTAAAAAAATTGTTGGTACAATAAAAGTTCTTATCGGTACAATAAAGAGACCGGTCACAATAAAAGTAATTTTTGGTACAATACAAGTACTTTATGATACAAATAATTATTGGTAGAATAAAAGTACAAGAATATCACTTTTTGATACATAACAATATTTTCGGTACAACTATATTTCTTCTGTAGTTCTTTATAATATAATATGTAGAAGTACTTCTTGGTACTCTTTGGTACAATAAGAATAATTATTGACCGATTAAAATGACTACGATAATGAACTAATTTTCTGGTACAAAAGAAGTACTTGGTGTTACAATTTTGATGCGATAAATGTACTTTTTGATACTATTAATGTTCTTGCTACAAAAAAAATATTTTTTTTGTATAATAAAAGTACCTTTTGTACAGTGATAGTACTTTTTGATACAGTACAATATTTTAGGTACAACAATGGTACTTTTTGAAATAACAAAAGTACTTCATGGAAAAATAGAATAAGTTTTGTTACTAAGTCAGCAAATAAAAATTTAATTTAGATTTGTTACAATAAATTGTACCTTTTGGTACAGTATATTGTATTTTTTGTTAAATGTGCTATTTATTATAATAAACTGTACTTTTTTGTACAGTAAATGTATTTTTTGATAAAATAAATTGTACTTTTTTTATTATCTGTAAATCAAATATTATCGCTCTAGGGCTAAAATACAGTTTTGTCACGTTCTTTTCGGCCACTGATTGAGAATAACAATTTCGTCTGCAATTTTGAAACGAAGTGCCGAGTACTATCTATGTACCAAATTTTATCACTCTGGGGCTAAAATACATTTTGGTGACGGCCACTCTGCCCACTGATCCAAAATTAAAATTTCATCTGCATATTCATATTCGTGTAGCCGAGTACTATCTGTGTACCAAATTTTATCACTCTGGGGCTAAAATACATTTTTGCCACTCCTACTCCGCCCACTGATCCAAAATTACAATTCCGTCTGCATATTCATATTCATGTTGTCGAGCACTATCTGTGTATCAAAATGTATCTCCCCAGCTCTAAAAAAAGTTTTGCCGAGCCCACTCCGCCCATAGCGTAAAAAATTAAAATAGTTATAGCCTACGGTTATTTACATATAGTACACTAAATTTCACTGAAATCGGTTCAGCCGTTTAGGAGTGATTGAGCCACAAACACACTAACACACAAACAAACAGACCAACATTTACATTTATATTAATAACTAGCTGGCCCGGCAGACTTCGTCCTGCCTGCAAATTATGTAAAAGATGTAATTATGCAAATTATGTAAAAGATGTTGAGTGTAGTTAAAATCTAATAACGATTTGTTTATTACTTTGGCCTTTGAAATATTTTAATTAAAGGGCGAGGTTTTCCCGGACAAATTCTATATTTCAGATATCTAAAAGATTATTATATATTATTGTAATAATTGCTATTATGTAACAGGCGTATATTCTTTAATCAAATTTTTAAGCCGAATATAACTTTCTGCTTTGGTGTACTGGGATTGTACCTTTAGGCATTTGTTCTAAAGGGGGTTTGGTCTGAGTCATGGTAGCACTTTGCACCTTTTTATCCGAAGGAGTTCGAATTTCAGAAATCCCTTCATTTGGCTCAACAACCATATTAACCGATTGGTCTGGGTGATAGCAACAGTTTTTCCCATTTTTGGATTTGTCTGCTAAAACGTTCGAAATACGAAAAATCACTTTGTGAAGCTGTCTAATTCTGCAGGAAGTGAGCCAATATAAATGTTCTCCATTCTACCTTAAGGTCTGGGTGACAATCTACAGCCCATCCCCAACTTTCACTGAAATCTTGGTACACATCGGTTTAACAGTTTTCGTAATTATTGGTGACCATCTATCTGTAAATATATAGACCTCTCAATAATTTTGATGATAAAAAAAAATTGTATATGTAATGGTGCCTAAATGGCATTCAAAAAATTAACTGTATCATAAGTAAATGACCAGCAACTGGATACAAATATACATCCAAAATTTTCTCATGTCTACAAATGTATACATTTTAAGTTTGAGTAAAATCGGACAGTCGATATAAATTTTCGAAATAAGTCAACTTCAGTAAAATTAACTGCGGTTCCATTTATACAAAAAAAAAATTTCAAATAATAAAACAAATATACATTCTAAATTTTAGTTAAATTAGTCCATACGTTCAAATTTTCATATAAATCCACCCCAGCGCACATTGGGGTATGGGACCCCCAAAACGGAGATTAATTAAAAAATTTAAATTGTGATTTCCAATTAAAGTTTTGTACTCAATATTTGTACACAGGATACTGATTCAAGAGATACTAGAATCAATTACATATGTTGTTTTTGCCTTGCTCTCTCAAACTTCGAAAATTTATTCGACTTTTCTACGTGTTAGCGAAAAGTGAAATATCGATATTTTGGAGTGAAAGTTTTTGCCTTTTAGTCATTTAAAAACCTAATTATTGTTATGGATCATTCAACGTCAGCTACTGAAGAACAGGAATAACAATTAGTTGTATACAATAAATATGTATAATTATTTTTAATTATTTTTGAAAAAATGGTCTAAATGTAAGGTATTTTTGAAATGTATGTAGATTTTTAAAATGGTTCCGGGTAAAACCCTGTTGAAAAATTAACATAATTGTAAAATATAACATCCGTACTTACAAAATCAAGAAAAACATTTTGCGCGTTTTTGCGCCAATTTGTTTTATTAAATAAATTGTGAAGTTAGACACTCCTGCGAAAACGGTAGAAAATTAGTTTGGTTTGATTTGGCCTCATTTTCTTTGTTTTTGCTGTATTGCAATTTGTTGCTGAGCATTAATTTTTAATTATACCCTACATAAGGCAATATATGCTTATTTGCCTTGATAATATTCAAATTGAAAATATGGTTAAATGACATTATTTCACAACAACTCTAGATTTTTTAGCCGTCACAGCAAATATTCTCAAAACGTTAAAATATCAACATATTTGTGAATATTAATTCAGAACGGATTAATAACAAGCACTAAAACTAGTTCTTCGTGCAAAATTCAGAAAAATACCTTCTAACTAGTACAAGTTTCTTTTATAAAATGTGATTCATTTCGAGTTTTTTTTTTAAATGGTTTTATTAACAAAACACGAGTGACTGATTGCAAACTGTTATTAGACTGATGTTTAATATTGTTTGACATTTTGTCATGTAGTAACAAAAATGGAAACAGCGACTCCAGTAATTATTTTTTTGTAAAATATATTTTTTGAGCCCTCGCTCAACAAGTAGTGTGCGTAATAGACTTTTTGAGAGCACTATTGTCAATATTATTCTCCAATTTTAGCCTCAGTGTACGTAACTAGATAATACGCAACCAAAAATACCTCTTCCATCCGACATAGAGGAGAATGTTGCGCCTGTTGCGGAGACTGTTACTAAAGATACCGACCAGTCGATTAAACACCATGAGCTTTCTGTGCACGCTTTGCATTAGCTATGAAAAAACTTTGAATGACGTTGTAATGATGAATTCCCATTGGCAGTTCTTTCCTTTCCCAACGCCTCCACCTCACCCGCCAAGATTGCTCTATGCAAATACTTATTCAATTGTATACTGTTTTTTTGTCCAGCCTGTATATAAATACATATACATATGTACATAAGCATTTATATATATTTTAAACAGTTAAAACATAAGTCAGTATCAAATTTCAAAGAGATCGGATACAAACCGTAGCTTTTACAAAGGTTTGATTCTACTACATTATATATACATATAAGTATATATATGGGAACTATATGTATATATGGACCGATTTCTTAAAAACTTCAAACCAATCGATCGATAGCAAAAGGATCATCTGTGCCAAATTTGGAAAATATCTGACGCTTCCTTGAATTAATCTCCGTTTTGGGTGTTCAATACCCCACTGTGCAGCGCCCCTACCGGGTCCATTTGTACATACAATTTTTTCTAACGATCAAACAAATATGCATACTCAAGTTTACATTCGTCGGTTTACATTCGTGGACCGTTACATTTTTATATATATAGATAGAAATAGAATAGGCTTTAAGCCTCTGGATAGACTATTGATTATGCTACAATAAGTTTTGTAGAGGAACCTACGAATACTCTTAATTTGGTGCTTTTTCGAGCGGCTTTTAAAGGTTTTTTTTCTTTAAATCTGTTTAAAATCATTAACGGATTTTCGTTAGTGGTTCGCTTTAGCATCGCTATCGTCAAACTTTTGCGATCGATTTTAGTAGAAATATGAGCCAATCCTAATGTAGTGTGATGGCCATCACAATATTTTCCATACAATTTGCATTTTAACACTACCAATAACGTATTTTTTCGAATTTCGAAAAGAAACAGCCAATAATGCTTTCCATTTCCTTCTTCTATCTTGCTCAATATTTTGTTCATGTATACAAATATTTTGGGAAGATTTTTAAGTAAATACGCGCATTTAGATGAGTACAATAAAGTACAATGATGCCGCCGCAACCGCCACTATTGCAAATCGCCTGTGTTAGGAAATGTGCGGTCTGTCGGTCGAAAACGAAAATGTGTGTAAAATGTGAAATATTGACTTTTTGCTGTATTATTTACTTATAGTTTTGTTTAGATTTGTTTACAAACGTCAACGGCATACAAAAAATATCTGGAACAGTTTTGTTTCGATTGTGTTTGTTTTGCTTTGTCTGTACGCTTTTGGATAATTCCGTCACATTTCTTTTTATCTTTAGTGTATATTTTTGGGTTTTTTTTTCTTGGATATTTTTTTGTGTGAACTTTTTTTTAATGATGATCATTTCATGTAGAGTAATTAATGTGCGTTTCTTGCTTAATTGATATTGCAGAAAATAAAAAAGTTTTTTTACGTATTGCAGTTAGTCTTTGACTGTGGTTTATGTAACTTACAGTTGAGAACATTCATATTAAAGTTTTTGAAATATGGGGATTGAAACTTTGAGTTTTCGAATGCCCGGTTTTCGAAAATAAGTACCCTATTAATATCCCAGTAGGAAGTGTCTGCAAGACATCCGCAAGGATATGTGCATGAACATAGTAAATCGTTGGTGACACTTAGGGGACCGTCCCTACAAATCGTCGACGAAATTTTCATACGAGTGTCCGCTTTGTCATGCACGACCTGATGAGCGACAATGTCGGTCAAATCTTCGTTGACGCCTATACAAAAGACCTGTCGCCCACACAAACATGCACGACCTGATGGGTGACAATGTCGGTTGAATTGTCGTTGATGACTATATAAGCGACAAGTCGCCTACACAATCATGCACGACCTGATGGGTGAAAATGTCGGTCAAATTATCATTGATTCCTATGTATGTTTTGAATTGTCATTCAAGCCATATTAGTAAAAGATGGATTTTTAGCTGTCTTTTTTAGCTTTTTATTAGTATGACTAATTGTTAATACTTTTAGGAAACTACTAACCAAGAGAAAAGTGAAGGATACAAATTTTATACGGCATTCATCTTCATTAGAGATTTCAAACTATAAAATTGCTGATGTTTACTCGACCGTTTAATAAACTGAAAATTTTTTACGTCAGATTCCATTTATTTTTCCTTTGATTTTGTTGAATGTGTTTGATGTACGACAACATCAGTATTTTGTCGGTGAGCTTGTCGTCAACCGAGTGTTTTGACGACAAGTACACTAGGGGTATAACCAATTTTTTGGCATAGTACCATGAGGTCAACCATGTCCTAGTAACCACGAAAATCATTATCTTTTGTAATTTTTCTGGAAAAAGTTCACGCACCAATTGGTTTTTCTAAACAGGTGCATAAAAAATTATTTAAAAATTTATTATGTTTTCTTATTTTTTTTTGTTTTTATTATTTTTTAAATTACTGAAAGTTACATATGTACTCGTATAATAAAAATAAGAAAAATTAAGAGTTAGTTATTAAAAGATACAAATTTAAGATTTAAAGTTCGAGGAGATTTTTTATTTTTTTTTTCGTTAAAGATACGTTTTGGTTTGCGGAAAAATCTCTTTCCATCTCTAAATATTAATGAAAATTCATACTTGAGCTATTTTTTGTTTTAAATAAACATATTATTAATTTTTCTTAACCAAAAAGAAAATTAAAAATTTTCAAAACTTCATCGCGGTTGGTGCGTGAACTTTTTTGACCATAGCGAAAAAATAAATATACGTTCCCTTATAGTTTTTTATGCTCTATTGGACTGTGCTATGCCAATTTTGATATTTTAAAAAATTGTTAAAAAGTTATACCCCTAAAGTACACACATTTTTCAAATTTTGTGTTGAGGACAGCGTTGACGACAAAGTCGTGTATGATGAAACTTCCTACTGGGATTATAAATGTGAATGTTTGTTGTTATGTTTGTGGCTCCAATCACTTCTAAACGGCTGAACTGATTTCAATGAAATTTGGAAAACAGTTAGTGTACTATATGGAAATTACCATAGGCTTTAAAATTTTCAATTTTTGGGCGAAGTAGGCGTGGCAAAACTTTTTTAGAGCTAGGGAGATAAAATTTGATACACAGATAGTGCTCGGCAACACGAATAGGAATATACGGACGAAATTTTAATTTTGGAGCAGTGGGCGGAGTGGGCGTGGCAAAACATATTTTTAGAGCTAGGGAGATAAAATTTGATACACAGATAGTGCTCGGCAACACGAATATGAATATACGGACGAAATTTTAATTTTGGAGCAGTGGGCGGAGGATGTGTGTCAAAACTGTATTTTAGGCCTAGGGAAATAAAATTTGGTACACAGATAGTACTCGACAACACGAATATGAACATGCGGACGGAATTTTATTTTTAGACCAGTGGACGGAGAGGGCGTGGCAAAACGTATTTTAGTCCCAGAGAAATAAAATTTGATACACAGAAAGTACTCGGTAACCCAAATAAGAATATGCGGACAATATTTTAATTTTGAAACAGTGGGCGAATTGTATTTGAGCCCTAGAGAGATAAAATTTGGAACAAAGTACAAAATTTTTCAGCTCATTGATTTGGGACTCAATTCTGAGAACTGCACGTGAAAGTAGCCACAAAAAGAAAAAGTTCTGCATCAGTCGTTTTGTCAAGTTACATACCATAATAATTTAATATCGTTTTGAAGTTAGTAAGTATCGTATAGAGGAATTTGTCACGTTTTAGGCTCTATTTTACATAACTCGAGAACCATCAGTCCGATTTAGCTGAAACAAATTTAAAAATAATTAATTCCTTTAATTATAATTCTATTTATCTGTTCATATAACGTTTCCCTACATAAGCAACAGTTTTACTTTTAAATTTATTAAAGCTTTTAAACTGGTTTTATTTTGTAGCAGTTGCCATGAAACTGTATTAAATCATTATGGCATGTAACTTGACAAAACGAATGATGCAAAACTTATACTTTATGGGGCTACTTTCACGTGCAGTTCTCAGAATTGTGTCCCAAAATCATGTGTTGTACTGTGTAGTACTCGGCACTTAAGGTTAAAATTTGCAGACAAAATTTATATTCTCAAACGTGGAAAAACTGTATTTTAGCCCTAGAGCGATAATATTTAATACACAGATAATACTTGATACCCAAAAGTACAATTTAAATAATCAAAAAGTACATTTATTGTACAAAAAAGTACATTTATTGTACTAAAAAAAAATTAAAATAACAAAAAGTACTATTATTAAACAAAAAAGTAAATTTATGTACCAAAAAGTACATTTATCAAAAAATAACATTTATCGTACTTAAAAGTACAATTTATTGTATTAAAAAGTACTTTTATTGTACACAAAAGGAACAGTTAATTGTACTACAGAGTAGGTTTATTATACCAAAACGTACTTAAAATGTAATAATAAGTTCTTTTATTGTATCAAAAAGTACTTTAAATATACTAATAAGTACCTTTATTGTACACAATTAAAGTACTCTTATTGTACCAAAAAGTTCTTTAATTTTGCCAAAAATAATTTTTACTGTATCAAAAAATACTTTTATTTTATCAAAAAGTACTGTTGTTGAAATAAAAGGTAAGAACTAATATGGGTTTTTCTTAACTGCATAATACTTTTAAATTTATTTGCTGACACTTTTTCAGCATATTGACAACAGGTTTTTCAGAATTGTGTAAGTTAAGTTTGAGGACTATGTCGGTAAATTCTGACAAAAAAAAAACCTAATTTTCACGATGCTGACACATATTGAAGGGAAATACTGAGAATGATGATGATGCCAATAGTGTAAATAAGCTTTTATTGTACTCGGCAAAGCAGACATGTCAAAATATTTACTCTCGTTCAGCGGGAGTATGAAGACGAACATATTATTTCCGATCGTTGAACAGGAGGGAACGTGGTAAAACTCTATTTATGACTATATAATGTAATATTGAAATACAGATAGTACTTGGCGCTACAGATATGAATTTCAATTTCGGTTAGTGAGACGTTGTTATTTTGATCAGGTTAAGGAGAAACTTGGGGTAACGAATTGTTTACAGAGCGTACAAGAGCGATGCTTAAGCTTAAACCTTATAATAAGCAAGCCAAACATATTATAAGTATTATGTAATAGCGAAGCATTGCCGGGTTAACTGGTCTCATACTATAATCAAACAGTTACAGAAAATATTTTGTTTTGGTTTTGTTGTTAACTTTTGATTTTAGTATGCGATATGAATATTGCGTTCGTTTTTATATTAGGTAGGTTCAATATTTCACAAAAACTTGTATGCATTTAAATATATGAGTTTTATGCCTTCAGCGCCACAGTGCCTTTATGCACCAAACCGTCTCACAATTGGAGGAACATTTCTTTCTTACAATCGTAGCAGACTTTACTAATTGCTGTTTTGTTTTACTCTCCAACTAATTAATGTTTAAACTTCATTTCTTTGTTCTTGTACAAAACAAAACAAAAAATATATATATAATGCCTACTCCTTCATCAGCAACTGCAGAGATAGGCTTTTCATGACAATACTATCTTATTATTGCAATTCAAATCCAACATCAATTACTTTATGCCTTCACGATCTGACGACATTTCTGTTGCTGTATTCTCTCTCCCAGGAACTCTGCCAAGTTGTTGTCTTAATTGACCCTTAACGTTGATAACGCAGTTTTCTTCTTCTTATGATCAGTTTTGTACTTCAATGAGAATTTAGTTTTGAAGCTGCTCTTAAAATGGGAATCTCTTTCTTAATTGTTGGTAAATGCGCAATATTTATACACCAAACAAATGAAGCTCAACGCAAATGCATTTCGCTTGGCATTGGGAGTTGGAAACCACCCTCGTATTTGAAGCATTAGTTTGTTAGTGTGCTGTGAATAGTGTAAGCTTGCGTTGCAATTATGTATTAATTGTGGTATGCAGTAGGGTTCAATGGAATACAAGAATTTGATATAATTTAGAAGCAATTAATTGGGGCAGACATTTATTGGTTTGCAACGACAACGACTGTTAACAAAGATATATGATTGTGGAGTTCATTTGAAATTGTTTGCAATTGTCGTTTGCATACAAAATATAGACTTTGTACCAAAAACTACAATTTATCATGCCAAAAAGTACTTTTATTGTATCAAGTAGTACAACTTATTGTACCAAAAAGTACAATTTATTTTATCAAAAGTAAAAAAAATGCTGGCATGTTGTGCGCTTCGAGGATGCTTTCTACACATCGTTGGGAAAAGTTCTCATTAGCTTTGAGATGCTTTCTTCCCTTAAGGTTTGTGATGATTGTGGAGAAGGCACAGCAAAGGGCGCAGACGAGACATTGTGGGTAATGTCGAAATGACGTCATACGCCTAACCTGCTGTCACATAATACATTTCACAACTCTTGTAAAAAACACTATTGGTAATAATAAATAATTGCCAATAGAAAAGATCTTAAACCGAACTATAACAATATCATAAAAAGTAATATTTTTATAGCAAATGGTAAAATGTATAGTACACCTTGAATGTAACAAAAGGTAAAATTGTAAATGTACCAAAAAGTACATTTAATGTATCAAAAAGTACATTAATTGTGCACAAAATTATTTTGCCTAAAAGTACTTTTATTGTACTAATTAGTAAAATTTATTGTAACAAAAAATAAAATTTTTTGTACCAAAAAGTACAAACTGTTGTACAAAAAAGTACTTAAATTGTACCAAAATATATTTTTATTGTGCTAAATAATATAATTCATTGTTCCAAAAAGTATTTTAATTGTACTAAAAGTACTTTTATTGTACCAATAAGTACAATTTATTGTACCAATAAGTACTTTTATGGTATCAATTGTACTAACAAGTAATTCAGTTGTACAAAATAATAAAATTTGTTGTACCAAAAGTTACTTTAATTGTATCAAAAAGTACTTTTTGCCACGAAGTACTTCTAATGTACCATAAAGTACTTTTGTTGTACCAAAAAAGTACATAAAAGATTTACTGTACCGAAGTACAATACCAAGGTAACTTTATTGTATCAAATAGTACAATTTATTACAAAAAAGGTAATTTTATTATAAATAATAAAGTACCAAACCAAATAGTACCCAAATAGTAAACCAAATTGTACCAAAGAGTACTATTGTTGTACTAAAAAGTACTTTTAATGTACCAAAAAGTATTTTTATTGTGCTAAAAAGTATTTTTATTGTGCCAAAAAGTACTTTTCTGGTACCAAAAATTACTTTTACTGTACTAAAAAGTACTTTTATTTAACCAAATAGTAAAATTTATTGTACCAAAAAGTTCTTTTATTGTACCTATATGTACTTATGTTGTACTAAAAACTACTATTATTGTTCTAAAAAGTACTTTTATTGTGCTTAAAAATACTTTTATTGAACCAAAAAGTATTTTTATTGCGATAAAAAGTAATTTTATTGTACCAAAAAGTACTTTTCTTGTACCAAAAAGTAATTTTATTGTACTAAGAATTACTTTTATTGGTAAAAAAGTACTTTTATTGTGCTAAAAATTGACTTTTATTGTGCTAAAAAGTACTATTAGTTAACCAAATAGTACAATTTATTGTACCAAAAAGTTTTTTATTGTACATGTACGATTATTGAACTAAAAAGTACTTTTATTGTTATAATAAGTACTTTTATTGTGATAAAAAGTAATTTTATTGTACCAAAAAGTACTTTTCTTGTACCAAAAAGTACCTTTACTGTGCTAAAAAGTACTTTTATTTAACCAAATAGTACAATTTATTGTACCATAAAGTTATTTTATTGTACCTATATGTACTTATATTGTACTAAAAACTACTTTTATTGTTCTAAAAAGTACTTTTATTGTGCTTAAAAATACTTTTATTGAACCAAAAAGTATTTTTATTGCGATAAAAAGTAATTTTATTGTACCAAAAAGTACTTTTCTTGTACCAAAAAGTAATTTTATTGTACTAAGAATTACTTTTATTGGTAAAAAAGTATTTTTATTGTGATAAAAAGTAATTTTATTGTACCAAAAAATGACTTTTATTGTGCTAAAAAGTACTATTAGTTAACCAAATAGTACAATTTATTGTACCAAAAAGTTTTTTATTGTACATGTACGATTATTGAACTAAAAAGTACTTTTATTGTTATAATAAGTACTTTTATTGTGATAAAAAGTAATTTTATTGTATCAAAAAGTACTTTTC
Source organism: Muscina levida (assembly GCA_964034835.1). Lineage (NCBI taxonomy): Eukaryota > Metazoa > Arthropoda > Insecta > Diptera > Muscidae > Muscina > Muscina levida. The sequence continues at coordinate 8,594,382 of OZ035881.1, read as the reverse complement.
TTGTACCAAAAAGTACCTTTACTGTGCTAAAAAGTACTTTTATTTAACCTAATAGTACAATTTATTGTACCATAAAGTTATTTTATTGTACCTATATGTACTTATATTGTACTAGGAAGTGTTTTTATTTTTTTTAAAAAGTACTTTTATTGTGCTAAAAAGTACTTTTTGTACCAAAATTTTTATATTGTACCCAATTGTACTTTTATTACACCAAAATGTACATTAATTATTCTAATAAGTAATTTTGTTGTACCAAAATTTACTTTTATTGTGCTAAAATTACTTTTATTGTTCCAAAAGTATTTTTATGGTACCACAAAGTAATTTTATTGTACCAAATTGAATAATTTATTGTACCAAAAAGTTCATTTATTGTATCTAACTGTACTTTTACAGTACCAAAAAGCATTTTTATTGTACTAAAAAGTACTTTTATTGTAGAAAAAAGTACTTTTTTTACAAAAATTTACTTTTATTGCACCAAATAATATAGTACATTCATGCACAATGTGTGGCGCACGAACGTATGAGTTACAAACAACTCAAAAGCGTATAGCATACGCCCCCAATCAATTACTGTTCAGCCCATATTTACATATATGACTAGAAATTCTAAGATTATAATAATATAGATATCAGATATTCAGATATTCAAATAAGGAGTTTTTAATAAATTCATTAAAAATTCCTTTTCGAAATCCTCTCAAAGAACTTTAACCATTTCTGTAATTTTTTTTTATTTTTTTGAAGACACTCAACTTTATTTTTTAATATTATTTCTACAGCTAACAACTCTGATGTTATATTCCACAAATATTGACTTAATGCAAATACTATCAAGTATCCAGAGCATCTTTAGCACATATAAACGATTACATAAATTCATATATATGAACTAGCAAGCGTGTGTAGGTAAACACACACATCATATGTATGCAACGTACATAAGTATTTAGTGTTCCCATGTATGAGAACAAGTATTTGGCACACAAATAAATGGTTTTAAGTTTATGACCACATAAGTACACTTTGATGATGCTGATGACCATGATGATGGCGATGCTGGGCTTAGAGAGAAAAGTTGCGTAAGATGAGGGATAGAGAGGGGAGGAAGGAGAGGGGAAATTATTCCTAAATATCTATAGTCAGTTACTTGAAGTAATTTGTATAAACGTATAATGTACTAAAGTACATTACCACATACATACATACGTACAAATATATGTATTAACTCGTATATATCCATGTGTGCATGCAAGTCAATTGTATTGTGATGGTCAATGAATATGTTTACATTGATTGTTAACATGGTAAACATCAAATTGCATGGCATAACATCAATTTTACCATTTTACCACACTTGCACCGAGAAAACAGAAACGGGGCACCCCCGCATATACAACGTCAGAGATATTGGAAACCTCAATGAGACACATACACACGAAGCATACATGTAGTACAACACTATACCACTACATATGACTATACAAATGCAGTTAATAAATAATATACTTGTTGTAGTACTCAAAAAGCCAATGTAATAAACCAAAATTTATTTGAAATTGCACTGTGGCTGATTGTGATTTAAGAACAAGAGAAAAATATGGTAAATCATGTGGAGACATTACAAAGTGTATAAGTGTATGTGGGTAGAAAACTTAACGGGTTTATCAATTTTATTAAAATGAGCGAAAAATATAGATGAATATATTACAAATGTAAGATTTGTTAGAATTAAGAGACCTAAGGGGTAATATATTGATCAATATATTAAAACTTATAGATTTGGTAAGAGATGGTGAAAGCGAAAAAGTGATAATAAAACTATAAAAATCGCTGCACCGCTTTGAAATTTTCGTATTGAATGTTACCTAAGTCAGGGAATATGTCGGTAAAATTTCAGTTTAATCCCTGCCAGATCTCGCTTGCTTGTAGAATGTCCTTTTTCTTGGCAGCTTAGTAAAGACTATAAAACAATGGCGATTTATACAAAAGAAGGTGAATTAACACATAACTCAATAGGTACATGGACAAACTGAGAAAACAACAGTAGGTAAAAACCAAAATTTTACCAAAGTCGTGTAATCTATGTTAATGTGGTGTTAATTCTAAAAAAGTCGCTAAAACCTAACAATGTTTTTATACTGAAAGTAAATTTAATCTGGGGATATCCGAACAAAATTTTAATTTATTCAAGATCAGTACTCGTTTGGCTGCAGAATGTCCTTTTTCTGGAAACGCTAGTACTTGATAACACTTGGATATTGAATGTAAAATAAAACAGAGAACATGTCAACAAAATAAAAAGCTCATCACAGTCAAGACTTGCTAGCCTGCAGAATGTCCTTTTTCTTGGAAACGTAGTGAACAATACAAAACTTTGACAATTTATCCAAAACGAGGTGAATTAACACATCAGATACTAAGAAAAACAATGGTAGAAACAAAACGACATTTTACCAGATTTAGTCGAATTGAACGTTAATAACGTTTCAATATTGAATGTAAAATAAATCAAAGAACATATCAACAAAATAAAAAGCTCATCAAAGTCAAGACCCGCTTGCCTGTAGAATGTCCTTTTTTCTTGGTAGCCATATAACCATATAAAACTTTGACGTTTTCTACAAAATTAAGTAAATTAACACATCACACAATATTTTCCAATATTACTAAGAAAAACGATGGTCGAAACGAAAGGAAGTTTTATTGAATCCAACTTAAGTATTAACATATTAAAGCTATTAAGTAATATTAAAGCTAGAAAAATCTATAAAACTTAACAACATTGGAATATTGAAAGTAAAATCAAACAGAGAACATGCCAGCAACATATAAAATTAATCAAATTCAAGGCGCACTTGTCTGTAGAATGTCCTTTTTTCTTGGACACCTAATAAACCGTATAAAACTTTGACAATATATCCAAAATTAGGTAAATTAACAACACAAAAGTTACCAATCCTACTAAGATAAGAGAATGGTAGAAACGGAAGAAAATTTTATCGAATACTGTATTATATTACATGTATAACTTACATCAAAGCTAGAAAAATCGCTTTAACCTGTCACCGTTTGGATATTGAATGCACAATAATTCAGGGAGTGTGCCTACATAATATTAATGTAAAAAAAACATGACTCGCTTCCTTGTGGAATGTCCTTTTTTTGGTTTACATAGTTTACATATTAACCAAAAGGATTGAGGATTTAACCTATAAACTAACAAAGTTTGTAAACTGAATGTAAAATAAAGTAGAGAGTATGCAAACGTCATTTTAAGTCAATCCAAGCTAGAACTCACATGTCTGTAGAATGTCCTTTTTCTTTATAACAAATAACCATAAAAAACTTTGTAGATTTAGTGAAAATTAAGTAAATTAACACTTCTCTTAATAAGTTTTCGATCGATATACACAAGGGATTTTTTTTGCAGAATTGCGTGCTATTAAAAGTTTGTGCTAGAAAAGCTAAAAAATCGTTCAAACATGATGAAGTTTGGCTATTAAATGTTAAATTAATCAGGGAACATGCTAACAAAATTATAATTAAATCCAAGCAAAGACTCGTTTGCCTGTCGAAGGTCCTTTATCTTTGAAACGTATTAAACATAGTAAACCATATCCGAAACTTTGAGGATTTAATCTACAACCAAACAATGTTTATAATTTAATGTAAGATAAAGTAGAGAAAGTGCAAACGCAATTTTAAGTTAATCCAAGTTAGAACTCACATGTCTGTAGAATGTCCTTTTTCTTGGTAACTCAGTAAATCATAAAAAACTTTGTAGATTTATTGAAAACAGGTATATTAATACATCTCTCATTAAGTTTTCGATCGATATGCACATAAGGATTTTTTGCTGCTTTTGATTTAAAGTTTAAGTGCTAGTAAAGCTAAAAAATCAGTCAAACATGATGATGTTTGGCTATTGAATGTTAAATCAATCGGAGAACATGCCAACAAAAATATAATTAAATCCAAGCAAGAATTCGTTTGCCTGTCGAAGGTCCTTTTTTTGGAGCGTTGTAAATCTTTTAAAAGTTTTATGATTTCTTCAAAATTAAGTAAATTAGATGCCAAAATAACAGTACATGGTAATGATAAATTCCGGCACTTAGAGGAAGCATTAATATAAAAGTGGTTAGTTAATGAAATCCTTTTTATTTCTTCAAAATAAAAATGTTTGGAGATTTATTGCAAAGTAGGTAAATTATCACCTCTCAATAAGTTTTCGATCTATATGCACAAAAGGATTTTTTTTTGATTTAAAGTTTAAGTGCTAGTAAAGCTAAAAAAAAGTTCAAACATGATGATATTGGGCTATTGAATGTTAAATCAATCGGAAAACATGCTAACAAAATTATAATTAAATTCAAGCAAGGACTCGTTTGCCTGTGGGAGGTCCTTTTTTTGAAACGTTGTAAACTTTTAGGACTTCTACAATATTAAGTAAATTAGATGCCAAAGTAACAGTACATGGTATTGCTTTTGCACTGGCATGATGAAGCAATAATATCAAAGCGGTTAGTTAATGGAATCCTTTTTATTTCGTCAAAATTAAAAATGTTAATCAATTTTAACCAATTTTATTGTTTTAGTACACTATTGCATATGCATATCTTAATTTAGAACGAGAAAAAATATGTAAACAAAACTGCTTCAAGGACACACATAAACATATTCCGTCATTAGCAAGTCCTTGCTTCTAACGTACTGAATGTTTGCTGGTATAGCTGCTTAAATATTTAGTCTCCATTATCCAACTTGTATTATTTACAGACAATTTTATACTTTTTTAAAACCATCAATATCTAGGCAGGGACAGGATTAATGTCGTTATTATATTGTGAATTTGAACTATAAAAATCGTCTAAACTTGACGAAATTTTGCTATGGGTTACAAAGTCGATCCACAAATATAACTAGCTGTCTTGCAATTTAATCAAAACATATGCTCTCTTATCCCTAAGATGTCCTTTTTCTACAAAACAATATAAACAGCATAAAAATTTTGTCAATGCATTAAAATTTCTTTTTTATATTATGAAACATTAACAAAAGTAGTATACTGTAGTCAAATTTTAATATTTATCAATATACTTGCAGAGACAGGGTTAACGCCTTTATAATTTCGTTTTTTTAGCTATAAAATCATCTGAACTTTACGAAAATTTGCTATGGGTTACAAAATTGATCCACAATTATAACTGGCTAACTTAGGATTTAATCGAAACATATAATCTCTTATCTCTAAGATGTCCTTTTTCTACAAAACAATATAAACAGTATAAAAATGTTGCAAATGCATTTAAACTTCGTTTTTCTATTACGAAACATTAACAAAAGTAGTATACTGTAGTCAAAATTTAATATTTATCAATATACTTGCAGAGACAAGATTAACGCCTCTATAAATTCGTTTTTTTTAGCTATAAAATCATCCGAACTTTACGAAAATTTGCTATGGGTTACAAAATCGATCCACAATTATGACTGGCTATCTTTCGATTCAATCGAAAGATATGCTCGCTTATCCTTAAAATGTCCTTTTTCTACAGAACAACCTAACAGGTATAGAAATTTTGAAAATGCTCTAAACTTAATTTGTTATATTGTGTAACATTAACAAAAGCAGCATGCTGTAGTCAAAATTTAATATTCATCAATATCCTGGCAGGTTACAAAATTGATCCACAATTATAACTGGCTAACTTATGATTTAATCGAAACATATTATCTCTTATCCTTAAGATGTCCTTTTTTCTACAAAACAATCTAACAGGTATAGAAATGTTGAAAAGGCTCTAAACTCAATTTTTTATATTGTGTAACATTAACAAAAGTAGTATGCTGTAGTCAAAATGTAATATTTATCAATATCCTGGCAGGGATATTTACGAAATTTCGCTATGGGCTACAAAATCGATCTACAAATAGAACAGGCTATCTTTCGATTCAATCGAAACATATGCTCGCTTATCCTTAAGATGTCCCTTTTTCTACAAAACAACCTAACAAGTAGAGAAATGTTGGAAATGCTCTTAACTTTATTTGTTATATTGTGTCTCATTAGCAAAAGTAGTATGCTATAGTCAAAATTTAATATTTATCAATATCCAGGCAGGGACAGGATTAACACCATTTCAAAATCATTATTTTTAGCCATAAAAATCGTCTGAACTTGACGAAAATGGCCTATGGGTTACAAAATCATTTTACAAATAGATCTGGCTATCTTTCGATTCTTTAGAAATATATGCTCTCTTATCCTTAAGATGTCCTTTTTTACAAAACAACCTAACAGCTATGTTGACGATGTTCTAAACTTAATTTTTTATATTGTGTAGTATGAATGAAAGTAGTATGCTGTAGTCAAAATTTAATATTCTTCAATATCTAGGCTGGGACTGGGTTAACGCCGTTTTAAGTTCATTATTTTAAGCTATTAAAATCGTCTGAACTTGACGAAAATCTGTCTACAAATAGAACAGGCTATCTTTCGAATCAATCGAAACATATGATCTCCTATCCTTAAGATGTCCTTTTTCTACAAAACAATATAAACAGTATTAAAATGTTGAAAATGCTCTAACATTGTGACATTAGCATTTAAACTTTGTTAGTTATATTATTTAGCGTTGACAAAAGTATTATTATATTAAAAACCTGTTTCATTCACTTAGGAAAAGGACGACTTAGGAACAACTGCATCAGCTTTAACGAAATATGTAACGAAATGTTTCAGCAACAAAATCAACATCTCCTAATGTGTTTTGTATTAAACACTAAAGTTTAGTTTAAGTACGTTTCATGAACATGATAACTATTTCTCACATGACTGTCAGCAATTCATTGCTTTACATATCTTTACCGACACGAGTAGTCAGTAACGGAAACGGAAATGGACCTCTTACTCAACAGTTCTTTTGTGGTTGTTTAACAATTATCTTGCAATCATATTAATACTATTGAACATTACAGCAGAGGCTGAATGCTGAAAGAAGTTATAGCTTTTTTTCTGTTTGTAACTTTTTAATGTAATTTTAATTTGTTGGTATTTATTACTGAGCTGCTCTATTACGGAATCTAGAAAATTATTAAAACTATAGTCAAATGCACTTGTCATTGTCATTATCGACAGCAACATCAATAGCAAGAAAACTAATTTATTTTTGAGTTTTATAGAAAACCACAAAACTCAAATGGATTTTTTTTTTTGAACTTATTGAAAGTCCTTTGGAATTTTAAATTGAATTAAATTGAAATACATACTTATAATTTATAATAGTTTGAATATATAATTTATCGAAATAGCTTAGATTGTGATACTAAATTACTGAGAGGATTTAAGGATGTTTATTAGCGTATACGTAATGTTGTATTGCAAAGAGTTATTCATTTATATACACTGTGGTGCAAAAATGAGCCAATGTTTTAAAAAAAGTACGTTATTAAATATTTTTTATACTTTTTATTGTATTATTTTCAAACCTTATGTTAAATTTAAAATATGTATCTGTAAAGTATGTAAAGCAATAACAAAAATAAAACTTACATTACTGTAAGTACATAAAAACAAAAAATTTTAAAATCAGACCATTGGCACACTTTTGCTCCAAGGGTTTTCTTATCTAAATTTAATAATTAGGCCTGCATATTTTTACTTTCTTCAAATGATCCACCCTATTTGGCGTATATTGACAAAGTTGAGCAACATAATATACAGGAATTTTGGTTTCATTCAGCCAGAACCCACTCCCACAGCTCATTAATACTTTTCGGTGCTCTTTCGTTTCAGCCTGCGCGTGTTTCAGGTAAGCCCACAGATTTTCGATCGTGTTCAGATCTGGACTCTCCAGTGGCCACTCCCAGACCCTAAACACCTGAGAACTAAGCCCTTCCTTGACAATTTTTACAGAATGTTTTGGGTCGTTGTCATATTGGCAGACGACATTCTCTGGTCTATCTGGAATTTGGCCAGGGCTATGGGGCAAATTATTTTGCAAAATGCTAAGAAATTCTTCCTTTCGTATTATTCCTTCGATTAGTATAAGTGGTCCCACACCATCTGGGGTTGCACATCTCCATATCATAATAGAACCGCCTCCGTGCTATATGGTTTGAGATTGGCACCTGGTGAGTATTTGTTTTAACTAATACAAATTAAATATATGATTAACTTGTTGGTCGTGTGGTCAGATGAGACCAAAATCAATAGAAACCAATCGGTGGGAAGGTTTTTTATTGGGTCAATTGATCAAACACACCAAATCCAGCTCTTGTATCACAGACAATTAAGCACGGAGGCGGTTCTGTTATGATTTGGGGATGTGTTACCCCAGATGGTGTGGGACTACTTATACGGATCGAAGGAACAATGCGAAAGGAAGACTATCTTCGCATTTTGCAAGATAATTTGCCCCACAGCCCTGGCCAAATTCCAGGTAGACCAGAGAATGTCGTCTGCCAATATGACAACGTTCCAAAACATTCTGTAAAAATGTCCAAGGAATGGCTTAGTTTTCAGGTGTTTGGGGTCAGGGGTAACTACTGCAGAGTCCAGATCTGAACCTGATCGAAAATCTGTGAGCTTACCTAAAACGCGGGCTGACAGAAACGAAAGAGCCCCGAAAAGTATAAATGAGCTGTGGGAGTGAGTTCCGGCTGAATGAAACAAAATTCCTGTATATTATGTTGCTCAACTTTGTCAATATACGCAAATAGGGTGGATCATTTGAAGAAAGTAAAAATATGCAGGCCTAATTATTAAATTTAGATAAGAAAAACCTTGGAGCAAAAGTGTGCCAATGGTCTGATTTTGAAAATGTTTTGTTTTTATGTACTTACAGTAATGTAAGTTTTATTTTTGTTATTGCTTTACATATTTTACAGATGCATATTTTAAATTTAGCAAAAGGTTTGAAAATAATACAAAAAAAAGTATAAAAAATATTTAATAACATACCTTGTTTAAAACATTGGCACATTTTTGCACCACAGTGTATATATGTATGTATACTTATAAAAAGACATCAATTCGTTGTATAGCATACATGCAAAATTTCTTAAAAACCACAAAAATTTGATATATTGTTTAATGGCAAATTTTTATAAAAAAAGGACATCTTACAGCTTGACGCATCCTTGCTTTGAATAAACCGAAAATGTGTAAATATTTTTGCAGATTTATTTTCTATTCAGTAATCAATTTAGGTTACATAACTGCGATATTTACAGCTTTTATAAGACTTCAGCATGCCAGGATATATGGGAAAGTATGTCTAATTTTGCACGGTTATTGATAAACTTTAAATATGTATAATATTATTGTAAAGTTAATCGTCGAAGCTTATTATAATTTTATTTTAGAAAAAGGACATCTTATGAATTAACGAGTCCTTAATGTCACTGAATTAAAAATTTGCACAAATATTTGCAGGCTTTTTTTGCATTCAATAACCATTTTCCAACCAAAAAAACAAATATGTATGCTTTTCAAAATATATGGATGGTTGGCGTGTCCTTGCAATAATTTGCATTAAAATTATTTCTAATGCAAATTATTACATTGTAATTTTTATTGCAATAATTTCCTTACTATATTTTATGAAATAAATTTTATTAAAAAGAAAGGATATCTGACAGCTGTGATCCTTTGATCAATAAAATTGTAAAATTTAAAACATTATTCCATAAATTTTGCGAAGGTAAATGGAAACAGATCTTTAAACGCATTTGTGAAACATGACTACATTCATAGCATAACATTCTTCACCTGTAAGATGTCCCTTTTTTAAAACACAGTAAACTCTTTCAAATTGTGTTTAATGATCTAATATGTGATTACTATTGCAATTTTGTTCATTATTTTATAAGATCTTTTAAGCTGACGCAAGGACTCTAAGTAACCGGCATTTATCCCCAAGTAAAAATTAAAATTATAATTTAAAAAATCACCAAACTTTAAAGAATTTTTTTTAGTGAAGACAAATAAGATATTCAAACACACCTGCAAACTTTCACCGTTGTCATAGCATAAAACCACGTACCTGAACGATGTCCTTTATTTCGAAAATACTGCAAAATCTATATGAAATGTTTAGAAATCTCCAAAATGTGACTAATATTAACGTTTGGTTCACTTTCTTACAGGAGTGACAACTTATGACGTAAATTCCATAGAAACTGGTTTTCGATTGTATAAAACTGATATGAAGTATTGCATCAAATGTTATTCATCTTAAATAAATTGCACAAAAGGACATCTGGTAATGTTTTTCTTTTATTAAATTTAAACATTTTCTTCAATGGCCTTTATTAATGTATTTTCATCATATACTACGAACTTTATTTAGATGTGTGATAAATAAAGTTTTATTGATTATATTATGAACACCAACATTTCATATTATTTTTTTTTTCTCAAAAAAGGACATTGCTGAGCTTAACAAGTCCTTGCTTTACCAATCAAAGTTTTTTTTATTTATTTGTTAATATATTTTGTCTCCACTATTCAACTTGCATCATCTGCAGGTTTTTGTACCTTAAAAAAATAAGGTTTTCAGGACATATGGAGATTACGCATATCCTTGCATCAAATTTTATAAAAATTCCTATTTGTGGTTTTTGAAGCATTTAAAATTAAAGTAGTAAGTTTTATTTCATATACATATAATTATTTTCAGAAAAAAGGACATCGTGCAGTAAGAAGATTAAATGCTTTATTTGCAATGATTATTTCAGAAAAAGGACATCGTACGGTAAGAAGAATAAATACTTAAATTGTAATGAAAAACTGATGTCATATTTGCCGACTTATGTCGCATTTTATTTCCAACTTTCGCCTTATACTGTCCAGTTTTCTAATTACAAACAATTTTTTTTTAATTCAGGATATATTGGAGGTTTGCGTATCTTTGTACTCATTTTGATAAAATGAAGTTTTTATGTTAATTTAAGATATTTACTAGAAGTAATATTACAATAAAATGTTATTCGATATAATTTTTTTTTACAAAAAAAGGACATGGTTGGCTAAACAAGTCCTTGCTTCTACCGAACTGACAGTTTTTTGATTTATCTGCTTATTTATTTTGTCTCCAATATTCAACTTTTACCGAGTGCTGACGATTTTGTTACCTTTACAAAATTTTGACTTTCAGGATATATGTATGGGCGATATACGTATCCTTACAGAAATTTTTATAAAAACTCCTATTTTATGCATATTTCATGTATATAAAAGAAACTTATCACTTTTTATTTCACATAATTTTGTTTAAAAAAAAGGACATCTTACAGCTGGGCCAATCCTTGATTTAATTTGATTGAAATTTTGAGATCATATTTGCTGGGTTGTGTTGTCTTCAATGTCCAAATTTCATCTTATTCTGTCAAGTTTTATAAAAACTAACTAAATTTCCCTTTTAGGATATATGAGATGTATGACGTATCCTTGCACCCATATCGATAATTTATCGTTTTTATTTTAATTTAAGCTATTTACTATAAGAATCATAACATCATAGTATTAGACGACTTAAATTTATTTTTTTCCAAAAAAAGGACTCAGTTGATCTTAACGAGTCCTGGCTTATACAAAACTGAATGTTTGTTGGTACATCTGCAGATTTATTTTGTCTCCAATATCCAATTTGCAGAAAGTACGAGCGAATTTCCTACCTAAAAAATTTTACTCACAGGATATATGGGGATTATACGAATCCTAACAGATCTTTTAGTAAAAATTCCGATTTTGTGCATATTGTAGCTTACCAATTTTTATTTCACCTAAAATTTTTTTTTATGAAAAAAGGACATCGTACAGCCTTGCCAATCCTTGGTTTAATTTGTTTGAAATTTTGCCGTCATATTTGCTGGATTGTGCAGTCTTCAATGTCCGAATTTCATCTCATTCTGTCAAGTTTTTTAACTACAATGAAATTTTTCCATTTCAGGATATGCTTTTCCTTGCACTTATTATTTCAGCAAAACACTGTTTACTCAATTTGCTATCTTTGGCATAGTTGTGACCTCTTAAATATTAGCCTACTTCCTACTCAGGCTAATGCAACACATGTCCCCCAGGCAACATCATCTGTACAAGGTTGTCGCATTGTCAGCTCCAATCACATATCTAGTAATTGAGAGTGAGCAAAATACACGTCAAAATATCTCAAGGCATGAGCAATTGCATCAAACACACACACGCACACACACCCACCACCACCAGTTGCTGTCTATTTTGTGCACATTGCATCGACATGCAAGAACAACTTCCGTTTCCTGTTTAGTATTTCCTCTCACTTTGAGATAAAAAAAGAACAACTAGAATCATATACGTATACAGGTTACTTTCAACCTTTACTCAACGTCAAGTGTATTGCGATGCATTTTGCGCCATTGCATAATTTAAAATGGTAGAGCAAAAAAAAAAACAAAACAAGAGGATATGTATAAAAAGGTTTTCGTGGTGAAATGCTTTCAACTAGGATTTTAGTTGGTTCTTTAAAAATAAAACACAACTTTATTTTCAGGATTGTTTTTATTAACTCTTGGTAAAAGTAACCCAAACATAGTGAAACTGCATTTACATTTGAAATATTTATGGGAGAGCAACATTTAAGCGGATTTCGTTAAAGGATTTTATGTTCTAAGGTTAAAGGTCAGACAAAAGTACAAGAGAAGGTGAATTTTTAAACCGATAATCTTGGATTTTTTAATTCTTAAAAAAATTCTGTTGAAATTGCACATATTAAAGCATATAAATATTAATAGAAGTCCAAATGTTATAAACAATTATTGAAAGGACTCTAAAGTACATGAACAAGGCTATAAAGTAAAAAGGATTAGAAAAGTTCTTTAAACTCTTTTATGACTTTAAATTCAGTATTCAGGGGGAAACATTAAAAAAATAACGACTAAAATGAAAGAAAAAATATGTTTTTTTTTTTTATTTATAAAATATAAGTTTGTCATGGTTAAACTCAAATTATAATGAACCTATTTTAGGGACGACCGTGGCACGATGGTGAGATCAAACGACTATCAAGCGCGACACCAGCGTTCAAAACCTGTCTCAGTCGTCTACATTTCTTTTATCGACGGCCCCCACGATGTTGTCAAATTTCCACGAAAAGTCTGATAAAAGTTTCTTAAAAAGCTGAAGTTCGGATTCTTCTAAAAGAAATTTCAAGTATTCGATGTCCTCTGTTTTACTTCGGCTATGTTTTGACTTAAAATATGCAAAAAGATTTAAAAAATATCAAGAAGTTAAGAGAAAACGATTGTAGTTTTTACTTTTTAATATATTTAAACTACTTTTTGACACAATAACAAGAATTTTTGGCACAAAAAAAGTACTTTTTGGTACAATAAAAGTTTTGTTATTATAAAAGTACTTTTCAGTAGAATAAAATTAATTTTTGGTACAACAGTTCTTTGTGGCACAAAAAAAGTACTTTTGATGCAATAAAAGTTATTTTTTGGAACAATAAAAGAACTTTTTGGCACATTAATACTGTTTTTGGTACAAGTTGTAATTTTTGGTACTATAAAAGTACTTTTTTTTCAATAAAAATACTTTTTTTACATTGAAATTAGTTTTTGGTACAATAAAATTAGTTTTTAGTACAATAAAAATAGTTTTTATTTAAAAAGTACTTTTGGGTACAATAAATATATATGTTTTTCTAAGAAAAAGTTGTTTTATTGCAAAAACCTAAATTTTTCTTAGGAAAATTAAAACTGCTTTCTGTTACAATGAAAGTACATTTTAAACAGAGTTGTTCGTGAAAATCACAATGTTTTTGTTACAATTAAAGTACTTTTTGTAACAAAAAAAAAAAATACTTCTTAGTACAATAAAAGTACTCTTTGTTATAATAAAAATACTTTTTTGTACAATACAATTACTTTCTGTTACAATAAAATAACTTTTTGTTACAATAAAGTAAAGGTAAAGGTAATTTTTGTAATAATAAAAAACATTTTTGTACAATAAAAGTACTTCTTGTTACAAAAAAAGTACTTTTTGTTACAATAAATGTAATTTTGGTACAATAAAAGTTCTTTTTGGTGCAATATAAACACATTTTGTTACAATAAAAGTACTTTTTTACACCGAAAGTACTCTTTGGTACAATTAAAGTACTTTAAGTTACAATGAAAGTACTTTTTTGTACATTAAAAGTACTTTTTGTTACTATAAAAGTACCTTTTGTTACAATCAAAGTAGTTTTTGTTTAAAAAGTACTTTTGGGTACAATAAAAGTACTTTTGTTACAATAAAAGTATTTTTTGCTACAATAAAAGAACTTTTTGGTACAATAAAAACACTTTTTGTTAGAATAAAAGTACTTTTTGGTACAATTAAAGCACTTTTTGTAACAATAAAAGTACTTTAAGGCACAATAAAAGTACTTTTTGTAATAATAAAAGTACATTTCGTTACAAAAAAAGTACTTTTTGGTGCAGTTGAAGTACTTTTGGTAAAATTAAAGTACTTTTTGTTACAAAAAAAGTAATTTTGGTACAATAAAAGTACATTTTGTTACAATAAAAGTACTTTTTGTTACAATAAACGTAATTTTTGGTACTTTAATAGTACTTTTTGGTACTATAATAGTACTTTTTGTTAAAATAAAATAACTTTGTGGTTTAGTTTTGTTACAATAAAGGTAATTTTTTTACAAAAAAGTATTTTTTGTTACAATAAAAACACTTTTTGTTACAATAAAAGAACTTTTCGTCTCAATAAAAATTCTTTTTGTTACAATAAAAAGTTATTTTTGTTATAATAAAAGTACTTTCTGAACGATAAAAGCTTTTTTGGTACTATAATAGTACTTTTTAGTACAATAAAAGTACTTTTTTATGCAATAAAAGTACTTTTTGATACAATAAAAGCACTTCTTGGGCCAATAAATGTACTTTTTGGTACAACAAGTTGTTATAACTGGTACAATAAATTGTGCTTTTTGGTACAATATAGATACTTGTTTGTACAATAAAAGTATTTTTCGGTACAATGAAAGTATTTTTTGGAATAAAATAATAGTACTGTTAATAGTTACTAAAAAAAACCTACTAGGTACAATAAATTTCACTTTTGTGGAAAATAAAAATATTCTTTGTACTTTTTGTTACAATAAAAATATTCTTTGTACTTTTTGTTACAATAAAAATATTTTTGGGGGCTATCTATAACATAACTTTTTGGTACAATAAATTGTACTTTCAGATACCTTCCAGCATTTGTAAAAATTGTGATAAAAATATTAGGTGTATTCACGATCATAAGTATTTGGTCAAGTATTGCGGTATTTTTATGTAAATTTAGCATTTGAAGTTGTTGTTGTTGCTGTAACAGCTGGAGGAAGTAGCTTGGCTGATAGTTCTTTATACCAATTTTCAATTTATCAGTATTTGATGGGGCATTTAATCCGATTATCATACGATCATTGTTGGTAACTCTGTTTCGTTCCTTTGTAGATAGTAACAAGGTTTGTGTCAACAGATTGTTAGGGACCGGCCGTGGCATAGTGGTTAGAACACGCGATTACCATGCGGGAGGTCCGTGGTTCAATTTCCGGCTCCAGTCATCGTCATTTTATTTGATTCCCGGCCCCCTCGATGTTGTCGTCAGCAACTTCGCAGTATAAGTATCGAGTCAATCGCCATGTCTAGTAAATCGTAAGGAGCGCATTCATCGATAAACAATTAGGTGCCATTTGTTGTAAATGTTAGTTAAAAGTTAGCGTGTTTATTCAAAACAACGCGAGAATACCATCCCATACCTTCGAATCTCTCATTGACAGTTCTATTTAACTAGTTTTATTGCTACTTTTTTTAGATTAATATATTACAAATAAATCAAAAAGAAATGAATAATTAAAACTTCTCATAAACATTAATATACTTACCTAGAATTACTTTCTATTTTCCAATTAGCTGAGTTTTTGCTTTTTCGCAAAATGTATGCCCGTATTACGGTTTACAACTCGACTTAGTTGAAATGGAATTTCAGTTGAAATTTTACAATTTGGTTTTATCGATAACAACTTAACCTCTCAAAACTTTATAAGTTGAATTAAATTCTCTTACAAGTTTCCAATTTAACCGAGTAGAATTGTAAACCGTTATAGGGGCATTTTTCTCATCAACGAGTACATTTAAATCTTTCGACCTTTTTTTCTTCCTTTTTCATTTCAACTCCACCACAATCATTACAGCCTCGACACCATAATTACATTTCGATTCATATACATAATTTATTCACTCATAACTTGCTTCAAAAATATATAAAAATATATGGGGTAACAAGGCATAAAAGTTGCCGTATAAATATAAAAATAAAATTCATTCAATAATATCTCCTAAACTAAAACTTAAAAACAACAAAAATGATCACATTTATCACATATGGCCTCCAGTTGAGATGTTTCGGGGTTAACATAGAAAATCAATTTGGATAAACATTTCTGTTCGTGGTTATCTATGCCAGTGTTCAAATGGTCATGCAGCATCGACACATCCAAGCCACAGAAAAAGCTACAATAAAGAGAGCAATTATTAACCAAAATTGTTAAAATTATTTGCACAACGAAACACCTACTTGGCATTGCATTTGCATCTATAGTTGTAGCGTTGATCTTTAGTGCGGTAGGTCACCAAATTGTTGACCTGACATATAGGACAAACTAAGGTTTGCGATTCGGCAACTTGCACCAAATACTCGGCTTCGTCCTCCAACTCTTGAGCAAACCATTCGTTAAACTCTTCCAACATCTCATTGTAGATGGCCTCCTGTAACTCAATGTCCTGTTCCAATTCGGCTAATTCTTGGCGTACGATTTCATTAAAGGAAAACTATCCAAAGCAAAGGGATGTATAAGAAGTGTAAATTATTAAAAAATCAATAAGTAATGTAACATATATCTGTTCCCCCTTTAAGCTTACTCATTCTTCTCAGTGTTGTTCGACTTACTTTGGTCAAAGCTGCCTGTCCTTCCTCCGTTGACGGGCGTGTCTGCGAGTAACAACGTTGACGAGCTTCTTTGGCACGTATCAGACATTTCTTTTGGAGTTGCAACGATATTAAATTGTTAAGCTTTGTGTTGTTAGGAAATTTCATCACTTTACCTACCTCCCGTAGTACATCTCTTAATTTGGCCGATCCATAGCGATATAATTTGGCGGCATTTTTGGATTTTAGCTTTTGCTCAGCCGATGTGTTGCACAAGGGACTGGTGGGACACTCCAAAGACATGACGAATTAGGATATTTTCCCTTTATAATCCACTTTAAAACATTTAAGGCTAAACAATGTAAACACTTGAGTGGAACCACAATTGGCGCTAATCTTGGCTGATGTGCAAACAGCTGATTGCCAAATGACGGCGCACACAGCTGACATTAGCAAAGTTCTCAACCGGATAGCAATAAGACAAGTCACATTAGTTCTAAAATCAACAGAAATGGAAAATTTAGGGAAAAAACATCAGTACGAGGATGGTATGCACAATTTCTCCAGTTTGGTAAAACACAAGAAAAGTATGAAATATGTAAAATGTATGTACGTACATAGCATATTTAATACGCAGCAAGTACGAAAATTGGGATGAAGTGTATGGTCATGGAGTGGCGGCTGAAGTAAAGCAAATGGGGAGAACCGCCTACTTAAGAACAAATTATGCCTTTATATTAGCATTGTTCCCCCAAATATCATCGAAAAGTTTGAGCCATTGGGATACCAAGAAGGTCCAAAAAGCCCCCTATTTTTAATATATATTAAAATACAAATGTATCATACATGGCTCCCAAGCAAAAAATTTATTTATTTATTTATTCATTTATTTCAGTAATACTAAGCCTATAAGGCCAAAAAAACATATTACACAGCAATACATTCCTGAGTATTCAAAAGATCTTAGAGCTATAATCATACTTATACAATAAGTATTTCAATGAGTAAACAATATAAATTAATACAATACTGAGTATTTAAAGATCTTAGAACTAATCATTCTTATACAAAAATATTTCTATGAATAAGAAGAAAAAAAATAAATAAAATTTCAATAACAATTTCAAAGTTCAAATTGTATAACCCTAACATTGGCTCCCCAGCCGTAATTACTAAAAATAAGCAAAAAAATTAGCGTTATAAATATAAGTCATCATTAGTGACAATGAGCTCATTTATTTGGAGCGAATAATGACAAAATAATGAAAGGTACTTACAAACGTGGAGGTACAAAAGTAATCAAGATATATATTAAAATTTAGTAAGAACACCTTTAGCTATGTTTCCATTAAAGACAGATACGCAATTTTCAACCGAAAGGCATTGCTGGTATATCCGAAAGACCTCAAAGGGTTAGGAAGCTGATTCCAAAATCTAGCAACTCTAATAACAAAAGATCTCTCAAACACCGAATCCATTATTGCGGGTTTTATTATTTGCAAATTTCTAGTGGAGCGTGAGAAACTGAATAAAGCGCAGAGAGAAACGGGTACACCATTTTTAATAACCTTGTAGAAAATCATTAAGTTACGATAATTTACAAAATTTAAAAATGAGCAGCCCAAAAATCTTTTTACAAATTCGGAAATATGCTCATATCTACGAACGTTAAACATAAACCTCGTAATAGCGTTCATGACGCGTTTCAATTTCAAAAGATTGCTACTGACTGTTCCTGACACTACCTCAAGCCCATACATAATTTGAGGCATTAAAAGAGCATAGACAAGCTTCCTTTTGACCTCAATTGGTAAATACACATTGGTTGAGTACAGGCTACGCAAAATACCGCAAACCCTCGAACGAATAACATCAATATGAGAATCAAATTTAAGCCCACTATCAATTACAATACCCAAACATTTGTGGCTAGTAACAAATTCAATTCTATTCCCTCCTAAATAAAGGTTAAAAGCTATATGAGAAGTATGACGGCCAAATATAATTGCCTTAGTCTTTAATGCATTAATTGTTAATGTATTATGAACGGTCCATCCCACCGTACAGCCAAGGCAATAATTAATTCTATTTTCTAGTGCATCAGGAAAGGCTCGATCACTACTGAAGTAAAGAAAGAAATCGTCTGCAAACATGAAAAGCGAGCACATAGCACTATCGACATAATCCGGCAGGTCATTAACATATAGTATAAACAGAAGAGGACCTAAGACCGAACCCTGTGGCACACCAGACCCAACTGAAACAAGTCTCGAGCTTCTTCCATTCAGGCTAACAAACTGCAGCCTATCATATAAATATGACAGAATAAGTCTGCATGCTGAGCTGGAATAGTTAAATTTATTTTTAAGCTTTTCAATTAAAGTCACATAACAGATAGAATTAAAGGCCTTGCACATATTAAGGGAAATCAAAATACTAAAATTGTCACGACTAATGTCCCTCCTAATAGTATCCGTTAGTTGTAGAAGCAATGTTGTTGTATTATGACCCCCACGAAAGGCAAATTGATTGTCAAAAATACTACTCTGAGAATAAATCAACATTTGATCTTTTAATAGATGCTCAAACACCTTTGACAACACAGGTAGAATTGAAATTGGTCTCAGGTCTTCAGGTCCATTTACAACTGATGATTTAGGTATCGGAACAACACGGGCTGTTTTCCATGCATTGGGAAAAACTGACGTAGTTATGATAGAGTTAATCAAGTTTAAAACTATATCCGAACATTTCATGAAATAGTTTATAGAATCAAGTAACTTTTGACGAAAATGACTTGTAGAATATTTTCAATATTTCTAATCTTTCTAATATTTTTAAAATTTTTAATATTTTTATATTTTTAATATTTTTCATATTTTCAATATTTTTAATATTTTTAATATTTTTATTATTTTTAATATTTTTAATAATTTCAATATTTTTAACTTTTTTTATTTTTAAAATTTTAATATTTGTAATAATATTTTTTACATTTTTAATATTTCTCATATTTTTAATTATTTTTAATAATTTTCATATTTTTAATATTTTTCTTCTTTCTAATATTTTTAAAATATTTGAAATTTTGAATATTTTAAATATTTTTAATCTTTCTAATATTTTTAAAATATTTGAAATTTTGAATATTTTTAAAATTTTTAATTTTTGTAATATTTTTAATATTTTTAATGGAGTAGATTGTCCACCACCGAGCCAAAACGAGATCAGCACGGCAATTGCCCGGCTTGAAAATAATAAAGCTGCGGGAGCCGATGGACTGCCGGCAGAGCTTTTTAAAGCCGGCGGCGATGACCTGGTAACATGCATGCACCAGCTCATAAACACGATTTGGCTCAGGGAATGCATGCCCGATGATTGGAATCTGAGTGTCCTATGTCCCGTGCTTAAGAAAGGCGATCCTAGTGTGTGTACCAACTATCGCGGGATTAGCCTGTTACCCATCGCATACAAGGTCCTGTCTAGTGTGTTATGTGAAAGACTAAAGCCCCTCCTTGCGAACCTGATTGGACCTTATCAGTGTGGCTTTAGACCTGGTAAATCCACCACCGACCAGATATTCACGCTACGACAAATCCTGGAGAAGACCCAAGAAATGCAGATCGATACCTACCATCTGTTCATCGATTCCAAAGCTGCATTTGACAGTCCGATACGACAGAAATTGTTGGATGCTATGGCTGAGTTTGGTATCCCCGCAAAACTAATTCGACTCTGCGGGATGACACTGACTGACACGAAGTCTTCAGTGAAAATTGGCAAAAATCTGTCAGAGCCATTTTCTACCAAGCGAGGCTTTAGACAAGGCGATAGTCTGTCCTGCGATCTCTTTAACATCGTAATGGAGATGATCATGCGGAAAGGAGCAGTAATCAGGAATGGCACCATATTTAACAAAAGCCACATGTTGCTCGCGTATGCTGATGATATCGATATTATTGGACGTGGATTGCGAGATGTTACTGCGGCTTTTTCGAGCATTGAAAAGCAGTCGGCTGAAGTGGGTCTGGTGATAAACGAGGACAAAACCAAGTTATTTGTTTCAACGAACAAAGAGTCCACTCGTCTGGGACGCTGCGTGAACGTTGACACCTATAATTTTGAAGTGGTAGATCATTTTGTCTACCTTGGCTCCGCCATAAACAAAAATAATAATGTCAGCCTCGAAATCAAAAGACGAGTATTGATCGCAAACCACTGCTACTATGCGCTAAGCAAGCGATTTAACGACAAAGCGCTCTCTCGAAAAACAAAGATCCAGCTCTACCAGGCTCTGATCCTACCTGTCTTGCTCTACAGCGCAGAATCGTGGGTAATGACACAAGCGGATCAATCTATTCTGGGAGTCTTCGAGAGAAAAATACTCCACAAAATATTTGGACCCATCATCGTGAACGCCGAGTACCGTCGTCGAATGAATCATGAGCTGTATGAGCTGTACAACGACATCGACGTGGTCAAGCGCGTTCAAATAGACCGAATGCGCTGGCTTGGACACGTTGTACGAATGGACGATAACGCTCCGGCTCGAAAAGTCTTCGGCAATAAACTCGATGGGCGGCGCAGGAGGGGGCGACCAAAACTCCGATGGATAGACCAAGTACGGAAATGTTAAGTAAGCTTGGTATGACGAACTATCTACGGAGCGCAAAAGACCGAAGCGCTTGGAATGGTTTTCTACGTGCGGCTACTGATAGATGAATTTCTGTTGTTGCTGCCAGTAAAGAAGAAGAGAAGAATATTTTTAATATTTCTAATATTTTTAGTATTATTAATATTTTTAATATTTTTAAAATTTAAAATTTTTAATAATTTTAATATTTTCAATATCTTTAATATTATTAATATTTTGAATACTTTTAATATTTTAAAAATTTTTAATATTAGTTAAACAACAAAACTAACCCAAAATTGTAAAATTTAAAAAATATCTAATATTTTTCAATAAATATACCTGGAAGCCGAACAATTATTTTTAATATGCTTCATATTTGAGTAATTCCATGTGAATCGACTACACGAATTTTGGGTCATCTCTCCTAATTTGATAAAATTTTCAAACTTGAATCTTAAAGAACGCAGCAAATATATATTTTTAAATATATTGAGATATGGCCGTATGAAAATGTTGGGAATTTTTTTTCAAAAATTCTTCTAACTGGTCTTCATTAAGGATATGCAATTTTTATTGTATAATGGATTGTTTAAGAATTCTCCTTTTAGTAGGATCCTTATTCAGCAAGTCATTACAAATAAAAAATTGCATTTCCTCAACCCAGATCAGTAAGAATTTGAAAAAGAAAAATTCCCAAAATTTGCAAAAGTCATTATTTATAAAATTTGTTGTAATTTTTATTTATTAATTTTTTAATAGTTTTTTTCAAAATATTATTAATATTTGTAATATTTTAAAAAAATTTTATAAGTATTATATTTCGAATATGTTTAATATTTGAAGTATTTTTATTAATTTAAATATTTGTAATAGGTTTCATTATTTTATTTATCAATTTATTCTTAAAAACAAACTTATATTTTGACACGTCTGATTTACCTTGTTCTAGCATTACTGAAGATATCTTCAAATTTTAAGATTCGAATCTATATGTAATACTTTTAAGTACCTTTAAGTAAGGGTCACTGGGTCGCCACAGGTTTAAGCTTCTGTTTCAACTTTAGTCAGTGTTTATGTGTTTTAGAGGTGGAATTTATTTTTATGGATGTGGTTCGCTCTCCCAAATTTATGCACTTTCGCATAAAAATTTATTATTTTTAGCAGCAGTTTTATTTATTGTTGGTTTTTTATGTTTCCGAAATTAATATTATTTTTTTAATTATTCTCTTATTTCAAATTATTTATTTACCATTAATGTAATAATAAACATAATAATATTATTTTTATAAATTATTCTCTTATTTCAAATTATTTTTACCATTTTGGTAATAATAATATTATTTTTTAAATTTATTCTTTTATTTCAAATTATTTATTTACCAAAAAGGTAAATAAAAATAAAATAAAAAAAATGAAATAGATAAATATAATTATGTTTGTTATTATTATTACCAAATTAGTAATAAAATAGTTTTAAATAAGAGAATAATCAAAAAAAAAATATGGAAAAATTAAAAAAAAAAAAACAATTAATAACTAAAATAATGCTGCTCAAAATAATAAATTATTAGGCAAAAGTATTTTAAAGTCATTTTTATTATTCTCACAGTTTATTTAAATCGGTCATTTGGCTTTATATTATAATTATGATTATGATTAATAAATTAAATTATATAGTTTTCTATAAACAAGTCTCTCGCAAAGTTTTTTTGTAAAAATCTGAGCAAACCTTAAATTTAATAATTGCTTTACTTATCCAATCTCACAACCTTTTTATTCTTTCTTCCACCATAAACAATTTTCCGAACACCTTCCTAATGTGTCAAATCTGTACTAAAATCCGCCATGTTTGCAGTGCTGACAACGTTGAGAACAACTTCCTTTTGCCTTTTCCTTTTCTCTTTTAACGTGGACTACGACAAGTAAAGGTTAGTGAATTTTTCGATGTTTTCATTGAAAAATTAAGTGAATTCCCAGTGTTTGTCCCCTACTAATCAGCCGAAATGTGTTTCCCTCGTAGATGCCAGCCACGGCCGCTAAGAAAACCGGAGCTAAAAAGCTCCCCGTTGTTCCTGAATCCAAATTGAAGTTCAGCAAGAAGATTGTCAGCAAGCGGGCCCAAGAAACCAAACGCAAGTTGAAACGTGCTGCTGTTATTGCCCTCCGCAAGCGTGAGAATTTGGTGCGTGCCGAGAAGTACCAAAGTGAATACATTAAGGCTGATCGCCGTGAAATCAAATTGCGTCGCTTGGCTAAGAGCCGTGGCCAATTCTATGTTCCCGGTGAAGCTAGATTAGCTTTCGTGATCCGTATCCGCGGGTGAGTGTTGAGAAAAAAAATAAGAAAACCGATAGTGGAATAAAGATTATATCGTTATGTTAAATGAACTTAAAGAAGTGAAACATATTTTTTTTTCATTCATAGTTTGTTTATAAACATAACCTTATTCTTTGTCTATACATACCACACGACCGGTCCATATGTTTACTCTGTCATTAACTGAATGTGTTTTCTCTCTATTTTTTTAGTATCAACAAAGTTGCCCCTAAGGTCCGCAAGGTCTTGCAACTCTTCCGTTTGCGTCAAATCAACAATGGTGTCTTCATTAAGTTGAACAAGGCCACCATCAACATGTTGCGTATCGCTGAACCCTACATTACCTGGGGATACCCCAACTTGAAGTCGGTTCGCGAATTGGTCTACAAGCGCGGTTTCGTTAAGCACAACCGTCAACGTGTGCCCATCACCGATAACTTTGTGATTGAACGTAAAATGCGTCAAGCCCACAACATCCAATGCGTTGAAGATATGGTCCATGAAATCTTCACTGTTGGTCCCAACTTCAAGCACGCCTCCAACTTCTTGTGGCCCTTCAAGCTCAACACCCCCACTGGTGGCTGGCGCAAGAAGGCTAACCACTACGTCGATGGTGGTGACTTCGGTAACCGTGAAGATAAAATCAACAAATTGCTCCGCAACATGGTTTAAAATATCCACTGCTGCAGCGGCTGTTGGTGATTAAGTTTTAGTTTTATTTTTCCACAAAATTGACAAAATAAACAACAACACACAAAAAGTTTTTGGAAAAATATTGTTGTTTGAATGAAACGCTTTGAGAGCGTTTTCAAGGATAACTATTTATATGTTTTTACATTCAACTGAAAAGCATTTGAATAAACAAAAAGTGGACAAATGTGACTGCTAAAAGTGGAAGAATTTGTTTAAGCTATTTCAAAGAGAAAAAGGAACAATGTTCATGAATGAAAAAAATTGAAAATTTGCATAAGCATATGGAAGGGTACACATGAAAAAAAAATAAGGTATCTTTTTGAAACATTTTGCATATTTAGAGATACACAAGAAAGATTACTTGTGTGGGTGGTGCTTAGTTTGAAATTTAGCTCTTTGAAATTAAAGAGAATATCGAGATCTATAAAATTTAAATCGAAATGGCAAAAATTGATGTTTGTTTTTTAAAAATTTGAACTTAACTTAGGAACTGATATAAGTTCAAGGATATTAAGTGGCTATATAAAAAGCTGTGATATGCCTTTATTTTTTTTTACGCACTTTTATAAGGTTTTATCGGATTCTTGTAAACATATAAAAATTTAACTGATAAACTTTTATAAATCAAAGTTTCATAAATAAACCTTTCATAGTATAATCGTTCTATAAATCTTATAAATTATTATGAATAAAGCCTATAAAATTTATACGCGATAAGTTTCAGAACTCACTATGATTACGGTTTCAATTCATTCAAAAGCAGTCCTAAAACAGCGTTTATATAAAAAAAATTTGGGCATTTCACATTATTGTTACTTAATAGCAACAAAAATTTAGAAACTAGTTTTATTTATGAAATAGATTTTTTTGGAATTTTTGATTATCACAGTGTATGTTATAAAGCACAAATCGGACGCCTTAAAAGCTTTTAAAGAATATACAGCGATGGCAGAAAATCAAACTGGTTTTAAAATAAAACAATTGAGAAGCGATAATGGTCCTGAATATATTAATAAAAATTTTGATAATTATTTGAAGAAACACTGTAATATACCATCGTAAAAGAAAAAAGCTAAAAAAGGAAGAGGTTAATAAGATCTAAAAAAAAAATTTGCCATACCATTATCTATAAAGTTTCTGAACAAACCCTACACTTAAGATGTAAAGAAAACATAGTTTTATATACCGATATGCTGCAAGAACAGGCCAGAGCTGGGAAACTTTAATCGCATCTAAACTGATATCCCGATGTGCTCTATTAAAACGCTGACACACGTATATTTTTTTAGTTTGTCCTCTTTCAGTATCCATTGTCAGAACCCCGTAATTTTGGAAAAAGTTTAAATTTTTGTACTGTGTTATTAAATTTGTAGATTACTAGAAATTGATGGGAATATAGAAAAAACATTTATAAACCTTAAAATTACATTCAATTAAAATATTTGCTATTTTATTATCAAATGTGCCCAATGTGGACTTGAAGGTATTAGTTAAACTCTTATTTAAAAAATTAAATGTTTGTAAAGTGAGTCGCTACAGGTACAATGCTAATCTCAGAAAGCTCCACAATGTGGACACAAAAGTATGGGGTGAACTCTATTTGAAAAAAAATTGTGGGATCAGTGCCAATGTCAAACTCAGCGCGATTATAATTAGTTTTTGTTATTTTCGTTGCAATATTATTTCGAAGATTAGCTGTGGAGAGACATTTAACCTTTTTTTTCTCAACGCAACAATAACACCAGTGCATTCCAGTTTTTCTCTCAAAATTATCCTTTAAAACAAATTTATTATATTCACTATATTTAAACTGTTACACTGTTTAACGGGGGTTTTTTTTCTTGTGTTTCAAGAGTAAGAGTTTTTGCTATCAGGCATAGTTTTTTGGTTGTTTGAAAATAAGTTTTGTTTTCCATTAAAAATTTGTATGGAGGCGATTGTTTAAAAAATTTAGTAGAAACAGGTGGCAATATCAGCAACATGCCTTTTCGGCTGCAATTATCGCTCTATTCTATTTTATAATCACCTTATTCTTTTTTTAATATTCTAAGTCAATTTGGGATGCAACATGTCCTTGAAAGTGCGTTTTTGCCCTCTTATTTGGATTTCTTTTATTTAAATTCAAATAACTAAAAAACTGTGCCTGATAAAAAAAATCTGAAAACATATTTAAAATCTTGATATTAATAGCCATAGTAATCACAATTCAGATACCCAGAAAAATATTCGCTGACTGCTCTGGAACATTTTAGGACACGGCAAGGATATTCAGCATTAAATAAATAAAAAACTTTCTTAACTAATAGAAAATACATATTTTTTGTTCTAATTTTTCATGTTTTAAGCTCTACTAGTATCGGTTATTGTATTTAGAAAAGATTGTGTTGGATCAAATAGAGTTTTCGTTACATTTATGCAAAATGTATTTTAATGCAACATGAAAAATGCTGAAAAAATTTAAATCCAAATAACTAAAAAACTGTGCCTGATGAAAAAAATCTGAAAACAAATTTGAAATCATGATATTAATAACCATAGGAATCACTATTCAGACACCCAGAAAAACTATTTTTTTTTTGTATAACAGTGTTATCGGTTACCCTATCGTCTTCAATTTTTTTATTTTTTTTTTCTATTTTATACCTGGTTTTAAATTTTTGATTTCAATTCATTCATTAATTTTATTTAAATTAAATTAAAAAATATTTTATAAAAAAAACAATTTTTCTATAATTGTTTAATTTATAATGTTTTTTTTAATATGTTTAATTTAATTTAATTTTTTAAAAATCTTATTGTTTTATTAAACTATTAATCGAATTATTTTTTTTAATGTTATTCCTTTTTCACTTTTTTTTTAATTGTCAAACATTTATGTTGTTTACATATAAGTAAAAGTTATAAAACTATTTTTTTCAAATATGCACGCTTTTAATTGGTAATCTGTTTAATTATTTTATGGAACGTATCAATTTTAACTTTACAACCCAAATTTTTAAATAAAGAGAGTTGAGCAGTAAAATTAAAATGAGCTAAGCATAATCGAGTACCCTTAACTATTGACATTTTTGCATTTCTAGTTACCGGCATTTTTCCCTTGTTATTAGTTTTATTTACCCAAGCAAGCAAGAAGAGGAAACTTGATAACGCTCGCTGTATTTGCGCTATTCATTGAAATTTCGCTTGCCAATTTACGCTTAATATTTTTTACTGCTAAAACCATGCCGAAAACAAAAAAGGACGCAAGTTCATCAAGTGACAGTGATTCTGGACCAGATGATGTAAGTAAATCAAATAATAATAACCAATAGCAATGTTAACAAAAAATAATTTTAGCGGGCACCACCTTCCAAGAAGTCTAAGGATACTGCAAAGGACGCCAACAAGGGTGGTAGTGGTGGTGATGGCAGTGAAAATGCATGGGTTTTGGATAAAAAGCGCCAAGTCAAAATCAACGAGTTCAGAGGAAATAAATTGATAGATATACGAGAGTACTATGAGAAAGATGGCAAAACTTTGCCAGGAAAGAAAGGCATTTCGTTATCAGTCTCACAGTGGAAGAAACTGCTCGAATTGGCCAAAGATATAAACAGAAAAATTGATGAAAATTAACATGTTAAATGCATTAAATAAGAAACTGAAATAAATTTGTGTATATTTGTATTTTAAGAGGATACAATTTTATTTTAGGGGCTTGAGGACAATGTTAATAGTAGGATTGTAATAAGTGGAAGAATAGTTGGATTGGAATATAAATAAATAAAAACAAGTCAACAATAAAATATAGCAAGGGTGGTGTAAGGTCCAAAATTACCGGTTTTATGGACGCTAATTGCCGCATGGACGTTCAAAGTTCGGTATTCTTTTAATTTTCGATGAACGGTATTAGTTAATTTTTGCATAAATTTGTGAACGTTATACAATATTTAACGAAAAACATGATACAATTTTTTTAATTTTTACGACAGACTGAACTTTTTTTTTTTGCTATTTCAAGCACCGTACTATAATTTAATATTGTAAATCTGTTTTCAAATTTCAGAAAACATTCTTGTTTTTTTATTTGTATGGCGGAAAGGACTTTCTGCTTTGACATTGTCCCTTTCAATGACCTTGAAAATATTTCCCTAAGCTTAGATTCATCGCCGATGTCATAGAAGTTTAAATTCTTAGCAGGAATCACGAAAGCAATTTAATTTTGATGTTAATGAAATGCGTTCCCAATTCTTGTAAATGTTTATTTATTTTACTTCATTTATTGGCAAACAGCAACAATATTACAAAAAACATATGAAAGTTGTTTGTGTCTTAAAATACATGTAATTTTTCTAAGATCTAAACTTTACACTCTTACTGACCGTGGCCTTAATACCCGACACCTCGCCACCATATCGTGAGGTTTCTTTGCGAACCGTACGTACCGCACCCTTGCGACGTATCAAAGCCTTACGATACTTGCCACGATGTTTAACCCTAGGATTACGTTGTTCCTTCTTGCGATGTGGCATAAGGCCTTTGTTCTTGGAAATTTGATAGGTAATAGCACGACGAGATTCGCCGTCTTCACCCTCCTCATAATCGCCTTCCTCTTCACCCATTTCATCAGCGTCATCGTCGTTATCATCAGAAGACATGGCAGCCAATGCCGATAAATCTTTGACATCGTCGTCTTCTTTCTCGTCTTTGGGTAACTTCTTTTTCTTTTTGCTGGGTTCTTCTGTAGTGGCCGTCTCATCGTAAGCCGACAAAATGCCTAGTTTTGTTTTAGTTGGACGTTTAGATGTCTTTCTGGTCGGCTCCTCGGGCGCAGGACGTGCCTTCTCAAGTACCTCAAATTCATCACCATCTTGTATGCGTTCCAATAAAGCCTCCAATTGAGGTTTAATGATATTTTCATGCTTATCATCTAGTTGCTGCAGTAACTTTTTCAACTGTGTCAGGCGCTGGATTATCGGATGGTTTTGTATTGAAGATCTTTTAGCCTTCAATAGCAGATAAAAAGCCAGATTGGAACAGTAGGTTAGGGCAATATTTTGATAATGTTGGGCAAACTGTAAAGCTGGTATCATGGGTACATTATTATCGCGTACATATCTTAAAACGGGATCATGCAGTTGTTGTATCTCCTCCAAGTAGCCCTCAAAATCTCCAATTAGACCGGCAAATTCCGGCGAGTCTTTCTCGAATAGTTCCAAACGCTCCCTTTTACTAAGACCCGAAAAGTCAGCCTTGAGTAGAGTACTTTTTTCCGTCTCGTCAGAAGCAGCGATCTTTTTCATTTTCTTAGATTTCTTTACGGCTGAATCCAAAACGAAATCCTCTTCCTTCAGCTGTTTAGCCAGGCGTAATTGTATAGCCTTGGCTTCGGCCTCTTCCAACTTAGCCAGTTCCTCCTCCTTTTCATTGTATGTGCTATAATCCTGATCTACAAAATCGGTGTTGTAGTAAGCACTGGACTTTTTACCCCAATACTTAGTATCCGGCAAATCATCATCGTTTTGTTCGGCTCCCTCAATATCACTATCGGCTAAGCCCATGTCATCATCGTCGTCGTCGTCGTCCTCACCATCACCGTTCTCTTGGCCATCTGCTTCCACCTTTTCATCCTCATCTTCTGATTCGGTAAAGGCTAGCACCTCCTTTTGTTTGGATTGATCTCTGACGCGACCCTTGCGTACTTCTTGCAGCAATTCGCGCTCTCCTTCACTATAGTCCTCTTCAGAATCGGAGGGTTCATAATGACCATCGTCTCCATAATCGTTTCGCAGCTTTATTTTGTCCATTCTCTGTTGCTCTTGAGGTCAATTTTATGAAATAAACAAACGAAACAAATCACCACGTGCAATCATATGGTAAATACAGCTTCTTCTTCTCCTTGGGTACATATGGTAAATTGATAACAAACAAAAAGGGGTTGCCATTAGAAAATTTTGTGCCAGATGAGAAAACGAAGTAGTTTGAAACAAAGTTGATGTTGGTTGATATATCATGGCGGAAACTTTGAATTTAATGGAAATTGTTTAAAAATAGTCAGAGTAGGGATTTTCTTAAAATTTCACTAGACAATGCATAGAAAACTGTCTCGGAAGTCACTTTTTGCGCAGATAATGTAATAATATGGTTGTCATTACAAAATTTTGTGCCGGACAAGAAACAGAATGGAATGAAACTATTTTGATGTGGTTGAAACAAATACACCCTAATTCTGTCATTGGTCTCTATACCCCTTCTTTGAAATGCGAAAATAGGAAAGAACTCCCAAGTTTTGTGAATAATTTCGCCAACACATTTCAAGAGAGTGCCATAAAATCTTGTACCAGAGGTACAATTTATTGTACTGATGTTGTTAAGTGAATAATTATTTTAGACTTCACTACCACTAACTAGGTCTCAACAACTATGCCTTAGGGAATTGCCACGATATACAGGCCTGTTCTGTAAATCACGTGATTTCATATCACATGCCGTTTTAAAATTACACTTATGATTTTTTCCTGTTCTGTAAATCACACGAATTTGTCTTTATCGGTGTAATTTGAATTTTTCGAAATCACAATAAAACAGCTGATTTTTTGACATATTTTGTTGTGATTTAATTAAGAGTATTCAAGTGAGTAGAAATTTTAACGCTTTTAGGTTGAAAAAGAAGGAAAAGTTAAAGTAAAATGACGAATGGAATGAAACTAGATTGATGTGGTTAGAACGTATACACCCTTATTCTGTTATTAGTCTCTATACCCCTTCTTCGAACTGCGAAAATAGGAAACTATTCCCAAATTTTGTGAAAAATTTTGCAAACACATTTCAAGAGAGTGGTGCCATAAAATCTTGTACCAGAGGTACAATTTATTTGTCTTTATCGGTGTGATTTGAATTTTTCGAAATCACAATAAAACAGCTGATTTTTTGACATATTTTGTTGTGATTTAATTAAGAGTATTCAAGTGAGTAGAAATTTTTACGCTTTTAGGTTGAAAAAGAAGGAAAAGTTAAAGTAAAATGCCGCGTGCTTTATTTTTTGCTCTGTAAAATTTGCGAAGGACGCATAAGGAATAGAAAATTTGGGCTTATCCAACCATATGGATACAAAAAACAAGCAAAACTAAATCACAAGCACATTACTAACAAATCACAAACAAATTCACAAAACAGATACACAAAAGGTAGTGTCTCAAAAAATTATTAATTTTAGCGAATTTATTGCGTTAAATGTGTAATTTTACTACATAAATAAAGAAATAACACATTTTGTTAATAAATTAAGCAATTAATTTAAAAATTCCCATAAAAGTACTCGTCAAAATAAGCATGTGATTTGAAATCGATAGGTGCTTAGGTGACCGGTTTGAAATCACAAAATTTCAAAAAGTTTGGTGTGCAGAGCACCATTTCATATTAAGAACTAGCTTTCCGTTCTGGAAGTCGATTTTTATGTAGTAATATTCTTTAAAAGTAACTTTTCATATATTAATTTGTATTAGAAACATCTTCGTAGACACCTACCACCCCACTAACCTACAACACGATCTTGTTGTTAAAACATCATGTATCTTGGGACACTGTATGCGTATAACTGTTTCTGTTAAGTAGACTTCTCCATATTATTATAATGTTTTATTTTGTAAATTAAAGAAAACAAAACACTTTTCCCAAATAAACGATAATGTTTAAACGATCGTGCATTTTATCCAGCCAACTAGTTAATATCGATGTACCACCATCCACCTTCTCTAAAACACACTTCTTCTTGTTAAAACACCATGTTAGGAAAAATTTAAAATAAATTTCATTTATTTCGAAAAATATTTGAAATTTGTGACACGTCACAAAAGAAAAATTCTATTAACATTCGATAGAGAAACAAACAAAAATACCATTTATAGTTTATTTTTGTTCTTACTTAAAATAAATACAAAAGGTCCTTTACAAAGAAAAACTTTTACATTAAAAGAATAAGACATACAAACAGAAACTAAAATTAAAAATATGAAGTAAAAATTTAAAATAGAAAAAAAACAGCATGAAAACGGAATAGCAATCATATAGAGGATACGTTTTAATAAATTAAAAAAAGGAATGGCTTGAAACATGGAGGATGACAGGGGGTTGGGTGGGCGCTAATTTACGGGACACATTTATACTATGTATGTATATAATATATCGTGTGTGTTTAGGGTGAGAACGAACAAAAGTTTAAGAACAAATATACCATCATTTTGCCGTGGTAATTAAAAATATTGGTGTTTTTTTTTGTAGAATCATATTTTCCTTTTTCTTATTGTTGTTTAAATACTAATATATATACTATTGCTTATGTATCATTCATGGAGATATAAAAATTATATACAGGGTTAAATCTCATGTAATTGGTTCCAAATTCTCTCGTTATATATTTTGAAATTTGAAATAATTGTATCATTTTCAATGGCAGTTTAAGTGGTTACGCTTCCGTCGTCGTGTTCTCTGTGTGTTGTGGATAACATTGGCTGCAGTCCGCAATCTAAATAAAAGCATAATGATGAACATTGATAGCTTATTCCGATAACAATAACAAAAATGTCATTTGAATTCGCTATTTAAAAAAAAAAAAACAAAAAAGAGCAATTGCTAATAAATTAGCTTCAAATGCAAAAAGAGCTGTTCCTTACTTTAAATCTCTATGTTTTTAACGGATTTTATTTTCTTGTCATTTAAAACATAATTTTTACTTGAGTTACATTAAAATTCAAGAGTTGTTTTTATTACACCCTGTATATAATTTAAATTTCTTGAAAGATTATATATAATTTTTTATGTTTGTTTTGTGTATTTTTGTGGTTGTTGTTGTTGTCGTCAAAGAGAGTATAAATATCAATTATGTTGTTCTTTAAACGGAATTTCAAAGTTGTGATTTTTTGCAATTGTTGTTTTTTTCTTTCTTTTGTAATATTTAAATGTAATTATTGTTAAGACTTTGTTTCATATGTTTTTATTTTCGCCAACAAATGTTTCTATGTATTCTGGATTTTTTTTTCTTGTATTTTGTCAAAATGTTGTTGTTGTTGTTTTTGTTAATAATCTGTTGTTGTTTTCGCCATTAAAAGAATTAATGTTGTCTAAAAGCATACATATAAATATAGTAAATATATATACATGTATGTATGTATTGTGGACTTATTGATGACCATGAGAGGAAATGTGTATATTTTGGACCACTCGCTGTCCCCAATATTCTTCCAAATCAAATGGTTTAAAGTTTTTTAATTGATTATCAGATTCGTTGTATAGAACAGATGTACTTTGTTCACTAACCTGTAATGGAAGTAAAAAGAAGAAGATTATAGAAAATTATTGCAATTTTTTTTTATATTAGGAAATGCAATACTGAAAATGTAATTAACAAAAAGTTGTAAATGTTTTTCCTATTAAAATTTTACATATTTTTATATAGAATTAAATTTTTATTTCAAGGAAATACACAATAAAAAGTTTATGAAATTATGGAGAATAATTTAGGTTTAGTTTTCTTTTCAAGTGGTAAGAGAGGCATTTATAATTTTAAAGCTTTAAAATATAAAATTTAAAACTTTTAAATTTAAAATTTTAAATGTTTTATTTTTGTATTAACTTTAAATTAAAAAATTAAACTATTATTTATTTTATATTATTAATATTTTATATTATTAACTACAAGATGTAAATAAGATTCAATAACAATAATAATTTAAATAATAAATAAATATCACTTGAATTAAATAAAAAAAAAAAAATTATGTAATTAAATTTCAAATTTTTATTTGGGCATTAAACATCAGAAAATTAAATACCAAAAAAATAAACATAA
The DNA here is from genome assembly GCA_964034835.1 of Muscina levida. Lineage (NCBI taxonomy): Eukaryota > Metazoa > Arthropoda > Insecta > Diptera > Muscidae > Muscina > Muscina levida. The sequence goes on along the minus strand of OZ035881.1, from coordinate 8,559,942 downwards.
GTTGAAAAAATTTAGTCATAAAATTAAGTATCAGGCAATTGCAGTTAATTTAAGATTTTGAATGTATAAATTTTAAGATATTTTTTTAGAATTTTAATTAATAAAAAAATAAAAATATATGCATAAAATGTATAAAAATTTAATTTTATTGAAAACTTATTATTTTTTTGATTAATTTTTAAAACTTTCCAACTATATAAAAAAATTAAACTTTAAAAATTTAATTAAATATTAAATTTTTGGAATTTAAATAAACAAATAAAAAAATTTAAAAAAAAAATTTAAAAAAAAAATTTAAAACTAAAAAAATGTAATCTGAAAACTAAATATCAAAAAATTACAAATTAAAATAGCAAAGAAATGCAGTCTTAAAATTAAGCATAAAAAGATTTTAATACGAAAAAGATAAATGAACAAATTTTAAATTTTAATAAAAAACTTAATTACAATTTAAAGACAAAAATTAAAATTAAAATTCAGAATTTTTATATTTTATAAATTCATTTGTAAAATATATATGAAATAAATAAAATTCAAAAAACTAAATACCAAAAAATTACAAATTAAAATTAAACATAAAAGTACAAATTTATAAATTATATTTAAAAAAATTTAAATTTAAAGACAAAAAATTCCAATTATTATTCAAAAATAATAAAATGATCTTAAACCGAAAGATGTAAAAAAATTCACATTCAGCACAGATTAACAAAACAAAACTAGAGCAAAAAAATTTATACAAAAAAATTGCAGTATTTTTTATTTTATAAATTTTAATTTAAAATTTTATGTTTAAATAAAATACATATGCGAAATATTAAAATGTTGTATAAAATTTAAATTTTATTTAAAATATAATATTAATAATTTTGAACTAAACTGATAAATTTTCAATTCTTAAATTTTAATAAAAATTGATATACATATGTATTGAAATTATTAACACTTTAAATAGAAGTACAGAAAATTGAATTTAAAAATTAATTTAATTAAAAAATTATAAAAAGATTGCATTAAAAAAAATTAGAACAAAAATTAAAAAAAAATTTTAAATTTTTAAGTTTAAAATTAAATACTATTTATTAAGTTTGTTAAATTTAGCTAAACGATCAGAAAGGCTTTTATTGTCAATATTAAAGTAAATTCACAGCCACTAGAATGTCGGGTTTCGAACTTAATGACGAGTTTACCATCAGGACCTTTTTAACTTTTAAATAATTGATTTTTAAAACTTAAATTTAAAATAAATATATAAATTCAAAGATTTATTTAAAATTTTTGAATTAAATTAAAAATTTTCAATTACTGGATTGAAAAAAATTGATATATAATATTAACATTTTTTAATTATTGTTATAATTTTAGATGGTAAAATTTTGAAATGAAAATCAGAAAATTAAACTTAAATTTAACAAAAAATTATAAAAATATATTGAATTCAAAAAAAAAAAAAAAATTAAATAATAAAAAAAATAATTTTTAAATTTCTAATAATTGATTTTCAAAACTTAATTGTAAAATAAATAAATAAAAAAAAATGTCATTTAAAATTTTAAATTTATAGTTTTTTAATTAAATTCAAACAAATCGTTAATAAAATTATCAAAAACAAATTTAAACTTTTTTTTTACTTAATCTTGAATTAAATTACATTCAAAAATTTCATTTAAAATTTCAAATTTATAGTTTGGTGATTAAAATTAAAATATAGGATTAAAAAAAAATTTAAATTTTAATTGAAAAATTTGTTTATACTTATTAATTACTAAAATTTTGTATTTATAATTTTTGAGTTGAATTGAAAAAATTTTAATTTAGAATTTAAAAAAATTATATATTAAAATTTTTATTTTAGATTTAATATTTTAAATTTTAATGTTATCATTTTAAAATAAAAACCAGAAAATTAAACTTAAAATCGTTTTTAATTAAAAACTTATAAAAATAAATTGAATTAAAAAAATATTAAGTTTGTATGTTTAAACTAAAATAATAAAAAATTTAATTTTTAAATTTCTAATACATAATTGATTTTCAGAACTTAAACATAAAATAAATAAAAAAAAATATAAATTAACTTAAAATTTTGAATTTATAGTTGCATAATTAAATTTAAAAAAAAACTTAATAAATGCATCAAAAACAAAATTTTTAATTTAATTTTATTTGTTTTAATTTATTCTTGAATAAATATAAATTAAAACATTTAATTTAAAATTTATATTTTTATAATTAAATTTATACTTTATTTTTATGCTTATCATTAACTAAACTTTTATATTTATAATTTTTGAATAAATTTCAAATAATTTTAATTCTTGAATTTAAAATGAATTGATACAATAAAATTTTTAATTTAGAGTTAAAATTTTAAAATGAAGATCAGAAAATTAAACTTATTAATTAAATTTGAATTCATAAAAAAATTAAAAAAAAAATGGTTAATGTTTAAGTTTAAGTTTAAATAATAAAAAATATAATTTTTAAATTTCTGATAATTGATTTCCAAAGCTTTTAAAATTTATTAATAAATTTTTTTATACTCATCCCTAATTAAAATTTTTGAATAAAATAATTTTTATAAATTTTGAAATAAATTGAAAAGTTTCGAACATGAATTGAAAAAAATTGATTTTTTTAATTAAGGTTTAAGGTTTTAAATTTCTATGTAAACATTTAAAAATGGAAAATCAGAAAATTAAACTTACATTTTTTATTAAATTAAAAAATTATAAAAAATGTGATCGTTAATTAATTTAATTAGAAAAAAAATAAAAAAAACACCTTTTAAAGTTAAAATTGAAATAATAAAAATAATTTGTACTTGAATTTCTAATACTTAAATAATTTTTAAAATTTAAATTGAATAAATATATATATAAAAATTTCACTAAAAAAATTATTTTTTTTTATACTTCTTATTTAAAACTTTTGAATTAAATAATTTTCTTATTTTTTGAAATAAATTTCGAAATTTCGTAAGATGTTTAATTTCATATTTACATTTAAAATTGTAAATCAAAAAATTAAAATTCTAAAAATTTAAATTTAAAAATTTTTTTTTATTTAAATTATTGTGATTGAAATAAATAGATAATACATAAATGATTTTAACAATTTAAATTGAATAAATATAAATTTTAAAATTTTAAATTTATTGTTTTATAATTGAAATAAAAATAACAATTAAAAAAAATTATTAAAAAAAATTGCAACTCTTTTCGTTTGATGATATGTAGTATTTCAATTTTATTGCAAGTAACTTGAGTGTGCTTTAATTAAATATCTATAATTTATATACATATAAAGTAAATCTACTTACTTTTGTCCATGCTTCTCTAATATAACGTATAAGTTCATCATGCTGTGTTATCGGTTCGCGGGATGTTGTCGTTATATTATTGCTTATGTGTGTTGTTGTATTTGTATACATTGATGATGAAGAGTTCTGTTGTTGTGAGTTATTGGAATAATGTGACGTGGAATTATTTGTAGAATTACGATGTGAATTATAAGAATTATGATTATCATAATGATTATTATTATGATTATTCGAAGACGATGAAAGTGATGAAGACGAAGATGACGACAGTGATGAATTTGAATGATTATTGTGGTGTTGACTGTGGCCACCACCATTGTTACCACCGCGCTGTCCGCCACCTCCCTCGCGGCGATTATTGTATGAATAGCGTCCAGAACTGTAAATGAAACATATAAAATTTAATTTAATTTAATAATTATATAATATAATCCATATGTATTTATAAGAAAATCGTTAAAAAAAAACAATAATAATAGTTTTAAATTTCCTGTATTTTTTATTGAAATTAAAACTTTATTCTGCTATTGAGCTGAAAATTATACATATTCAAAATGTGTTTATCAAATTTTACCCAATAACTATAAAATTTAGACTAAGAATGAACCCTTGTACATACCTATTTCAGATATAAATTAAAATTATGATTAAAAATATTATTAAAAAAGTAACGAAATGAATATGATTATTGACGGCATGTTAGCCTCTTCCATCAACTACGTTTTTTCGTATAATTAACAGCATTGACACCTATCGAATATTAATATTCTCGTGGCTCTTTACTTTATATAGAAAATAATGTTTAATTATGAAAACAAATAATTGGCTTTAATAAATAAACTAAACAAAAATGTAAAAAAAACATATTGATTTTCATTTGGACTTTTAAACCAACTAAAAAGTCCACATATCAGTTATCAATAACGGTTTTCATTTTAAAATTGCGATCATTCATTTTAACTATTCGTATGTGTAAGTTTTCTTTTGTTTGATATTAAGGTATCTTTCCCATCGAAGGGAACTCTGTTTGTTACGTCTTATAGCTTTTTCATTGTGCATCTTAAGAAAAACTAGTTTTTCTAAAGTACCCTCCCCCCATTCGCCCCTGGAGCTGCATAAAAGTCTAATAAACAGATAAACAAAGAAAATTAAACACAAACACCCGCATAAGTGCAATAACAACAGAAATAAACAAAAACCAGTTTACACAATATACTCTAAAAAATTTGTCTATACCGCGGAGATGATAACATAGTTATATGGGAGATGTACACCACATAGAGTACGAAATGATAAAAGAGATATATTCCGCATATATGGCCGTCGTTGGTGTAATGGGTAGCGTGCGCGCCTGTTATTCATAAGATCGTGGGTTCGAATCCCGGTCAGACCACTTTACATTTCTTTCGACGACGGCCACCTCGCTTAGTGCCGGCGACACTATCGAGTATAATTAGCCATGAAAAAGCTTCTCAATTCCGTTCGGAACCGGTGTAAAACTGTAGGTCCCAATCAGTGTGTCTAAAAAATAGAAAGTGCACAGCTCATTGATTGCGAGAAGCTCTCCCCTATCCCTCCATGGGATGTAATGGGAAAAAATTTAATTTATTTATATTCCGCATATAGGGATTATATTGGGATGCAAAGGGCTCCTATTTTGGGCTCCCTATGGACCCATGGGTTTCGGCGCCTGTTTTGGATAATTTTTTGGGCCTGAACTGAAGAGGATGGGATCTTCACATATTCCAACCAGACCACGCCCGGTGAAGAAGAATTCTGCGAAATTTTTACAATAAAATTTGGCTTTAAATTAAAAAACATACATGTAAGTTGCTTGTTTTAGAAACTTTTTAATGTTGGGTACCAAAACTTAAGAAAGGCATAACGTTGTCGTTCGTTTTCTATATTGAAATTCATATTTTTTAGACCCCAAACAGGAAATTCAATTACTACATCCATAAAGTACAATATATTGTACATTTGTGTAAATTTGTGGAATGCTACAACAAAACATTATGTATCATATCAGCACACAAATGTAATCAATACAATTACACAAACAACAAATATTTTATATCTTTTTGCTATTTATTGCTGTACAGGAAAGTAAAAACAAAATAATATAAACAAAAAATTATACGAATATGAGAAATACTGAATATTGGTGTAAAGTAAAAAACATAAGAACCAAACACACACACACAGAAAAAAAATACGCGTAATGGGAAATCATTACAAGGTCCAATGCAGATTTATAAAAAGACAATGAACGACACCGTTGTCGCAGCACCTTCACTTACAACAACACGTTGATTATAGCAATTTAAATATGTAGCTGCAGCTACAACACCAACTAGATGAAGCGTATGCCTGCATCTCCCGTTAACCCCCGCCCGACAAACTCGAATACGAGTAAATGAACCCCTGTTATAGAATGATGGGGCGGGCGGTAGGTAGGTAGGTGGTAATATTAATGTGGTTCGGCTACCTCAAACACCCAAATGGCCCTAATTTTATATGCTTTTTTAAGACGAAAGAATAGAAGAAGAAAAAAAAAACAAAAGACCTTGGCACAATTTCTAGTTTCACACAAAAAATTAATATTATTTGTTATATTAACTTTAGCCTTTTAATGCTTAATGAAATGTACACTGGAATTTGGGTGTAATTTTATGGCAATTTATTTTGTACTTTTCAACACTTACCCACGATCCATTTTTGTTGTGTAAATTTTGTTGTTGTTTATTAATTATTAATGAACTGAGTTTTTATAAAAAAGACACGCAATCTTTTTTATTTGTCAAGTATTTCCGCCTTCTGTAAATGTAATAATATATTTTCCTATAATGTTTTCCGCTTGTTTTCTTTTTGTATTATTTGTTATGCCTTCTTCAGCTCTCAGACAAATTGAATTCTGTGGAAAAATGCAATTTGACAAGTTTTTTCCGTCTGTCTGTCTGCTTTTTCTTCTTTTGTTTATTGCAAAAATTTCTTTCTTCTTTGTTATCTGCTGCTGCCGAGGCTGCTGCTTTGTCTTCTTCTTCCTTTTACGGCTACTGCTCTTGTGTTGTGGTGTTTTTTTTTTTTCTTCGTGTGTTATTTCTCCACTTCAATCAATCGTATTTTTTTTTTGTATTTTGTTTTCTTCGTTTTCTTTTCCTGTTTTATTTCTTCTCTGGCACGTTTGTATGCGTGCGTGTGAATGTTGTGCTGTTGTATGTATGTATTTGGTTAGAAAGTGATGGCAAATCTTCACTACTTTTTGTTTTTTTTTTTTCTTGCAGTGGAATTCCCCAAGAATTTTCCCTGGAATTCTTGTTATGCCTTTGTAAATGACTTGTAAATTTGCGTAGAAGTTAGTTTGTTATATGCGGATAATATCTGTCTACAAGAAATTGCAGTTAAACGTTATCCAAACACGAAAAAAACTCCACGAAGTCTCACTTTCTGTCGGTTTTTAGTTTTGCTGCCAGCTTAGTGGTGTATGGTTATTTGTCGCTGTGTACGTACCGAATAGAATGAATACTTGTGGTAATTGGTATTTTGATTCGGAAACAGTGTTACATTTGCGCTTTGCACTGTGGAACCAATGTAGATTTTGCGGTATTCTTAATTTGAGATTACATTTATACGACACTTGGCAAAATTATAATTTTTATTTTTTTTATTTTTTAGTAAATTTTATTTGTTTTTGCATCTTTTTGTAGTTTGTTTAGCAAAAGTGCAGAATATGGGGCGGGAGCAAAAAAAAAATGTCACTCTCCCCAAATACGCCCTTAAGCACGAAAATCAAGGTCAAGCCCATGCGACCCGTGGGGGGCCAAAAAGGGGCCCCTTGGGTTCTATGATGACCCCCCATGTGTGGGGATGAAAATGAAATATATTTCCGAGACGAATTGAACGGTGGTATTCCTAACATCCTACGAGTCTCCTGGACATTTAAATTTCCGGAATATACCAAAAAAAAAATGTGTAAAAATGAGAAAAATTTAAGGAAATAAATTGAAAAATTCTAAAAAAAATAGAAAATTTTAAAATAAAAATAAAATTTTTAAAAAAAATTCTAAAATACCCCGTAAAAAAATTTAAAAAAATGGGGAAAAATCATGGAAAATTAGAAAAATTTAAGGAAATAAATTAAACAATTCTAAAAAACAAAAAATTAAATGTCATTAAAAATGTGTTGAAGAAAATTTTAAAAAAGAAATTTGAAAAAATTTTTAAAAAAGGAAAGTGGAAAAGTTGAAGAAAAATTTAAAAAATATTAGAAAAAGTGATTTTGTGTAAATTTTTAATTTTTTTTTGTTGATATTTGCCTTTAAATTATTTTTTGTTTTGTAAATTATAGTGATAATGGTTTTTTGTTGATATATCCCTTTAAATTATTTTTTGGTTTGTAAATTATAGTGGTAACGGTTAAGTTGGAAGCAGTAGCGCCGCTGGCAAAAATTTTATTTTTGGTATATTCCGGGAAAAATATTTTTTTTTGTAAATTAGAGTGAAAATCGATATGTTGGGATCAACAGCGCCACAGGAAAAAATTATTCGCCCGATTTTTTTAAAAATAATCTTTTTTTGGTATATCCTCGGTCCAGGAGACACGTAGGAACTTAAAAAACAACACTGTTGAAGTCCTCTCGATATCTTTCATTTCATTTGAGTACCTGTACATGGGGGGTCATCATAGAACCGAAGGGGACCCCTTTTTGACCTCCGGGCCCTATAGGGCTGAGCGCCAACTTTGACCTACCATTTCGTCATCTGCACTTCAGCCTTTTGTTTATAACTTGTAATAATTTTTTTTGTTATTTTTGAGTTTTTTTTTTAATTAAATTAAAATGGAAGGGTAAATATTCGTTGTATTATTTTATTGTGACTTTTGCTCAGTTTTGCAGATTTGTTTTATTAATATTTTAATATTTTTTTTTTATTTTAAATTATAAACAAAGATAATTTCAAGAGAATAAAGCGTCGCATACAAAAATGGTAGTTAATTATGAGAAAATTAAGTATATAAAGTACTTTTGTAATATTTTCTTAATTTTTATATATTTTTTTTTAATTGAAAATACAATTTTCCTAGAAAAAATTACTATAATTTTTTTTTCATTTAGCCAAAATATTTAGCCATTTATGTAATATCACAGATCGCAGTTTATAAAAATAAATAAATAATTTTTATTTTGAATTTTGTTAATTTTTTTGTATCTGCACTTGTTTTTTTAACTTTTATATTATTTTTTTAATTTTTATGTTTTTTTAATAAAAAATATATGTAATTTTTAAGAAATTTATGACAAAAAATATTAGTTAAATTAAGAAAATGTATTAGATTTTTTTTTTTTTTTTTTCGTAACTTTGCCACATATTATTTTATATATTTTGTAAATTTGTATATATCAGATTAAAAATAATAACCGCGATTGAAAAAATTACAAAGGAATATATGAAAAATAAAATCATAGTTCATTTAAGACACATTGAGAAATATAGTATTGAAAAGTATATTAACTTTCTTTTTTAAATTTTTACATATTTTTTATATATATTTTTAAGAAAAACCTTTCTAAGAACAATTGTTATAAATAAAATTGTAAATAGTTTATTTAGGAAACATTGTTGGAATAAAAAGCCGCAATTAATATTTATTTCTTTTAAATAATAATAACATTTAAGTTTCTAAGAAAAAAATTTCAGAAATATATGTATGTATGTATATATTTTTTTTAACGAATTTATGAAAAAAATTAATTAATTTAAGAGATTCCATTCCATTTCACATTTCTGATTTCAAAAAGATAGCCGCATTTTTATTTCTAAGGAAATAATACTAAAATAAAGTTTTAAAGTTAAAACAAAATATGTGAAATAAGCGCCGCAAACGAAAGTTTTTAAAATGTCCTTTTTTTGATACATCAAGAAATTTTTTCTTTAAAAGCAATTTTTTTTAATTTACCCCTGACAGCAAAAAACTTTTAAATGAAACGACTGAAATTATTTGAAAATGATCGTCACTACTGCTTTCGAAAGAACGCCTATGGAGGTACAAAAATTGATCCAGAATATATCGGGTCAAACCTCGACTAGAAAATACAATCTAGGAATTTTTGAATTGGGGAACATTAGAGTTAGGGGAAAAAATAACGATTTCTTAATTTTTTTAGGGCAAAAAAAACTTTTGTGAGGAATGTTCATTTTTAAAAAAATATGATAATAATATTGTTAATATACCTTCTAATACCCAAAAAGTATATATATAGAAACAAGAGGGAACAAGTCATTTCTATTTACGTCAAATTTTCCCCACCCTTATTTTTCAAACGGGTAGGTTTTTAATATAAATGGTTTTAATTTGTAGGGCAGCACAATCACTGTTATCATTTAGTCGCTAATAAATGTTTACTCATCGAATTTTTAACAAGAAGTAAACAGGGGAATTTTCTCTGTTCCTATTTATATTTTTGGTAATACCACAGTTCCATTACTATCGACATATTATTGAGATTCGTAACTGCTTTTTTGATTTTTTGATATTTTAATTTTACATTTTTGCTATGCACTTATCTTTAAAAAAAATCTTACTTACACAAAAAATATTTGGCTCCATATCAAAAGTTTTTGCGTCTGCCCCCAAATTTGTCACTTGCCTTAATAAAACACTGCTCAGATGTATATATTTGTCGTATAGTTTTATTAAATAAAAACTGTTATAACACATTTTTTTTTAAATATGCTTACAATGATTTTCAGAATTGTGTAGTAAAAATAGTAAATTTTTAATATTTTAAACTAACTTTAGGTAAATATTTATATATATAGTATAATATATATATATGTGTAGGTATGTTTGTATATATAAAAAATGTATTAAATGCATTTACAAAAGATAGTATTTTAAATAAGATATAATGTATATGTATAAAAATCCGTAATGTATATTTATATAAATCTCGTTTCAAACTCGAAAAAACATAGTACATATTACAAAAATAAAAAAAATCAGATAACATTTTTTAGTTTCTTCCTAAATGTATAATTTGTATAAACTTTTAATAATCAAATATAGTTAAATTCTTGGCAATCAATTGAGCTTAAATTTGGATAACATCATATGAAATAAAAACGAAAAAACGGTTAAATTTTTTCCTAGAGAATTTCGTTGCTTCTAAAAACAAAACAAACAAAAAATAACACGAAAAAAATAACAGAGAATTTTGTTCAATAATTCAGGTAATTTCATTTGACAAACTAGGTATAGTTAGAAATGTTTCAATTAGCTTGCCTTTAGACTGTTTGCGGCCCCTTTGGCATTAGTGTATGTATTTTAAATTAATGTATTATATAAAATATCAACTACTATGTTTGTTGGGTTAACGCTTTTGCACATTCCTTACAATTTAATATAATTTTATTTTACAATATTATTTGATAATATTACACATGACTTTAAGGTCCAGCTTTTGAGGATTTTCATTAACATACTTTGATTTTTATCATAAACAGGTTGCCCGAAGTTTCCATTTTTATATAAGACGTTGGTAGGTAAGTTATTTTACGTAAAGAGCAATGCAATGCAGAAAATTTATTGCACTCTGCTTAGAGAACAATTGAAATGCTGTCATTTATTCACCTGTACTTTCCTCAAGAACTGACCTTCTATGTCCTGTTAACCAAACGTTTGTTTAGTCTGCCATCGGCTCGTATTGAAAACAAATTATAATTCTTACATGTAATATTTTGCTTAATGTGAGTATATTTTTATTACAAGTTTATGTTGTTTAACCTTATATAATTTGACGAGGGATGTGATTGGAAGGAGAAGGATAAATTGTTAGAGTTATATTTACTGCACCTTTATATTGTATATTCGTTCTTATTTTTAATTTTTATTTTCATGCTTTTATAAAAATTTACACATTTTTATTTCTATAGTTATGTGTTTAACAATTGCTCTCTTTTCTCTATTAAATGCGAATGCGTTTGTATCAAAAATGTTAATAATAAACTGTAAAGCTTAGGATCAATTAAGATCAATTTTAAAGAACAATTTTTTAGCTAAACAGTTTTTGTTCCAATTGAAATTGTGTACTAGGTATTAATTTATACCACAAATCCAGCAATTTTTTTTTTAAATTTTCAATTGAAAGTCCTTTTAATTATAGGACAACAGAAATTTAAAATCGATAATATAGTTCAACGGTTTGACAAATTTTCTCTATTGCAAAATTGATATGGCAAAACGGAAATTGCTTTGTTAAATTGCAGAAGTAGCTATAAGTCTCACAGGATACTCCTATCCTAAATCGAGTCGGGATGAGCTACCATATTTTTTTAAGTATATATCTACAGAAATTTTATTGACGATATCGAGTAAAACAAAATATACTTTAAAGTATACCAACCATAATTTTAGCTATACTATATGTTAATGGATTAGACTGAACCCTTCTTGATATTCCACCTCTGAACAACATTCCTAAAAAAAAAAATTGAGTGGAAGAATGGAATTTTTTTTTTCAAAGTGGCCATAATTTCTCGTTCTGCTAAGAAATTTGATTAGTATTTAGTACTGCAAAAGAATGGCAAACTTTGGAACTTATTACAGTCATCTGACTTGAGAACGGAAGACGATTTTTATAAAACAAAATACAGAATTTTTATATAAAAGCCGAAATGCATTAATATATTTCAATTTGCTGGATAGAACTTGAATTCAAGAGAATCTTGGAAATAGCTGCCGAGTAAATAATTTAAAATTTTAGTAAACGAAAAATTCATAATCTCTTCATAAAAAAAGGGGAAAGGGGAAAATTATTTAAAAAACATTGGGAAAATTACTGCCTAAGAAAAAGACAAAAATGAAGCACAGTGAGATTGATCAACTTAAATTGCTTTATATTACGCAGCTCTTTTTAATTGTTTAACCTGACCAGGCTCATTCTGTTTTATATTGACTTCAGATTAGCGACAGTTGCTAAGTTTTAAAAAGGCTTAATTTGAGCTTTTCAAAGGTTCTTCTATAGGGCTACACTTTAAAATATGAAATTGCTGATATCTTTAAAAATGTTTTGGTTAAAAACCAAAAAAAAATCAAAATCAATGTTTATATCGTTGTCTACAAACACAATCCTACTGCGTTAAACGTATTAGTTTAAAAAATTTTCTTTTTCACCACTAACACATACATTTTTTTATGTAGAAATGTGCCTTCACAATTACAGCTTATATAGAATATAGCTTCATAGAAAAGTTCCTTTCATACATTTTCATAATAAAATTATTTTCCTGTCCAAAGCGTCTTTTATCCCAAGTTTCTGTTTTAGAACTGCCTAACACGTTCATTTTGACTTCCAAAATGTTTGAATTGGCCAAATTAAACATATAACACTTTTCTATAAGAAAAGTACTGTAGTTGTCTGCAGAACTAAGATACCAATTTTAATTTTTAAAATGCACAGCAATTTTAAATAACCAATCGACTTAACTTATCTCCATTATCTAAAAGACTTCATATCGTTACCACATCGTCAATCAAGAAATATTGCGCACGCAACAATCTCGTTCAGCTTTTCTCATCTTGCCAATATACATATATTAAATTAGTGATAGGTCTACTTCCCCATAACACAATAAACCGTCATAAATCTTTAGAAAATATTTGTTCTATACTTAAGCAAAAGTCTTAATTTCGTAGCTTTTTTCCCCACATTTTCTTTTTATAAATCATCATCTCCTATACCCTCAAATGCTTCATTTTGCACGGAATCCTGGCGAGTCAATGGGTTATTGCGATAAAACACCGCACCATAGGAATGTTGTTTTAATATTCGGGGATTTTGCTTATTTAAAATGCGATGAGCTAGAAATTTAACGGGAGCCTCTGAGTTCGACAAATTATCACAGGTGTTGGCAGTAGCGGCAACAGAGGAGCATTTTTCATCGTTATATGAATTGAATACCTGATTAGAGGTGGGTGTTGCCGCCGAAGACGAACATGAAGAGGTGGGTGTGGGATATGTAAAGGACGATGTAGAAGATGATGAGGACGAATGGGAGGAGGAGGAGGTGTTCGCGTTAGCAATATTGTTGAAGGGGGTCTTAATTTCTGCATTATCTTTAAAATTTAATAATTCATTGACCATTTCTTGCAAACAGACCGACATTAGCATTGCCTGTGGGCTATTTATTGTTATCCATCGGAGATTTTGTTTGGACATTAAATACTCAAAGGACAGCTGCAGATTAGAGGTTTTATCCTTACTCTCTTGGGTGTTATGCAGTGCTGTGACGCGCCACACTCGCATACGAGTGACTCTAAACTTTGTCTCTAGTATTTTGTCCTGTTGCATAGTACGCATACTTAACTCTTTGTTACCGATGGCTATTAAAGCTGTAGTCTCTGGTTCGGGATAATCCACAGTGGAGGTGAGAAACTGCTGGCAACCATACAAAGGCAATTGTCGCGCCATATCTACATATTCTTTATGCATTCCATATTCTTGTAAAGATTTTAACTTCTTTACCACTTCCGGCGTTGTAATAATCCACGCTCTTTCGATTTCTGCAGCTGTTTGCATGAATAGCAGATTGCAAGCGATGGAATTTTTCATAAGCACCATATCATAACTGGGGTTCCAATAGCTTTTGCGTATTTGTATTTGGCAAGGTTGATTGTAGAGCCGAGACACAAAGGGTGTCTCAAAATCCATTAGTTTGCGCAGCAATACCAAACAGTCTTTGGACTCCCTTCGTACTAGGAACAAACAAAAGTATGGCATTATATCCTCCGGCAAATGGACAGACGCTAATGATTTTTGCAACAGCGTTGTAGAATTGTCAGACACGCAACTGGCTACTTTTAGTTGGTATCCATTGGGCAGTATAACTTCCAAGCACACATACCGCATAAACTCTTCCACTTTGGTCGATGAGGACGAGGAGCCGTTCTCCTCAGCACCATAACCGAAATATTCTTCGAACACACCCTCGGCTAAAGCCGTCTCCAGTTGTGAATTTAAAAAGAACTGCTGAAATATATGCAACTTCGATATTCTCGCCTCCTGTCCCACCAGCTGCAAATAATGTTCCAGACCCTGACGCCTACTCTCAACTTGGCTGTTGGTTAAAGGCAAAAACTTTTTCGGCGGAAATTCAGGCATAACAACGCCCATAGGCAAGCAATGCCTACGCAATTGTTCGTTTAGGGCATGGAGTTGTTTGTAGCGCAAACACGAATGAAAGCTGCCATTGATGTAGATGTTGTAGCCCGTGTAGGTGGTGCCCGTTGTCTCGGCATACAGCTCCTGGGTGTCGGGTATGGAAAAATGCATAGCGATGCCACTATAATTGATTGGTACACTCCACTTACAGAACAGATAATTTAATTAGTTATTAAAGAACAAAAAAAAGGAAAAAAAATCGGCTTAATAAATTGTCTTTGTTTCTTTTATCCGTTTGTTTTTCAGCACATTTTCCTTGGATTTGCAAACGGGATTTATTGCATCCAAATTAGTCACCACTTCGGTCATTTACTATTTAAGAATTATTACGTTTTTTTTCTTCTACTAACTTTTTGTGTTGCTATTAATTAAACATAAAATCGTATGAAAATTACATTTCTTATATTGTTGATTTTTGCCAATTCCTTCTTTGTTATCGTCTTCCACACTTCCATATGTTGGAGGTTTAAGTGTTGCCATAAGTACTAAATTTGGTTTGGTTAAAGAGCACAAATTATGTCTAGTTTATATTGTACATGATTTGTAGATAACGACAGTGCCGTTATATGCAAATGCCGCAATAACAAATTATGGGGAAAATACAAGGAGTAAAATGCAATTCACTAAACTATGTCTGGCTAGAAAAAGTGAAAATGCATTCTCTTCAGTTCAGTCCCTGAAAAATGAAAACCAGTGTCAAAAGTGGTGCCGTTGCCCATTGGATCCTATTATAAACCCCTAAAGGCTGAAACACATAGAAAGCGTTTCTTTCTTTCCTCGCATCAAGTATATGTCAATTTTTTTTTATTACATTCGTTCTTACGAATGCGCTTACATTAAAAGCATTCTCCAAAGCATCAGGCGCAAGCGAAGCGCAAAGTTTATAAAAATTAAAAATTTTGTAGGCATCGCCGGCATTGTCATTTGAAAACAGCTGATTGTGTAGTTTATTATGTGCAAACAGACAAAAGAACAAAAAAATTATTATTAATTTATATGAATTTCATGTTTCAGGAAAACATTGCATATACGATGAAACTGATGATCAATATTGTGTTTACCGACAAACATATGATTGGATAAGCGTATATAGTATGCCGCTTATGTGTTTTAGAAATTTAAAAAGCGAGGCTGATGCTTGCAAAGAAAGCATGACAGGAATGCGAGGCTTTCTATGTGTTTCAGCCTTAAGTGTTGGTGCTTAATTAAAGGTTTTGTAAACTTTCTATTGTAAGCATCCAGAAATTGAACTACACTTAAAACAAAGCATCGGCTAATGTTAGAAAATTAAATTATGCCACAAAAATAAAAAAAATCAGCATCATTATTTCCACTACATTATTTTGAAGAAGTTTGGTATCGGCATTTTTGCTATCGTGGAAAAATATTCAAAATTTAATTTTACTATGGTATAAAAAATCATTTCGAAGGGCATCACTGAATGGGTGTTTTTATTTAATTGATTAATTTATTTGATGGGATTTTATTTCAAAAATGCTTATTTCACCTGAAATTTCTGATAGGATTTTTTGTTTTTTATAAAAATCGCGTATTTTTTTTTTATTGTTAAATGCCTACTTTTAATTTTATTTCATATGTTTCCAGAATGTTTAAAAAACCATTTAGTTTGAGCACCCACTCATGCATGTACATTTGTAACTTTTCTTTATTTTTACCTGGAAACTTAATATAATGACTCAACAAACATATGGATTATTTTGCAGGAAAAATATACCGCTAGATTCATCTTGAAAGCCACAACTTTGACCTATCAATCCAATGTTTGGGGACCAAGACGAAGAGAATTGTATAAATATTGGATGAAGGCCAGAACCTGGGTCAGGATTGCTGATTTATTTAAAAAAAAAACATTCTTTTCGTTTTGTTCTCCAAACTTCGGAAGAGAAATGTCAAATCAAAGTTGGGGCCGGATTCGTCTTGAAAACATCATTAGATTCCTTTTTAATCTTTAATTTGAGTACCCGCACATAGGGGGTCAACATAGGCTCTGGCTCCAACTTTGACCTTTATTTTCGTATTTTAAGATGTATTTTTTAAATCAAATCGATGATCCAAACCATATTCTGCAATTTAGGTGATTTTGTCGTCCAGCACCGTTATCACTTTTATGAAACCACGACAAATGCTGTTATCGAAAACATTTCAACTGTACTAAAAAATGAACACAGTTCGATTAGGACTCAACACAGCATTCATTGCTGTATAAACTCAACGAATGCATAGTGCGAAATTGACGAAACCACGCTAAAAGAAATGCGAAAATGCTAATCAAAACAAAAGACGGCACAAATCAACAATTGGCTGTCTTTTAAACAAAAAAATAAATCAAATTAAAATAAAAAGAAAAATGGAAACCACAGTTCCCCGGTTTCATTACGACATACTACGGGTTTTTAAAGAGGACAAGGACCAGCATGGTTTCCTTCGTGTTGCTGCTCCAATGGTGCGTTACAGCAAATTGGAATTCAGACGGCTAATGATGAAGCATGGCGTGAAGTTGTGCTTTACCCCCATGATTATTGCCGATTCCTTTATACGAAGTGAAAAGGCACGGCAAAATGAATTCACAACAAATGACGACGATCATCCAGTTATTGCTCAGTTCGCCGCCAAAGATGCACAGGAGTTTGCAAATGCGGCACAACTTGTGTATCCCTATGTTGACGGAATCGATCTTAATTGCGGCTGTCCACAGTCATGGGCAATTGCCAAAGGTTACGGCTGCGGCCTGCTTAAACAACCTGAGTTAATAAAGGACATTGTTCGGACCATAAGGCGAACGGTAAATGAAAACTTTAGCGTTTCATTGAAGATACGACTGCTCCAACATGAGTCCAGTGGATCTACCGTTGAACTGGCCCGCCAATTAGAAATGTGTGGTGCAAATTTTCTTACCCTTCATGGCAGGACTATGTGGCAAAAAACTTCAGAACCTTTGAATGTAACAGCTATACGGGATGTAAAGGACTCACTAGGTATTCCTCTGATAGCTAATGGTAGCGTGAGAACATGGCAACAAGCCTGCGACTTACATGATCAAACACAGGCTGATGGCATTATGGCTGCACGAGGTTTGCTCTCCAATCCCGCCCTTTTTAATCCACACTACATAAATGCCGAAACAACACCGTTGGAATGCATACAGGATTGGTTGAATATAGCAACGCAGGCTGGTGATAATTTACAATTTATGTGCTTTCATCATCATCTCACCTTTATGTGGGGTGCTCACTTAAAACGCAAGCTCAGATTGGAGTTTAATGCACTGACATCAAAACAACAAGTTTTTGATTTCTTTGAGGAAAAACATAACATAAGACCATCAAGGGATAGTTTTGATAATCCTTTGCCTTATACTTTGTGTTCGTACGATCATTTTACACCAGATGTACCTTTAACCAATGTAGAGGCAGCGTTATCGACTGCTTGGAACGCAGATACAAGTGGCAAATTTTTCAATGAATTTAATCAAGATTTAACCAAAAGTGATGATGAAGACGATTGTAGTTTGGCCACAAGTTTCTTTGCCGATATATGAATAAAAATTTTATTGGCATTGTATTGTTAATTTTGAAGTTTTGATGTAGGATATCCGAAGGTTCAATAATTTTTGTGACATATGCTTTAATGAAAACATGAATTTTTTAAGATTTTTTTTTTATTTGCTGATGATATTCATCAATTGGAGTAAATGTCGTGTTTTAAATTTTTTTTAAGTATTATTAAAAATTGTATAATATTATATCGTCACATTGCATGATACGGTAATGACAAGAAGTCTCTTCGTTAATGTCTCTGTTCTTTGTAGCGTACCAGGTACTGTCAGGAGAGTTTTGCGTCGGTGGCTATGGAAGATTTTTTCAACTTAACAAAATTGTTTTGCAGAAAAATGATTAAAATAATTGAAAAAGAATCGAAAACAGAATAAAATATATTACAACATATTGTGAATACATAAATTTGGCATATTTTAGATGTCTTAAATATAATATTAAATTATGTGATTTGGGGTCGTTTATTTATAGGGAGCCAAAAAGAGTAACTTTTAGTTATATACTAAAACATTAGCGGGTTATCAGATTGAAGGCATTATAGCCACCATTCACCACCAATACACTGATTTATTATCCAAACCATTGTAAACTTATATGGTGGTGAATGTAATGTTACATTACAAAGTAATTTTGGAACAAGATAGAAATATTTCTAATTTCTTTATAAACAAATTGTTTTTTTAAATTGCAATTTTTAATTTATTTTGGGTTTGAATAAACCGTTAAAAGCAAATTTGTATATAATTTAAAGAAAAATGTTGGGAAGATTTATAGTATTAAAAAAATATGGAAAAAATACATGAACAAAAAAACAGAAAATACAAAAACATAAAAAAAATTCAATAAAATACAAAAAAACTAAAAAAGAAAACAATACAATAAATAAAACAAAATACAAAAAAAAAATTCCCCAAATTGCTTTAACACACAAAACCCAACTTCATAGTTGAGCCGGAGCCCGTTGGTTCCAATAAGATCTATTGAGACTTCCATGTATTAAAGGTATATTTGCCAGGAATATGACAATTTTAGGCAATTTCCAATACTAAAAATTCAAAAATATTACACTTGCAACACTTCGAACGCCGATATATTACTGATTTATATATTTATAGTAACACAACATAATTTTATGAGCATAACCGAGCATGCATAAACGAACGGAAACAGTGCACAAGTAGAAAAACACATTGTGGTCTACTCAGACGAAGTGGTTATTTGAGTATACATTTCTTTCAAACCAGATTTTTTACGCCTTACCTCGTTACTATCACGTCGAAATTGATTACATTCGATTCAGCATATATCACTTATATATATATCAGTATACTCAATTTTGATTTTTAAATTTAAAAAAAAAACATTTCAGCCGGTTATTAACAAAGTAGTCCGTCCTAGGTTTAATTGCATTAAAAATATGTGTTTTTATAGTATTTCCTTCTTCTTTATAATTTCCAATAGCAAAATGTACAAATGAAGTTAAAAGTAACCATACAATATCTTATTTATCACTGAACGTACCATCCAACCTGGAATACAACCAGCGAACGTACTACGCAACCTGGAATATGGGGCCTAACCACGGCAATCGTGATCAGAAGATTTCGATCACATATGCTACATATTTAATAATATTTTCATTCATGTTTTTCCATTTTTTTTGCATGCAAACGTCTACATGCTCGAAGCTTTCCCTTAAACCTCTTTCAGTATACATCATCTGTTTATTCGGTCGAACCTAAGATGTTGTTAACAGGGCTCTGGTCGGGAGAAGCTGATTCCATGAAATGACATTTTTTTATTAAATACAATTTGGAGTTTTGCAGGCGGTTAATAACAAAGTAGTCCGTCATAGGTTTAATTGCATTAAAAATATGTGTTTTTATAATATTTCCTTCTTCTTTATAATTTCCAATAGCAAAATGTACAAATGAAGTTAAAAGTAACCATACAATATCTCATATACCACTGAACGTACCATCCAACCTGGAATACAACCAGCGAACGTACTACGCAACCTGGAATACATGCTCGAGGCTTTCCCTTAAACCTCTTTCAGTATACATCATCTGTTAATTCGCTCGAACCTAAGATGTTGTTAACAGGGCTCTGGTCGGGAGAAGCTGATTCCATGAAATGAAATTTTTTTTATTAATTACAATTTGGAGTTTTGAATTTATTAAAGATTGATTAAGTTTTTCAATTTAAAAAAAATGATCTGTAACTCTTTAGTTTTAATATTTTTGCTAAATTTATACTGTATTTTTTTTGTAAATTTCGCACTGCTTTTTATTTCTTGTGGATTTTTGTATTTTCTGTTAATTGTTTTGTAAGTTTTGTATTCGCTGAATGTTGAACCTTTTATAAATATTTTTTGAAATATAAAAAAAAAATTTATTATACCGTCATTGGAACATTATGAGTGAAAATTGATAGTAAGTTGAAAAAGAAAAAAAAGATTTAAAAAAAATACATTGGAAATTTTTTTTTTAAACAAAATTGACAAACGAGATTTAAAAAAAAAATATTTTCTTCTAAAAATAGTTGCTTTTCTTTTTTAAAAAAAGGTTCCCTTTTTTCCTTTAAAATGGTTTTAAAAATGTCTTTCATTTGAGTACCTGCACATAGGAGGTCATCACAGATCCTAAGAGGCCTCATCGGCTCCGGCTCTAACTTTAATTTAAATTTAATTATTTTTGAGTTATTATGTTATTATTATACCCAACATTTATAAAACATATTCGTTCAAAACATTTACAATTTGAGTGCCCACTTCAATATGTCAATAAATTAATTTCCGGCTCTAACTTTAATTAAAATGTTCTTATTTTTGAATTATTAAGTAATTATTATTTCCAACATTTACAAATTTGAGTACCCAATTCAATATGTCAATCAAAATAGTGCCACTCAGTTTCCTCTGTCGGGAGTGATTTGACATTTCAGTTTGTCGATAACTGTAACATTGGATAATTCTACCAAGCAAATACTGAAGAGTAATCATTTTTACACAACACACTCAAATGTAACCGAGTAACCACATCTTACTTAGTATTTTTAACAATACAGCGCGCAGTGTAAAATACACCACTACACTTTTAGTACTAACCGGCACATTTTGCAACACTAAACAAAGCGGCATGCAAGCCCATTCGTAATTAACGAAGTTTACGAACAGACGTTTAGACGACGCTGCGTCCAACAGTCGAAGTTGCGGCATTAATAAGGCTATAATAATTCTTTGTTATACAAATAGAAAAAAATAACCAAAAATATTTTCATTTGCAAAGCAAAAAAAAGTGCAAACTGCAAAGTATTATATGTTGAAATAAGTGTTCTTGTCGTACTGCGCGTAAGGAAATCAAAATAAAATTCAAGACATTTGTGAACGAAATATGCCTGTAAGCATTTGGCATTGTCCAGCGGCGCGTCGTCTATCGCAAACATCTACTACTACCACAGCCAATTAATTTAGCAATTTGTGAGTGCAAAAACCATCCGCGGCAATACAATTTGCTAAACAAAGTGTGTGTACAGTTGAAATCTACAACGGGAAGAAGAATTGGTGGAGAAAAAGGTATGTATGTATCCCACAGGAAGATCGGATCAAGAGGCACAGAAAATAGAATAGTTATTAATGAAGGTGTAGGTACAAATAATTGTGGTATCTGCTGAATTCGTTGTGTGTGTTCTGTAGGGACGTAAGAAATGTGGTTCTTGTGTTTTCGACTGTTCTAATTGATTGTACCCTTGGAGGTGGCTTATTAAAAATGGCGCTTTAGTGCGGATATTTTGTGTTGTAGTTTTGTCATTTTCTTCGTTAAGTCGTAATTTGTACTTGACAAATGTTTTTTTTTTTATATTGTAAGAATTTTTGCTTCTCTCTATTAAATATATCTAGTTATGTGCATTGCTTTTGAATCTTCATTTGTTGTGTGTTTATTTATGTGATGCTGCTGACGCTTTGCAAGGTTCGCTATGTGCGTGTTCTTTGCTTTTGTTGTTTTTCTCATTTTTTTTCTCTTGAATTATTCTATTTGCGCTATACTTGTGCATTTCCTGTGTGTGTGTGCAATTGTTTGTTTGAATTTTGTATGCATGGTTATGTTTTCCCGCTCTCTTCCATGCAGAGGAATTTAGCGTATCTCATTCTTTTCTACTCACACCATAGGTAATCATTTGGGTGAAAACAGGGTGTTTCTTAGAAAATATAACATTGTAAACATGTTTGTTTACGATCATCGTTTTTCTGTATCCCTTTTAGGGACAAGCCGGTGATTACGCAAAGTGAGATTAAGGAAACATCTGCCGTTTTTGTTAGCACAGTTTAGTGGCATAGTTAAAAAGCGTCGGATCGGTATTTGTGTTTGAACGAAATTACGGCAAGTTAGTAAAAAGTATAAATTGTATACATTAATCTTGCATTTCATTATCTTTTCTACCAAAAAGTTTTTTTTTTTGCTAAAATTCTAAAAAATTAATACAAATTGTTTAAAATTTCAACAAATTTGACAATATTTATGTTCTTTCTTCAAGAATCGATTGTGGTTGTGTAAAGGCAGGTGGAAAGTTCCTAGCAGCACACATTTTCGCAGCTGGTCTTCTCGAAAAGTCGCTTCCAATCTGTTAAGTGGCAACGGGTAGCGATCTTAAGTCCATATTTTTACATCGTTTGTATACCAATCACTGAGGAAGGCATCCAGGATAATTTTCAGTCAACATGCTGCCAAAATAAATTCTATTTCTCTAACCTAACCCATAGGGATGAGGGTACATATCATTTGATACGAGAAAATGTGTAAATTATTAAAGATGACAATAATCTTAAGACCAAATTCGTTTCACCTTTTTTTCACGCCGTGTCCGTCTGCATACCTGGCTGCCCGGCTGGATGTATGGCGGACAGCTTAACTCGAGTAAATCTTCAATGATCCTTATAAAAAATCACCTGTGTTAGTTTTGTCCCTAAAATATTATGGGTTTGTAACTAGGTAGAGTAGCACCTTTGTTACCTCCCATACAAAATTTCCTACATATTTTTGGAAAAAATTAATTTACTCTCTCACTTTCAAAGCGAAATCTACAGGATATTTGAATTTGTTTTATAATAGTTGGCAAAAACTTAGAAAACCAAAACATATGCCACATCTCTTCCGGTACCTCTCATACAAATGACCGAATTTACCATTTTACGTTCACATGCAATGTACCCTGAAATGAGCGAAGTTTTGCCCAAGATAAATGGCTTTAAAAATATGGCTCAAAATAAATATGAACCATTTCGGTTGACCTCTTCTGGTACATCCCATACCAAAGGGCCTATTTTTGACAAAGAAAAATTTCGTTCATAAATTTAAAATAGTAGCCATATTCTCAGAAAACACAGCCTTTCAGGTACCTCTCGTACAAATGACCGAATTCACCCATATACATATATTTATTGCAATTGCACTAATTTCAGTCAAATTTGGCACAATTTAAACGTTAGTTGGAAGTTACATAACTATGGGCTGTTCTCGTTGTTCTGCCCCCACTTCTACTTTCATACAAATTAGAATATTTTCCGAATTTTTTTAATAATTTCTAAAAGAAACTATTTGCTGGCTAATTCTTTAACAACTTCTATAATGTATTTCAAAAGTTTTAATTAAATATTTTTTTTTCATCTTTTCAGATATTCCCCCCACTAAAGAAGACTTACAACCCCAAAATACGAGCTAGGGAGATCGCTTCATCTAAACTCTTATCTAAAAAAAAGTGAACGTTTAAAAATATATCAAAAAATATTACAATTCTCTGCTGCATAAACATTCCCCCCCAATTAACTAAACCAAAATGCAGAATGGCAGTGGTGCCTCTGGCAGCGGTGGAGTATCCATCGAGAAGATGTATCAGAAGAAATCACAACTGGAACATATTCTCTTGCGACCGGATACCTACATTGGCTCTGTCGAACATACTAAAGAACTTATGTGGGTGTACAATGAGGAAAAGAATCGTATGGTACAACGTGAGATATCGTTTGTACCCGGCCTCTATAAGATTTTCGATGAAATTTTGGTCAATGCTGCCGATAACAAGCAGAGGGACAAGTCGATGAATGCCATTAAGATTGATATTGATGCGGAAAAGAATACGATCTCGGTGTGGAACAATGGTCAAGGTATTCCCGTTACCATGCACAAAGAGGAAAAAATGTATGTGCCCACTATGATTTTCGGTCATCTTTTGACTTCGTCGAATTACAATGACGACGAAAAGAAGGTTACCGGTGGCCGTAATGGTTATGGTGCGAAATTGTGTAACATCTTTTCGACCACGTTCACCGTAGAGACTGCCGCTAAACAGTACAAACGATCTTTTAAACAAACCTGGGCCAACAACATGACTAAGACTACAGATGCAAAAGTCAAAGATTTTGCGGGTACAGACTTCACTAAAATCACTTTTAGTCCTGATTTGACAAAATTCAAAATGGACCGTCTGGACGAAGACATTGTGGCCTTAATGTCCAGAAGAGCGTTCGATGTGGCCGCCTCTACCAAGGGCATTGCTGTATACCTTAATGGCAAGAAGTTGTCAGTGAAAAATTTCAAGGATTACATTGATTTGTATATAAAGAACGATGATAATGAGGCTGGACAACCCGTAAAGATAGTCTATGAACAATGTGGCGAGCGTTGGGAAATAGCTTGCTGTCCGTCGGATCGCGGATTCCAGCAAGTATCCTTTGTCAACTCTATTGCTACCACGAAGGGTGGTCGTCACGTTGACCACGTCGTTGACAATATCATCAAACAACTGTTGGAGGTATTGAAGAAGAAAAACAAGGGAGGCATTAACATCAAACCCTTCCAAGTGCGTAATCACTTGTGGGTATTTGTCAACTGTTTAATTGAGAATCCCACATTCGATTCACAAACAAAAGAGAACATGACATTGCAAGCTAAAGGTTTTGGCTCCAAATGCGCTTTATCCGAAAAGTTTATTGGTGCCGTGTCGAAATCGGGCATCGTTGAATCTGTCCTATCCTGGGCTAAATTCAAAGCTCAAAATGACATTGCCAAAACGGGAGGTAAGAAATCCTCCAAAATTAAGGGTATACCCAAGTTGGAAGACGCTAACGAGGCTGGCACGAAGAATTCCTACATGTGCACACTGATTCTTACGGAGGGAGACTCAGCCAAATCTTTGGCTGTATCTGGTCTCGGTGTTATAGGTCGCAACTTTTACGGTGTATTTCCGCTGCGTGGTAAGCTGTTGAACGTGCGTGAAGCCACCTTTAAACAATTGGCCGAAAATGCCGAAATCAACAATTTGTGTAAAATTATTGGTCTGCAGTATAAGAAGAAGTATCTATCAATGGATGACATAAAAACACTTCGTTATGGCAAAGTAATGATCATGACAGATCAGGATCAGGACGGTTCGCATATTAAGGGTCTACTTATCAATTTCATACACACCAATTGGCCGGAATTGCTGCGTTTACCTTTCTTAGAAGAATTCATTACACCCATCGTCAAGGCCACGAAAAAGAATGAGGAATTGTCATTCTACTCATTGCCCGAATTTGAAGAGTGGAAGAACGATACACCAAACAATAACACGTACAACATCAAATACTACAAAGGTAATTATTTTTTTGTATTATTAGAAATCTTGTAAATCAGAACGTAGCATCTGTTGCACAAATTAAAGATATAATTATTTAATTTCTTAATTAGTTGAGATGATTTTTTTTTTATTGAAAAGACAGTAAATACAAATGAGTCCTTCAGTAAATAATATATTTTAAAAAATAATATGCTTAAATGTGGTACTAAAATTTAGCATATTATTCCTTAAAGCGATTTTTTTTAATAAAAAATATATTATTTACTAAAGGACTCATTGGTATTCACAGTCTTTTCAATAAAAATGCTTAGTTCTAAATCAAAGGCATAAATATTTTTAATACAAACGAGTAAAAAAATACATGTTTTCCAATTATGTCATCTTATTTTTCCTAATTGTTATCAAAATTTCCTAATTTTTTTGTATGTAAATATGTATTTTCTATCTTTTTGACCATGAACTTTGATTTCATAAAAGTGACATATTTTTCGTTTTTATACCGCTGTAATACTGCATATACTGACTACCATCTCTCTCTCTTGCTTTTTAGGTTTGGGTACTTCGACCTCCAAGGAGGCGAAGGAATATTTCCAAGATATGGAACGCCATCGCATTCTTTTCAAATACGACGGCACCACAGACGACGACAGTATTGTAATGGCATTCTCTAGGAAACATATTGAATCTCGTAAAGAATGGCTGACATCTCATATGGATGAAGTTAAGCGTCGCAAAACATTGGGATTGCCCGAACGTTACCTCTACACGAAGGGCACCAAAGCGGTTACCTACGCTGATTTCATTAACTTGGAATTAGTACTTTTCTCCAATGCCGACAATGTACGTTCTATTCCCTGTTTGGTTGATGGCTTTAAGCCGGGTCAACGCAAAGTCATGTTTACTTGCTTCAAGCGTAACGACAAACGCGAAGTGAAAGTGGCTCAGCTTTCTGGTTCTGTTGCTGAAATGTCTGCCTACCATCACGGTGAGGTTTCATTGCAGATGACTATCGTGAATTTGGCTCAAAATTATGTTGGATCTAACAATATAAATCTCCTCGAGCCTAGAGGTCAATTCGGTACACGTTTAACGGGTGGCAAGGATTCTGCTAGCGCTCGTTACATTTTCACAATTATGTCTCCGTTGGCCCGCTTGATATTCCATCCTATGGATGATCCTCTGCTAGCGTATGAAGTCGATGATGGTCAAAAGATTGAGCCTCAATGGTATATACCCATTTTACCAATGGTCTTGGTAAATGGAGCGGATGGCATTGGTACTGGATGGTCGACTAAAATCTATAACCACAATCCCCGTGATATTGTGCAGAATATAAGACGTATGATTGCGAAAGAAGAGCCTGTGCCAATGCACCCATGGTAAGTTTTAAACGGATGAAGGAGTGCTTTAGCTTTGTAAGAAGTCCAATACAATTCTATTCATTCATGCAACCTTTTTATACATAAATACAACTACATAATTTATTTGTGCTCTCTTTTCAGGTATAAAAACTTCCGTGGTCCAATTGAATACGTATCAGATGGTCGTTATATATCTTCCGGCAATATTCAAATTATTCAAGGCGATAAAATTGAAATATCCGAATTGCCTGTCGGTACTTGGACACAAACGTACAAGGAAAATGTTTTGGAACCGCTTTCAAACGGCACTGAAAAGGTTAAGGCCATCATATCGGACTATCGGGAGTATCACACCGATACCACTGTACGGTTTGTTATTACTTTGGCTCCTGGTGAATTTGATCGCATCAGCGAAGAAGAAGGTGGTTTCCATCGTGTCTTCAAGCTTACCTCCTCGATGTCCACTAACCAAATGCATGCGTTCGATGAATTGAATTGCCTGAGGCGTTATCCCAATTCTTTGGATATCTTAAGGGCATTCTTTCCTCTGCGTATGGATTATTACGGCAAACGCAAAGATTACTTAGTGGGCATGATGACAGCCCAAGCTGATCGTTTGACCGATCAGGCTCGTTTCATTTTGGAAAAGTGCGAACGTACTTTGGTAGTTGAGAACAAGAAACGTAAGGCAATGATTGATGAGCTAATTAAGCGTGGCTACCGCCCTGATCCCGTCAAGGAATGGCAACGCCGTATTAACATTCAAGAGGATGAAGAACCAGATGAGGAAGAGGAAGAAACAGAGGAGGCTAGCGGCTCATCAGGCGTCAAGAAAGAGAAGAAAGGAGGTCCAGTAGATCCGGAGAAAGCATTCCAGAAACTTACAGACGTCAAGAAATTCGATTATCTCTTGGGCATGTCCATGTGGATGTTGACCGAGGAGCGTAAGAACGAATTGTTGAAGCAACGCGACCAGAAATTGGCCGAATTAGCTGCCTTGAAAGCCAAGACATTAGATATGTTGTGGTTGGATGACCTTGATGAGTTTGAAAAGAAACTAAACGAGGTCGAAGAAAAGGAGCGTCTAGATGAACTTGGTATCAACAAGAAGCAGGCTAAGGCTATGGCCAAAAACAAAGCAGTTGCTGCCACAGCTACAAAGAAGCGTGGCAAAGACGGCGGCAACGCCGATGTGTTCCCAGATCCAAATGGTGTCAAGGTTAACTTCAAGATTACAGAGGAGATTATGAAGAAGGTCGCTACAGCTGTAGCACTCACAACCAAAGTAAAGAAGGAAAAGGTCGATAAGAAGGCGACAACCAAGGCAGTTAAAGAAGAAGGCGGCGAAGGAGGCGATGAGTTCGATGCGTTGGTCGAAGGTGGTAAAGCACCGAAAGTTAAGAAAGAACCAGCAGCAGCAGGCCCGAAAAGGGGACGCAAGAAGAAAGAAGAAGGGGCAGACGGTCTTAAGCAGTCCACTCTTAACTTTAAGGGAAAAGGAGTAAGTTTTAACAAAACTGTGAAGCAAAAGTTCAACAGTACTTATTTTATATTTTTTATCTTCTAGCGCAAAAAGAAAGGCGGTAGTTCAGACGAAGATGAGGATATACTTTCGGGTAGCGACGTTGAAATGCACATTGAGGTGGCCCCACGCGCTGAGCGACCAGGACGTCGGGCGGCAACATCAAAAAGGATCAATTATTCTGGTCTTTTAGATTCCGAAGAAGAAAAGAGCAGTGATGGTGAAATGGTATTTAAAGATAATGATGCGGTAAAAGCTCCCACTCATACCGTGGACGTAATATCTGATGATGGTGACAGCGAAATCGATGATTTCCAACCGGAAGAAGAATCACCTATTAAGAAGAAACCAGCTGCCGTCAAACGACCACGCAAAAAGGCGTCAGGATCAAGCCCCGACAGTGGTGATGGCGGAAAGAAGGTAAGAAGAGTTGTTTAATATGTTTTTACAGCGTTTTTCAAAAGGGCTGCAATAATTAACGTGCTCAAAAAAAAGTTTTTAACAAATAATTATTTTTTTAATTAAATAATTAAAGTAACATTGAATATAGAAGATGTATAAATAAGTTGTTACTTACAATTTTGACAAATAAATTAAACCTATTTTTTTTATTTTTTAAAAACATTCGTTACTCATAAATGTTTCCCATTTTTTTGTTTTTGCCTATTACAGAAAAAGAAGAAGCGCATTGTTGATAGCGATAGCGAAGAAGATGATGATTCCGACTTTGAGGCTTAAACTGGACCCCCTTTCCTGAAGAATTAATTTTAATAATAGATTGAAAAATTCGTTTACAATTTTTTTTACCTATCTACTTTTTAATGCTCGTCGTGTCCCCACTTTATGTTTTATTTAGAACTTGCGAGTATTTATTCGTTAGTTTTCATACATAACGAAATATGTGATCTTTCTAATTTCGGCTCGTCCTAAATGTTTATTTAAAAACAAAAAAATATTGTTATAATTTGCAATTTTCCACATTCATTTATAATGGTAAAGGGGTTACGATTTCTCTTTTACAACATTCAACCCTTCCCCATATGGGTACAATGAAATGAGATCATTTACGGTATTTTTTTTAATCCATTTTTGTTTTATTATTTTTCACAATTTTATCCAATTTCATTCGCCAAATAAGAAAACACAAAAAACTGCAAAACAAAGAAACATATTCCAATTTCATGTTTTAGAAATCATTTTGTAAATACATTTTTATCATAATTTGGAAAATAATTATTGATTTGTTTTTGCTTACACAAAAACCTTAATATTTTCCTTCGTAATTTATGTTATTTAAACTTATTTACATACATAAATACATTAATTAACACATATATTTTCTTCACATAAGAAAGATTTAATGCAAAATATATCGAAGATTTTTCGAAATTAGATTATAGAAAAAGCAAAACAAAACAAAAAAACTAAATGGTAATTACAAATATTTCTCAGTAATTTATAAAAATAATACAAAGAAAAAAAAAATTAAATAAAATTTAAGTAGTTTTTTTCTATACAACAACAAACTTTCCGGCACAATACTCAGTAGGGGGGAAATTTAGTTAAGTACTAGTTCTCCAAAGGGGGAACCAGTAGGGGAAAAAATACTGTATTGTATAGTAATTGCTTTTGGCTAAATTTCAAAATATACCTTCCGATTTTATTTCAAAATTATTTATTTTTTTGTTCATCAAAAAGTAACGTTAAAATGATTAAAAATTCCACACTTTTGAACTTGTTTGACGAGTTCCCCTATTGGGATTTAAGACCTTAGCTGAATAGTGTCGTATCATTCCCTTCTTATCTGCTCTTATTCACAGAAAAAGCATTCGTGCAACAATGCATACCTAGTACCTAGTCATGTAACCATTCCCTGCTTTTAACATAATTTTTAGCTATCTTACATGACTTTGTCCAGTTGCTACCAATAACTGGCTATCTGTTAAAAGTTGATTTTTTTTATGACGTTATATCACCGTTAATAAATTACACTTTCCTTGGTTTTTATGGTCAAAAAATACTGTCGATAAGAAAAAACACCATTATACTAGGTATTTATTTTATTTGTGGTTATATTTTATTAAAAATTATACAAAAAGTTGATTAAATTTTTGTTGTTGCTGATGGTTTATTTTGTAATAAATGCATGACTTAGTTTATATTTCTTTTGTTTCACGCTTCAACCACGATAAGGTTAGCTCATCGCCCTCCTCCTTCAGTATCGGAGACAGTGTGTCCCAAACTAAACGATGATAATCGTTCAACAACTTTATCTCTTCGCTCAGTAGCAAATCCTTTTTAATCATTTTAGTTTGTTTGGGGCACAATGTTATGGTTTTAAATGTCAATGCACCACGACCGTTAAAATCATGCTTGGCGTTAGTGGCGGGGACAATTTGCACAATATCCTCGATGCGTATGCCAAATTCACCATCTTGATAGTAGCCGGGTTCGTTAGAAATAAACATGTTCTCTTGTAGGCCAGGATCGTCGGGCATTAAACGAATGCCTACACCCATGGGACCCTCATGAACATTGAGAAAATGACCCACGCCGTGGCCAGTACCATGACCATAATCTAAGCCTATGTCCCAGAGAGCTTTACGGGCCAAGGTGTCCAACACTTGGCCTTTGACTTTTTTAGGGAATATGGTGGAACCCAACGATAGCTGACCTTTCAGTACCCTGGTATAGGTTTCCATTTGGAAGTCTGTAGGTTCACCGAAATGTATGGTGCGTGTGACATCTGTGGTGCCATCTAAGTACTGAGCACCGGAGTCACAGAGATAAATGTCTTTATCTGTTATTGGCCGATTTGTCTCTGGGGCGGGATGGTAGTGTATTACCGAGCCATTGGGTCCCGAGGAACTGATGGTGCCGAAACTCAAACCCTTGAAATGTTGTTTTTTTGCTCTGAACTCTTCCAGTTTGGTTGCTCCGGATATTTCGTCCACCGGCTGTTTGTTGGCTATCATTTGCTCTAACCAAGCAAAGTACTGGCACAAGGCCACGCCATCACGGATGTGAGAGTTGATGAAACCTTCAACTTCTGTGGGATTTTTTATAGCTTTGGCTACTGCAATGGGTGTTATCTCCTGGAGTCTTATTTTTTTGGGTATTAAAGCATTAAGATAGTAACTAGAACACGGTGATATCCAAATTTTCAACTCGCTCGAAGAATCAGTTAAGCGACTTAGCTCCTCTCCAATGGATTCGTATTGATAAATACATAACTCAACATTGTTGCTGTTCTGATGCTCCTTGAAATCTTTGGGCAATTTCGTAGAGTCCACAAAAACCATTAGCTTATCGTGTGTTATGATAAGATAAGAGAAAAACACTGGATTGTAATCGATATCGGACCCTCTCAAGTTGAGGAACCAGGCAATTTCATCTAAAGCGCTCACAACCAAAGCCTGTGACTTTTTCTCGGTCATTTGCTTCTTGACATGCTGCCACTTGTCAGCCACGGTTTGACCCGCAAACTTGGTGTCCAACATTATAATAGGATTGGAAGTGATAGCTGGTTGTTCAGCTCCCCATACAATGTCGACCAAATTCTCTTCCACGGGTACGAGACAACATTCGGAAGCCAAAAGTTCCTTTTCGATGGGCTTCCAAAGGCGATAGGAGAACAGTTTGGGGTCCACACCGACATTGCTGCCTTTAGGCAGATTTGTAGCCAACCAATTGCCAACACTAGGTGTTGTGGGGAGACCATCTTTCATGAGGCACCAGTTTTTATCCAACTGGTTCATAGCTTGCTGATAGTAACGGCCATCGGTCCACAGCAAAGCCTTGTCCGTTGTTACCAACGCCGTGCCAGCCGATCCATCGAATCCCGTAACAAAAGCCCTGCGCTCATCGTGTTGGCATATGTATTCGCTCTGATGGGCATCGCCTGACGGTACGATGTATGCAGCCAATGCCAGTTCGGGCCGGCTTGGAGGTTTTTGCATTAATTGACGTAACTTCGCCAGAATCTCCGTGGTGTCCTTCATGATTCGCACTAGGGGTTTCGACGACAACAACAGGTTAGCGAGTTATAAGCAACGTTGGTTAATGAATTATTAATATGTACTTGCTGCGCTCTAAATCTTATCGTTACTACTCTGGTTTTATTTGATACAAAAAAAAAACAAGAGGCGATAAATTCCTATTGGTATTGTTGATATAAAATTGCTTGTAAATCAAGCACATATACACGCGTAATCGTATGTGTGTGTGTGTTCGCGCGACTGTGGTGTACGTTTCGATGTCGGTCTGAATATTTGCGAAGTCACATACAAACAAGTTGTTGCTGTTCATACGTCAAACACGTTACGTGTTGCCAAACAGCTGTTTTGAGTTATTGGCAATATGGAAAGCCCCATAGCGTTCATTGGCAGGGAACGTAATATACCGTAAAGCCTAGTTCACATTGTAACTAGAAATCGTGTTGTGCTAGGTCTACACTCAGTATGATAAAGAACCCAATTAATTATGGGGAAAAAGGGCGGCTTGGGTTCTATTTTGACCCGCTATGATATTTTCGAGACTAATTCAATGTAGTATTTTTCAGGCCATGTAAGGTCCCTGGGGCCCAAAAAAGGGCGTCTTGGGTTCCATAGTGACCCCAATGGTATCCAATGGTGTAAATCTCAAAACACTAAGGGAGCCTGGGAACCTCTTAAAGTTAGTTTTTATTTTAGTATATAGGGTCTACAACGTGAGAAAGCAATATTTTAATTTTTTTTTCCCATTTTAAAGTGAATCAGAAAAATATTTCGGCAAACATCATAAATTAACGCTTTTGATAAAAAAAAAATATTTTAACTTATATCCATAGAAAATGGTATTAAAAAAGGAAAAAATACATTTGCCGCTGGCAAACAAAAAAATTACGTGATAAATAGCGACGCTGATAGAATATATTTTTCAAAAAATCTCGTGATCATTTTTAAATAAAATTTATTTTATTGGTTATTCGTTCAGTGATTAAAAATAGGTTTGAATAGTATTCTGAACGCATTTACAATAAAATAATTTCTTTTAAAATGATCACACTATTGTTAGGTATAGCTTGTTTCGGGAAAAAAACACCTTAGGATATATCCCAAAAATATCTTTAATTTAAGTACCACATAAATAGCAATCACACCCTTTTTGGAATCCCTAGGTCGCCGACCCCTACTTTCACATACTATTCTGATGTTTGGAGACCAAAATGAAGTGAAAGGTATTTGTTATTTTTTCCAATTCGGCAATCCACCCCTTTTTTTAACTAAATAAATTCAATCAAAAACTATTTTTTTTTAATTCACTCAAATTAAGGCATTGGGTTTAAGTTCCAGCGATCTTTTGCATGTTTTGGTTTTAATACAAAATTTGACAAATATTCTTCTTATTTTCTTTTATATTACACAAACTCCGCTTATTGCAACTCCCTGATTCTTTTGGTTCTTTATAAGTCGCAACTTTTTTCTATATCCCACTGCATGTTGTTTTTTTCTATTTTGTGAATCACTAGACTTCAATTTTCATATTTCTATTATTATTTTTATTTTGAATTTCAAAATCGCTAAAATGTGCTTGTTATTTCTCAAAAATACATGCATTAAATTTGTAGACAAAAAGCGCTTTGCATTCAAAAATCTTCTTAAAACTTACACGATTGTTTGTATAAAATCAAAAAATGCAACTAAAATATAATAAACACTAGATACATAATACATATTTGGTAATTCATTAGATTTAATATAAGCTAGTTTTCTTCATGATGCGTAGAAATTCATCTTGATTCACTTCTCCATCATTGTCGAGATCAGCTTCATCAATCATTTCACGCAG
Organism: Muscina levida; assembly: GCA_964034835.1. Taxonomy (NCBI): domain Eukaryota; kingdom Metazoa; phylum Arthropoda; class Insecta; order Diptera; family Muscidae; genus Muscina; species Muscina levida. The sequence goes on along the minus strand of OZ035881.1, from coordinate 8,525,497 downwards.
TTCCTCGTCGGTCAGCGTTTCGCCTAGTTCTCGCGCCACTCGCTTTAGATTCTTAAATGAGATTTTACCAGTGTCGTCATCATCGAATAAACGGAATGCTTTAAGTATCTCCTCTTTGGTATCCTTTTCAGCCATTTTCATGGTCATTAAGTGAAGAAAATCATTGAAGCTTATGCGACCCGTGCCGTCTTTGTCGATTTCGGCAATCATACGTTTAATTTCCTCCTTTTTGGGTTCAAAGCCCAACGCCCGTATGGCCACTTTAAGTTCCTTGACTTCAATGAAACCGGTACAATCAACATCGAAGAGATCAAACGCTTCTTTGATGTCGGCTTTCTGGGCATCAGACAACTCAAATTTCGGACCAGATTTTTTACGACCTGTGCCACCGGTAACACCTACAGCTGTTGTGGTGCCTCGTTTAGAGCTGGGGTTGATTTCCTTAGTAGCCATGCTGCTGCTGATGCCGCTATTGTTGTCCATGTTTTAAATGTAAAAATAAAACTAAATTCAAGTGCCTACCAATTGGAGTCTGCAGAGGGGGTTATCACTTACCTTCTTTGGTTTATTTATAATTAACAAATAAACAACACGGCCGTCGTTCCGCAGTATTTACTTCTGTGTGTATAGCACCAGTATAAGAGTATCCTTGGACACCGTGTGTAATGCTTGACTGGTTTTTATGTAATCGCGTATGTTATGTAGGCAGTTTAACGCCTTTTCTATATGAGGTATCGAATTTTTAATGAATTTCGTTGTTTTGTTGTTGAGTTTTTTTTGAGGGTTTTCTTCGTTTTTATTTGTAGTGTGCTGTTTTTTTTTTGTTTAGGCAGCTGACAATATTTTTTGGTTTCTACACTAACCACCCCTAACAAGAGTGGTCGCTGGGTGCTGTTTTGTTGTGTGTTTATTTGCCAGATTATGAACAGGTTGGATAGTTGGTGCTGTTGCTATTTTTAGAGTTTTTTGTTAACCAATTATCCTTCGCACTAGGATCTTCTGTGTGCGTTGTTTTCCGCTTCGACAGTGGTTGTCTTCTTGTAAACATATGGTAAACAATGAAAAAGTTGCCATACTGTTATTAGTGCGTAAATGTTTTAACTATGGGCATCTTCGGCAGTTTAATGTGGAGCTCCTTAAGCCTGGATATGTGGGGCAGAGAACGAGGAGTTTTTATAACGGTAATGTCAATTTGTTGGCCATATTTTATTGATAGTTTCGGCTGAAGTGCAGATTATGGGACGGGAGCTCAAATAAAAAAAGAATATGCCATCCTCTTTGTCTTGGTCCCCAAACATCGGAATGATAGGTCAAAGTTGGCGCTGAGGCCCATAAAGGCCTCAAAAAAGGGTTTGGGTTGTATGATGACCCCCTTGTTAGGTACTCAAATGAAAGATATTTTAGCGACGAATCCTGAGGTGTGTTTTTCAAGCTTCTACGGGTCCCCTGAACAGAGTGTGTTGTGTCATTACCGAAAATTTTAAGGCAAGTACTATTAAAAATTTAACTTATACCTGTGGAAATTTAAACCATTTGATATTAATTATCATTCTCTTAACTTAATATAGTGCAAGCTTTGCTAAGTGAAATTGCAGTTGACTGGGCGAAATGTGGGGGATGTCACAATGCTACCAAATAGCCCTAAAACGTAAGAACCAAATCAAAGATGGCGCTAGCGCCTTTGCGACTATAGGAAGCCCCAAATAGGGGTTCATTGGATACCTTTGTAAACTGGTACTAAAGGTATTATTATCGAGGATCCAACTATTGATATTTATTTTATTTATTCATTCTAATAATACAGGAAGCCTATAAGGCCAATAATATGTATTACAAATAAACTACAACAATTTATTTCAAGAATTGCAATGTTTAAACATATAACTATAACATGTGCATAAAAACGTAAATTTAATATTATGATTAAATAATAATATATGAAACACTGCTCCCCAGCCAATGAAAATGAAGAAATTAAAAATAAAAAAAGTGTGAAAGCCTAGTTAGCAAAGACAGAATAAAAATATATACATATATCAAGATTCATTAGTTGAAATATAGGAAAGATCTGTTTATTTAAATTTTAAAAAATAAATGCATTTATTTAAATTTTTCTATACTCATTTGAATGTTTATGACATATTTTCCATATATAAAGTAAATCAATAATTTAATTTCCGATATAACAACAAAATAAACGAAACTGAAATGTTAATTGAATTTTCAAAATTAAAAAAAAACAAAAACAAAATACATTTATATGTATTAACTTTAAGATGCAGATTCTAAAATTTTTTTGTCTAAAATGTAAACTTATGAGTGTGGAAAAGAAATGCTCTAAATTTTAATTTAAGTTGTAGTTTTTTTTACTCAAATCACACTTTACTGCAATTATTGTTAAATATTAAAAAGAACTTTGCAACAATATCTCTAATATTATACAAATCAGGCCACAAAATTTATCTAGGCGTTCGTTTCATATCAAAATCTGGCATACAATTAAAAGAGTATGAGATAGATTTGTTTTCGTGTCAAATTCGCTTTGTATTGGCAAATATTATTAAAGTATTCAAATGTGAAATTTGTTGCACTTTCGTAATTATAATTTAGATTTTATTTACTAAATTAATAAGTTTATTTAGAAATTCAAAAAAAAAACTTAAATTCAGTTAAAATCAAAAGACTGAAATTGATAACGTTTAATCATTTTTAGCTTCGTTAAATATAGCTAATTGTCGCTTGGCTGCTTTGTAAGACATTTCTGAAACAATCATGCGTACTTTTAATTCTGTTAATTTCTCCATTTCTGGGTCCTGCATTACTTCCATTGCAGACGCTATAAATGTTTCAAATTTTGCGTATTTTAGTCCATTTATTTGCTGTGCATTTTTTGATGTTCCATTTGGCATTTCATGTAACGGAGGTCTTATCTTTGTGCCCTCCTCATCACCAACTGTCCTATACGAATATGAAGTTGTTGAAGCTTCTTTGTTATTTGCTTTTATTGAGCCTGGCATTGGCAGTGGGGCACATTCTGTTTCAGATTCGACAGACTGCTGATCTTCGCATTCCTATTAAAAAAAACAAAAGAATTGAATTAGAATTTTTTATAGCAATTGTTAAAATATATAGTACGTTTTTAATATGGTCAATTATTTCAATATCATAGGGACTATCTGCAGCAGTTGAACAATGAGGAGGCATATGAACCTAATACATAAATAAGAACAAGGTGGTATTAAAAATTGTCTTAACTATTAAAAAAAAGCAAAATATCATTTACCATTGTGTCCAAAGTACCACAAGCAGGAATATCCATAGCAGAAATATCTTCGTAATATACAGTGGGAGAACTAATTTCGGTATTGGATTTGGCTGACTGATGTTCGTCCTCCTGTTTAGAGAAATATTAAACATATATATGTAAAATTTTAAACTTTGTTTTAAATAATACATCCTGCAATAACGAGCAGTCCAAAGCATTTTCATTTTCATGTTGTCTCTCCAATACCCAATTAACGAACTCCTTTCGCTGTCCATGGTCAGCATGAAGATGCAAATCTTTCGTCAAAATTCGCTGCATAGTGGATTTGGAGACACCAAGTTGCTGAGCTCGGTGTCGAATTGAGGTGGATGGAGTTTGAGCGATATCATCACGTACAGCTGCGACATTTTCGGTCGATCGACCTGGTCGATGGCGCGTTGTTGTCTTTACATCACTAACAGACCCAGTTTCGACAAATTTATCCATTAATCTCTTTACAGTTGACTCTTTTGGAGCATTATTGTGACCCCAAATTGATCGCAATTCGCGAACTGTAGCCGCAAAACTTTCACCATTTTTGTAAAACAATTTCACAATGAGAATGCGTTGTTCATTCGTGTAGCGCTCCATTTTTACTAACCTCGTACCTTCTACTAGCAAACAATAACAATTGTGCAAATGTCAAACAATGACACTTCGAATGTTGCCAGATTTAAAAATTGCGTTCTTGTTGGGACACCCTTTAAAAAGCTGATATGCCCATATGTCTTTATGAAGTTTCAAAACATAAAATCGGCTTCCCGTAAAATTTTGAAAATTGGACTTATCAACTTTTGCTTTAATGCTATATAACAAAATTATAAAAAATTAAATTTACTTTCCTTAGACATTCGTTGTTTTTGTTTGGCATTATAAATAGCTTGTGTGATGCTTTCCATTAGTTCATCTTTGGTAGTCAAATTCGTCATGGCATAAAGTTCCGCTTTGATGTAATTACAAAACGCTTCAATTTTGTCATTAACTTTTACCTTCCTGATACTCGAGGCATTGTTCTGCAGAACTGTCGCTGCTCGTGTTTGTCTTGAGTCCTGTCGGCTAGTTTGCCGGGTTTCACTGCTGAGTCGCTGCCTTTTACTGTGTTGCGCGGGGGATATGCCTACATCCTGCAATAACGAGCAGTCCAAAGAGTCCTCAGTCTGTACAGAGTTTTCATCCTGCAAATAAAGAAATAAGATTAGATATTTCGTTGACAAACCGGTTCATAATTTTTAAAAAAAATAGAGTAACTATGGGTATTTTGAAATCCCAATTTCGGGCCTTTTCGGAATAGCAACACTGCACTGCATATGTTGCTCAACACTGCTAAGTTGACGCTGTTGTTGCAGATGCTTGTTTGTTACATATTTTGTTTGCAATTTAGAACGCGAAAACATTGCAAATGGAAAAGTATATAATAGATTTAATTCGTGAATTAGATGATACCTGCGTTTGTTCAATGAAATGTCTTGTGCCATAAATTTCATCGAAATCCTCGAAAAACTCCCATGTGGTCGCGTTTCTTCCGGAATCCTTATATCGCTTTTTTATTCTTTTATACGTCGTTTGCATGTTTATGAATTTTCTATAAGTCTGCTCCTTGGTCAGATTGAAGTCAGGTTTTTGCTCCTTGATTTTCTCTAAAACGTTATTCCACAGTACCGATTTTTTTATCCTTCCTGACACAAATTCCTCTTCCATGTCCAAACGTGCTCTAATTATTAATTTAGTGCATTTGGCATCCACCTCGACCCTAAAAAATCGTTCAAAATAGTAAAGTTAATAAAACAAATATACATAATTACCAAATTTAATTTTTACTCATTCATTGCATCAGCCATTTTAATACTGCGTGTTTTTAGTAAGTTTGCGCAACTAATGTTCGATTGTTGCTTTTTAGAACATCTGTAGCTTGCAGTGTTGCCGGACGTTGCAATTACGAATGTTATGGGTAGTACATGCAATGCAGTGTTGCAGTTCCGAAAAGGCCCTTCTATTTTGGCGCTTTGTATCAGCAAAAAATTTTACGGGATTGATTCTAATTTTTAATCATTTTAAAATTCACGAAAACATTGTTAAATAATATTTTAGTTTTATTTATAAGATTTTGAAGAAAAATTAGGAAAATATTTATTTTCTTTTTTGATGTTGTTGTTTTTTTTTAATATTATAAGTAACATAATTATTATCATATATTATTATAAAATTTTTTTTTATTTATTGAAGTATTAATCATTGAAAATTGTATTAATAATTAAAAAAAAAAAATAATAATATGTTTGTTGATCGACTGCCTGAGTCTCGATATATTATCGCCCCGATTCTGAATGGCAATTCCCCGGGAATTTTTTCCCTATTCCCCTATTCTAAATGAAATCTCCCCGGGAACTTTTCCCTTCTCCCTATTCCCTTATTCTAAACAAACTTCGAAAGTGAGGAAATATTCTCCGGGAATAAAGTAGGTATTACGAATGTAAATAAAAGGGAGAAATTAATGACAAATTTTGCGGAAAATTCCGCCAACAAATTTCAGGGGAATTGTACTAAAAAATGAAAGTATTTAATATTTAAATGATAAAAGTACAAAACATTTGTCAGCCTTTGGGAAGGGATAGATTTTTTCGTCAAGGTAAGCTCGCAATTTGTTGGAATTTCAAGTAAATGAGTCTTGCCACGCACCAGGATGGTAGGTGTACGTATCTTTAGCTCATGATCACACACCTGTAAATAGTTTTTTTTTTTTAATTATAAAGATAACGTTTCAATAAAATCACTCACTAAACTAAATTGTTAAGCTGTGGTTTCCCAAACACTCCCTATACCCGTCTGGTAGCCACCTTCGGCAAGGAAGCGAGGAATTGCCCTCAATTTCACAAGCGGGGATATTGCAAGAGCTTTCTGCTTTGGATATCATCACAAACACAGCACTGAACATTTTTATATTGTTTTTTTTGTAGGTATTTGTTGTTTATATTCATTTTATTCGCTTTGTACATTAAAAACTTCATACAAATTATTTGCAAATTGTTAGCCAAACAAAACAGCTGACTTCGAAAAACCGAAATTCTCTCTCCCTTTTATTGTTCTCCCCGTTTGTTTAGAATAGGAGGATTTTAGTCCCGGGAAAAATAAATTCCCAGGGAATTATCTCCCGGGGAGTATTTAGTATCGGGCTGTATATTAAACAAATCTATATGCGAGCCACCATTTCTAGGGCATACTTTACCAAATCGGCATCCATTTCTCTGCTTAAAACTGGCTTAAACTATTTCGGGGAGTCGTAGTGTGCACAGATTCGAAAAAAAGTATATCCTCAAATTGTCTTCAGAAAAAAATGTAAAACTGTGGGAAGAACGCATAAACTTTTTTCCGCCATATAGAGCGACGCTATCTAATGTATACCTACACAAGCACTATTGAATGCAAAAATTATGAACCAAATGTAAACGCTCATTTTGACAGACATGCAGAATTATTATTATTATTATAATGTAAATAAATAAATATTTCCAAGACTATAAAGCAATCATTTAAAGTATTGCTTACCATTTCCTCTTCACACCCAATCACCCTGCCACTAAGAGCTGCAGCCGCCGACAGAAATAGCGTACGGTCAATCGCCTGCTCTAACTCTGTCAAGTGGCTAAACCGGTAGAGACCGCCTTCTGTTTCCTTCAGGCTTCTTGCATTTTCTCCAATTTTTTTCTTGGTTCTAGACTTCAAATCTGCCCATGTCTGTAGAAATAAAAAACAATAGTTTCATTTATTACAAACAAACTAGTATGTAAATAAACCTACCTTCTTCCAGTCTGCCATGGTACGGGTTGGAGGCCCAAGAGTGTTAAGCTTTTGGGAAAGCACACGCCACTCTTCATCCACAACAAATTTATTTGCGCCATATGTCGTCGTTCCCCTTGCGAATTCGGGATGCTCCTCCATGTAGGCTACTAGGGTTTGCAGCTGTTGCGGTTTTGATTTTTTCAAACTAAAATAAACAAATACTGGAAATAAATTCATAATAACAATACTATATACTTACGCCTTGCTATCCATAGTTTTATTTTGTGTGTTTTGTATATTTTTTCCACTAGACTCCATTCGACAACAAAACAAGTGAGAGATTTTGACATTTGCGTTCGCAGAGATGCCACAACGTTCAAAAACGCTTACGTTTTCGTTCGCCTTGCCATTCGAGTCGTCGTTCGTACCGAAGAACTGTTAAAATGCCATTACACGACGTGTATTTTACACATGTCATGTCACTTCAACAATCGATATGTAATTCTGCGGGTCTGTCAAAATGAGCTTGTACATTTGGTTTATAATTTTTGCGTTCAAACGTGCTTGTGTTTGTATACATATGTGATTTGTTATGTCTCACCAACGCAAAACAAAGATTTATTAGCCCAATCAAACTTGAAATATTTGGGAAAATCCTCATTAATTTTTCTATTTACGATTTGAAATAAAATACTTACTCTTTTTAACTTTTTGCCGCCAAACGCTTTGTTGTTTTGTCAAAGTTATGTCAAGTTATGTATGACATATCAAAATAGAGCACGCTCTAATTGAAATGTATACATATGTTATCCTACGCAGTGTTTGATAGGGGTCACACGACATGTATAAATCTTACACTGGGAAAAGTGACATGTCACATGCAAAATTCACATCGTGTAATGACAGCTTAAGAAAGGTGAACGAAAGCTATCGCTCGAAACAGATTTGACAGATTGCGATGGCTGAATTAGTTTTGACTTAACTTTACAGAAGAGATCAGTTGATGGAATCTACTACATTCATATTGTATGAAAAACAGATTTTTCTTAAGTTTCTTACATTTTCGGCAAGCAGCTGTTTTATTTTGGTATTGTTGTTTTGTTATTTGCAAAGTTTGGTAAAAATTTGCAGCCGTTTGGAAAACTTAAAAATGAACGATGAAAAGTTAATTTCTATGGAGCAAATGATTCCAATAAAATGTACTTTTTGATGCAATAACATTTTCTTATGGTACATTAAAAGTAATTTTTGGTACAGTAAATTGTACTTTTTAGTACAATAAATTGTATTGTTTGATTTAATTAAAGTACTTTTTGGCTATAAGTGTAACTCCTGATACAATAAATTGTATTGTATGAAGTACTTTTTGGTACTATAAATGTAACTTATGGTACAATAAAAGTACTTTTTAGTACATAGAAATTTAATGTACTTTTTGGTACTATAAAAGTACTTTTTGGTATATTAAATGTACTTTTTGGTACAATAAAACTATTTTATGGTAAACTAATTTGTACTTTTTGGTACTGTAAAAGTACTTTTTGATACATTAAGTGTACTTTTTGGTACATTAAATGTACTTTTTGGTACAACAAATGTCCTTTTTTTTACATTAATGCACTTTTTGGTACTAAAAAATACTTTTTGTTACAATAAATGTACTTTTCATACAATAAAAGTATTTTATGGTAAACTAAATTGTACCTTTGGTACAATAAAAGTACTTTTTGAAACAATAAAAGTACTTTTTGGTACAATAAAAGTACTTCTTGTTGCATTAAATGTACTTTGTGGTACAATAAAAGTACTTTTTGGTACATTAAATGTACTTTTTGGTACTATAAAAGTACTTTTTTGTACAATAAGTGTTTCATGGTAAACTAAATTGTACTTTTTGGTACAATAAAGGTATTTTATGGTAAACTAAATTGTACCTTTTGGTACAATAAAGTACTTTTTGGTACAATATAGTACTTTTCGGTACCAAAAAAGTAATTTTTGGTACATTAAATGTACTTTTTGGTACAATAAAATTACTTTTTTGGTACTATAAAAGTTCTATTTGGTACATTAAATGTACTTCTTGGTACAATAAAAGTATTTTATGGTACATAAAATGTACTTTTTGGTACTATAAAAGTACTTTTCGGTACAATTAAAGTATTTTATGGTAAACTTAATTGTACTTTTTGGTACAATAAATGTACTTTTTGGTACAATAAAAGTATTTTATGGTGAACTAAATTGTACTTTTTGGTACAATAAATGTACTTATTGGTACATTAAATGTACTTTTTGGTACAATAAAAGTATTTTATGGTATTATTAAAGTACTTTGTGGTACTATAAAAGTACTTATTTGGTACATTAAATGTACTTTTTGGTATAATAAAAGTACTTTTTGGTACAATTAAAGTATTTTATGGTAAACTTAATTGTACTTTTTGGTACAATAAATGTACTTTTTGGTACAATAAATGTACTTTTTGGTACAATAAAAGTATTTTATGGTGAACTAAATTGTACTTTTTGGTACAATAAATGTACTTTTTGGTACATTAAATGTACTTTTTTGGTACAATAAAAGCAATTTTTGGTACATTAAATGTACTTTTTGGTACTATAAAAGTACTTTTTGGTACAATAAAATTACTTTTTTGGTACTATAAAAGTACTATTTGGTACATTAAATGTACTTCTTGGTACAATAAAAGTATTTTATGGTAAATTAAATGTACTTTTTGGTACTATAAAAGTACTTTTTGGTACAATTAAAGTATTTTATGGTAAACTTAATTGTACTTTTTGGTACAATAAATGTACTTTTTGGTACAATAAATGTACTTTTTGGTACAATAAAAGTATTTTATAGTGAACTAAATTGTACTTTTTGGTACAATAAATGTACTTTTTGGTACATTAAATGTACTTTTTTGGTACAATAAAAGTATTTTTTGGTACTATAAAAGTACTTTTTGCTACTATAAATGTACTTTTTGGTACAATAAATGGTTTTTGGAACAATAAATTGTTTGGTTAAGTACAATTAAAGTACTATAAATGTATTTTTTGATACAATAACTTGTACTTTTTTGTACTATAAAAGTACTTTTTAGTACATTAAATGTATGAAAAAAATGCAGTTCCCTATATATTATATTTGTTGGTGGAATTACTCGCAAATTTATTATAAAATTCTACCTTTCACAAGCATTCGTAATGCCTACTTTCTTCCCGGGGAATATTTTCACATTTTCGAAGATCATGTAGAATAATGGAAAAAAAAAACTGTTCCGGGAGAATTTTTTTTAGAATGGCCAGAGAAATGTATTACCAGAGAAATGTAGAACCTATTCACTTTAAAGTTTTTACAATTCCTTCAATTCAAATAAAAACATTAACTGTCTGTTTCATGATGTCGAACGTTAACGGTCGCTTTGATTTTTATGCGATAAACTGATTTGCTATAAATATTTTAGCTGTTTAACGCAAAAAAAAACCAACGTTCGACATCGTAAAGCAGGCAGTAATACTAATTCATTACACTGTAAGTACTTTAATGTAATACAGAAAAACGCCGAGCCACTTTAACTTAAATTTGGGCCTTAGAACACAGTGGTATACTCCGTTTTTAAAAATTAGGTTATATTCAAGATAGTAAATTTGTATTGTCTGTGTCATTTTGAATGTTAAAATTTTACTTACAGCATTATTAGGTATTATATTAGCATCCCCTAGGAGATTCGAAACAATTACGTCAATTAGACCTAGTGATTCTTTTTGTAAAATAGTTTATTTGGAAACTTAAAAAAACCTTGAATTCAGTTACAGCTACACAACTGCAATTGACAGCATTTACAAATTGTCAGCCTCGTTAAACGCCGCTAATTGTCGCTTGACTGCTTTGTGAGACATTTCTGCCAGAATCATGCGTATTTTTAATTCTGTTAATTTCTCCAATTCTGGATCCTGCATTACTTCCATTGTTGACGCTATAAATTGTCCAAATTTTGTATATTTTTGTCCATTTAGTTCCGGTGCATTTGTTGTTGTAACATTTGAGATTTCATATTTCTCAAATCTTAGGTTTGAGCCCTCTTCATCGTCAACTGCCCTACACGAATTTGAAGTTGTTGAAGCATCATTGACCTTTGTTTTCATTCGAGCTGGCATTGGTAGTGTGGCAGATTCTGTCTCAGATACGACAGACTGATACTCGCATTCCTATTAAAAAAAAGAAAAGGACTATATCAGAATTTTTGATGCCAATTGTTCAAATTGTACGAATATAGTACGTTTTTAATATTGTCAGTTAGTTCAATATCATAGCTACTATCTGCAGCAGTAGAACAGTGAGCAGGCAATTGAATCTAATAAGCAGATAAAAAAATTGGTATTAAAAATTGTCTTAACTAGTAAAAAAAAAAACAAAAAAACACCATTTACCATGGCGTCTATTGTAGCACAAGCAGGAATACTCGTAGCAGGAATAACTTCATAATATGCAGTCGGAGTAGCACTATCAGTATAGGATTTAACTGACTGATCTTCATCGTCCTATTTACAACAAAAAAATATGCGAATTGCTACTGAAAACAAAATGCTATATAAAAATTAAAGTTAAATAAGTAATTACCATGGCCTTTATGTTTTCATCGATAGATGATTCCATGTTTAGAAATTCTAAAGCTGAATAAAATTGCCACCTTGGGGTAACTCCGAATTTACCTTTACGCAGGCATTTCATGAAGTTGGTACGCAGATTTCGCAATTTTTCTTTTACATCTTTTTCCTGCCAATTGAATTTTGTTGCTATTTCCTTCAATGCCTCGGTTTTCTTATCCAATCGTTTATAGTGATAATGTAACTTATCCCACAAACATTTTCTTTGCTTAAATTCATTAATTAAGGAGAAAATTTCCTCCGTTGTCCATTCGATGATTTTATGCGAAAGCCTGTCTCCTTCGTCAGCTAGAGATTTTCTTTTCTTAAAATATGGAATATATTCATCATCGTATTGTTCGATCGATGATTCCCTTTTTTGATTTGTTTCGAAAGAATGCTGCGTGTCCTTTGGGAAGAAAAAATTTTCACTAGTAATAATGTAGTTTTTGATTAAAAAAAGGTGTATTTTCTTGGAAAATAAACTTTTGAGAAATAAATTAAAAAAAACGCTAATTTTTCAAAGGTTACATTTTATAACTTAATTTTCTTTCTAACATTTTTATTTTTTATCAATTTAAAGGCATTTTTTAAACACAATTTATTGTACCAAATAGTACATTTTATTGGAGCAAAAAAGTAATAAACCTTTTTACACCGAAAAGCGTTTAGCATATTTTCGCATTATTCTACATTTTTGTTGTTAGAAAGATGTTAGCATATTTTCGCATCCATGAAAGATGCGGAAAAATGCACTGAGTACTCTGAAATGGCTGAATTGCTCAATAATGTTGATCCGGCAACCATCATTTTCGTTGTTTATTTACATTTATCCAAAAAATTGCCAAAGAACATGGACAGACAAAAAATTTAAATTTTTGCCAAAATATTAATAAATGGAATAATGTGTGAGCTAGACAATATGCGAAACAGCATGGTAAAACCATTTTTAGCATTTCGCATATTTGAAATGTTTTTTTTGGTGTAAAAAGGCTATAAGTGTTTAATAACAAAAAGTAATTTTTTAGTACCAAAAAGTAAAATTTATTGGACCACAAAGTAATTTTACTGTGCCAAAAAAGTACTTTTTGATTCAAAAAGTACTTTTATAGTACCAGGAAGTACTTTTGTAGTGACATTAAGTCATTTGATTGTACCAGAAAGTACTTTTATTGTACGATTAAGTACTTCTATAGTAACAAAATGTACTTTCATCGAACTACAAAGTACTTTTATTGCATTTTAAATGTAACAGGAATGACTTTGTACCAGAAAGTACATACTTTTATTGTTCATGAAAGTACTATTATTGCACCAAAAAGTACCTTTAATATAACAAAAAGTACTTTTATTGTACCAAAAAGTAATTTCAATGCAACAGAAATTACTTTTATTGTACCAGAAAGTACTTTTATTGTACCAAAAAGTACTCTTATAGTACCAGAAAGTACTTTTGTTGTGACGATAAATACTTTTATTGTACCAGAAGGTACTTTCAATGTTACATAAATGACACAATGTCAAAGAAATGTCACAAAAAGTACTTTTATAGTTCCAGAAAGTACTTTTTTGTGACAATAAATACTTTTATTGTACCAAAATGTACTTTTATTGTACGAATAAGTACTTTTATTGTTTAAGAAAGTACTATTATTGTACCAAAAAGTTCCTTTAATGTAACAAAAAGTACTTTTATTTTATCAGAAAGTACTATTATTGTACCAAAAAGTACTTTTGTGGTACCACTGTGCCCGAAAGTACTATTATAATAACAAAAAGTGGTTTATTTGTGCTAAAAGTTATTTTTTTTTAAATCAAAAAGTACTTTTATTGTATTTAAAAATTTGTTGTATCAAAAGGCTTAAATTACAATAGTTCTATCCCAACTTCTTGATATGTATTGTTTTAAGTCGTTTGACATAATATTTGGACGAAATAAATGACGGATTTTACTCTCCTTAAAAAATACCCCCTGAACTCATTTCCCTGTTAATATTTAGAATGGGTCACAAAATATCTTATTAATCGTAAAAATTATTTGATAACATGCCAATAACTTTATTCGTAAAGTACCAAACTGTATGAAATGGTACCGGGGTATTTAAATATTATACATATTGCCATTTTGCTCATCTCTTTTGTTGACATTAAACAGCCCTCAGCTGTTCCATTCACTGATGCAAGTCGTTGTCTTTTCATAATCACCACATACTTTTCATTGCAACTTGTCTCAATGGTTTCAAATTAGTTGCAATAAAGTACGGCTTCTGTATAGACCTTGGCCTTAAAACGTACACAATTAATTACCTTCACGACTAATGGGTCACAAGCATCGGCCAATGATTCGCTATTCAAAAAACTCAAAGCTTTAAAGAACTTCCATTTCGTCGGGATTTTGTCAATTTTACGCAAGCGCTCCATAAAAATTGTACGCAAGCTTCGCCATTTTTTATTTATAGCATTTTCATTGCAGTTGAATTTGTGTGCCAGTTGCTTTAATGCATCATTCCGCATCTTAACATTTTTATAGAAGCGGTGATTCTTCTGCCACAAGCATTCATTTGCCTTATATTCACTTATCAATGCAAATGTCTCTTCGGTTGTCCACTCTTTCATTTTGAGTTGATAAAAAACAAACAACTACAAATAACCAACCGTATGTCACAACAATGTTTCGAAAAGTCAACACGTGCAAGTCGTTGCAATGGAAGTACTTTGCTTTCCATGGTTCTTTGCTTGCTTTGAAAGCTGTTTCACTTGCTCTTGCAGTCGCAAGGTACTTGCTACAAAAGTGCGAGTTCACTCTCGGCAAGGAAAGTCAGGGTTGGTAAAACACTGAAATGTACTTAAGTGTGAGTGACATGGGTATTATTGCCTGAACATTACTGTGAGACAATATTTTTCGAATGTACATAAAACATCGGATGAATTTGAAGATTTAACAACAAATTAACAATATTTACGAAACTTTGCAAATGTTTTATTTAAGTCAGAAGTATTTGGAAAGATATTTTGCGAATGTACATAATACATCGGATGAAATTGAAGATTTAACAATATTTCCGAAAATTCTCAAGTGTTTTATTTAATTGCGAAATATTTGGATAGATATTTTGTGTGCCCACATAATTTCTACTGATATTACAAATATAAGTGTTTTTCTGTTTGTTTGTTTAAGCTTCAATCACGTCTTAACGGCTGATCTAATTGGAATGTAATTTGTCAGATAGCTTTTGTGCCATTCATGGAATTTTTTCATGGAATAAAACCCTCTAATTTAAAAAGGCAAGGAAGGGAAAAACAAGGGAGAGACAACAGAAAGAATTGGCAATTTGAAAGCACTTTTAAATACAATAAAAGTACTTTTTCATAAAATAAAACGAATTTATGGCACAATTATAGTACTTTTTAGTACAACAAAGATTACTTTTTGGTATAAAATAGTACTATTTGAATATTAAAAGCACTTTCTGGTAAAACAAATGTACTTTTTATGCATTGAAAGTACTTTTTAGCACAACAAAAGAACTGTTTGGTACAACAAAAATCACTTTCAAATACAATAAAGGTACTTTTTCATAAAATAAAACGAGTTTGAGGCACAATTGTAGTACTTTTTAGTACAACAAAAATACTTTTTGGTATAAATATAGTACTTTTTACACAATAAAAGTACTTTCTGCTAAATTAAAAGTACTTTTTGGCACAACAAAAGTACTGTTTGGTACAACAAAAAGCAATTTAAAATACAATAAAAGTAATTTTTCATAAAATAAAACGAATTTGTGGTACAATTATAGTACGTTTTACACAATTAAAGTACTTTCTGGTAAAATTAAAGTACTTTTTATGCATTGAAATTACTTTTTAACACAACAAAAATACTTTCACTATAATAGAATATAACAAAATTACTCTTAGTACAAGAAGAACTTTTATGTACAATAAAGTACTTATAAACTTTCTTTTTGAAACAACAAAAGTATGGTACAATTAAAGTATTTTTGTGTTAGTGCACTAAAAGTACTTTTTAAAACAATAAAAGTACTTTAACGTATAATAAATGTGCGTTTGGCGCAATCGAAGTTCTTTTTAGTGCTCTAAAAGTACCTTTTAATACAAAAAAGTTCTTTTGTGTACAACAAGAGTTATTTTAAATGCAGTACAATAACTTTTTGTGTATAACAAGAGTAATTTGTAACGCAATACAATAATTTTTTGGTGCCAAAAATAAAACCACTTTTAGAAACAATAAAAGTGATTTTAAGATATAACACAAGTACTTTGTAGTACTTCAAAAGTACTTTTACAAATGAAAATAAAATAAATTTTGTGTGATATAAAAGTAAATTTTGGAACTATGAAAGTAGTCTTTGGTACGACATAAGTACTTCATGGTACGTAGAAAGTACTATTTGCTCAATAAGAGTACATCTTGGTACAATAAAAGTACATCTCGATATAATAACAGTACTTATTATGAGTACGAAAGTACTTTTTGGTGCAACACAAGTAAAAAAATAAATAAAATTTCTTCTTGGTAATTAAAGTAATTTGTGATGCAATAAAAGTAATTTTTGATAAAATTTAAGTACTTTTTGGTACAATAAAAGTAATTTTTGACAAAATAAAAGTACATATTAAGAGTACCAAAGTACTTTTTGGTGCAACAAAAGTACTTTTTGATACAACAGAAAATCTTTGAGGTACAATTAAAGTACTTTTTGGTATAATAAATGTACTAAATAGTACAATAAAGTACTTCTTAGTACAATAACAGTACTTTTTGGTACAATAAAAGTCGTTTTTATACTTTATGGACAATAATAGAATTTTGGTACAGTAAAACTACTTTCTGATACAGTAAAAGTACTCTTTGGTACAATAAAAGTACTTAGTGGTACAAATTTATACCGAATATACTGTGCACAATGAAAGTATTTTGGTGCAACAAAAGTACTTTGTAGTACAATCAAAGTACTTTTTCGTACAATAAAAGTATTTTTTAATACAACATTATTTTTTGGTACAATAAAAGTACTCTATGCAAATTAAAGTACAATTTGGTACAATAAATTTACTTTTTGGTACAATAAAAGTACTTTTGAGAAAAAAAGTACTGTTTGGAACAATAAAAAAGTGTTTCTTGGTTTAATACGAGTAATTTTAAATGCAATACAAAGCAATAAATATAATTTTTGGAACAATAAAAGTACTTTGTGGTTCTTGTACAATGAAAGTACTTTTTTGTTTTATTGATACAATAAAACTAGTTTGTGGTACAGTAAAAGTAACTTTACATCAATAAAATTACTTTTCGGTATATTAAAAGTCCTTTTTGGTGCAACCAAAGTGCTTATTGGTACAGCAAAGTACTATGTGGTATAATAAAAGTACTTTTTGGTATAATAAATGTACTTTGTAGTACAACAAAGTACTTATTGGTACAATAAAATTACTTTTTAGTACAGTAAAATTACGTTTTAGGAAAACTTAAGTATTTTATAGTACAATTGAAAATACTAAGCGGTACAATAAAAATACATTTTGTGCAATAAAAGCACTTCGAGGTACAATGGAAGTTCGTTTTGGAAAAAAAGTACGCTTTGGTACAATAAAAGTACTTTCTGGTACAGTGAAACTACTTTTTGACACAGTAACAGTACACTTTGGTACAATAAAAGTACTTAGTGTTACAATTTTATACCAAAATAGTCCTTTTTGTACACAATAAAAGTACTTTTTGGAGCAATGCAAATACTTGAAATACAAAAAACTTGATTATTGGCACAGAAAAAGTGATATTTGTTTAATAACACAGTACTATATTTTTCAGCTCATTGTTTTGGGACTCAATTCTGAGAACTGCACGTGAAAGTAGCCCCAAAAAGAAGAAATTCTGCATCATTCGTTTTCTCAAGTTACATGCCATAATAATTTAATATCGACTTGAAGTTAGTAAGTATCGTACAGGGGAATTTGTCACGTTTTAGTCTTCCAGGGGCGAAACTGGGACAGTTGCGGAACACGATGCGCATCCATTTGCCCCCACCGCATCTGTTCCATTTGTTGACTCATGATTTTTCCATACAACACTATCGCACCTCTATTATATATACATAGTAGCGCATCTGCTTTGAAATAAACAAAAACAAATTATAATCTCATTTCAAGACAAATTAACTTAATTATATAAAATATAATAGACGTCAGACCACATATTAAGAAAAGCTGACTAAAAATGTCATGGAAATTGTTCAGCGATGAAATACATAAACAACAAGAGGCCTTCGATAGCTCAGTGGAAGCGACGTAGATTTGCAATCCGAAGGTGCGGGTTCGATTGCCGGCTGGGCACTGGCATCAACATCGATGAAAAACTACTTTTCAAATACTTTCGTAAGTACTTTCGCAACAAAACTCATTGTGAGTGCTTCCACTACAAAAAATCCAGTTTGCACAAGACCAAGAACAAAAGGAAAAGATTTATCAACAGATTTAACAGGCTTGATAAACATTTTGCAATCATTACACCAAAGTCTGCTGATGAGGATTCGTGGTTAAATCCAAATCAGCTGTACAGACTACCAGGGCATTATGAAAATATCATTCTGCTAAAACACTTCTTTCATAAAATGGTCTTGAGCTTGAAATAAAATGGAATGCACTTTTTACACCAAAAAAGCATTCCGCATTCCGCATTTTGAGCTGAAGATGCGGAATGCTAAAAAGTGGTTTTACACTGCAGTTTCGCATATTGTCAGCTGTTGTCTAGCTCACACATTTTTCCATTTGCCTTGTAAAACTGCAATATTTTCCTGCCACAAACCTATTAACTAACTAACCTATTGTTACGGAGGCAGTATTCCACGAAGCGCAAATATTTTGAAGTAATTGAAATAACCATTTATTAATATTTTGGCAAAAATGTAAATTTTTTGTCCGTCCATGTTGTTTGGCATTATTTCCGATTAATGTAAACAAACAACGAAAATGGTGGTTGCCGGATCAAGATTACTGAGAAAAATCGCTTAAATTCAAATTTTCAGATTACAACTCAGTGTATTTTTCCGCATCTTTCATGGATGCGAAAATATGTTAACATCTTTCCAACAACAAAATACATGTAAAATTTTTAGCATTTTGGCCGCATTCATCAAAGATGCGGTTTAACGCGGAAATATGTTAAATGCGTTCCGGTGTAAAAAGGCTATAAATCAACGATTTATCAACATCTTTAAAATAAATCAATAAAACCAGCTTGCGCCATCTCTTGGAGGAAAATGGTGATTAAAACTCAAAAACAACAACAACTAACAATCCTTGACACAAGCCTTGTTATCTACAAAGGAACGAAACAGAGTTGCCAATAATGATCGTATGATAATAGGATTACATGCCCGATCGAGTGCCGATAAATTGAAATATCGGTATAAAGAATTATCAGCCCAGCTACTTCCTTCAGCTGTTACAACGACAACAATACTTAAAAATATTAAAAATTGTCTACTGTAGAATATATAAAATATCAATTCGGTTAGTTGTTCATACGAGCGACGAAATGTTCTACAGAACTATTTTGCTTATATTGACAAGCATTGAAGAAGTACAAAAGAATTATAAAATTTGTCCAGTGCTGCAACCAACCTGCACTGTGAATCACCCTCGAAGCATGACAAAAGCATTTATTATATTGATAACATCTTAAAAACTTTGAAATGCGTTATAATAATAATTCCACTCTGTAAATCAAACGGAAACAAAGCAGATGATACATACTAAGGGATTACATTAAACTTTTAAATAAGTTATTCTAAGCTTTTCCTCCATATTACGTACAAAAAATTTGTTGTTGTCACATATAACTAGCTAACTATGCAGGAAGTTAATTCAATTTCCTACTATTTATTTGAAAACAACGAAAAAAATACAACCAATTGCAACTAAGTAATCCTCTTTACGTGATCGTAACGTAATTGCAATTTATACGATTAACATATAAACAGTTAAAAAAATAACCAAAAAACACAAATACAATTCAAAGACATTTCTTAGGGCTGCAGCGAAATTTTCAATTAAGGAACTGTCTCTTAAGGGCATAAGCCACCACCAACAATGATTGTTGGCCGATTGCGATATTATGTCCATCATAACAAATTACATTGTTTTGAGATGAACTTAAATGTAAGATTAAACCCAAAGTTACCCACAACGAAATAAAGATTATTACCTCACATGGTTGTCATTGCAAGAACTTGTTCCCCCAGGATCATCAACGAAGATTGGTGCCCATATTAGATTTTTATATTCAATTAAAATTTGTTTTGGTTTTTCTGGTTTTGTTTTAGCGTGCATTTGTTTTTTCAGGCTGATTGTAAACTTTATGCAGATTATATGTAAATTCCATATATATAGTTTTTACGATTACGTTGATTCTTTAACGCTTTTGTGTGTTTTTTTTTTGTTTCTTCAGCGGACTTTTAAAGTGTCATCTGTTGGGGGGGCTCTCTCTCTCTCTTGAAATTGTGTGCTGTTCTTATGCCGCTTCTTGTCACTGCGATATTTCACATTTCATTTTTTTGCTTTCTTACTTTTTCTTTATAACGCGTTTGGCGACGAGCGCAACACACACAGTAGGGACTTATTTATGTATGAAACGTGACTTTGGCGCAAGTTTATGTATAAATAGGTGCGTTCTGTGCGGACACACAATCAGTTTTATTCTTACGCGCGTCACAGGCGGTTGTTGATTTTGGAGTTCTATAGTGAGATTCATCTTCACACAGTGAAGAATAGTTGGCTAATAAAAAAAACACCCGCCCCAAGGCAAACAGTTTTGGGGAGTCGTCGCCACTACACTACAGTGGATAAAGTGTTTAAATAATAAAAACGAGCCAGGAGAAAACACAAAAAGGTGCTTAAGAAAACATAGACGACATGAAAATATAAATTATGGAAAAGAAAAGAAATGAACCAAATGTTTAAACGTGTTAGTGGCACAAATCCTAATGCCAAGAAACTCAATAACGCCCACACAAGATAAGGAAAAAAGTTTAAAACTCGGCAAACGTGTCTGGCATACTTAATTATCCTTTTGAATTAAATACTTAACGAAAGAAAAAATAATTAAGTGTTTTAATTTAAACACCAAAAAAATTGGTTTAAAGTTATTAATTGTAGTTTTTTGTGTGTTGTAAAAAGGTAATCTTTTGTATTGACGCTTGTGTCTTAAGTCTTTTGTTTTGTTAACTGTGATTAAGTTATTACATATGTTTGGGTGTTCGTTTAAGCCAATGTGAAGTAATTTGTTATCTTAATATAAATTATAAGTTTTTTGTTACTTGTGCCACATCATTTTCATTAATATTTTCAATACGGATATTCTTTAACAACATTGTAAATCATATAAGATTTAAATTCTACAGAAGTGAGAGATTTTATACAACGGTTATATACACAAATTTTTAATGCGATTATTAATATGATTTTACTAATTACTTTATTTAAAAGCGAGGCAGTTGTTAAAATTATTTGTGTATGGTTTAATGGATTACAGGGGAATTGGCTTAATTACTACTACGCGTATTAAGTTAAAAGTTTTTTTTTGTTGTTTTTAAATTTTTCTGATTACGAAAATTAAAAAGGTTGTGTTATTTATTTCTGATTTGGTCAGCTCAACCAAAGAGAGATTAAGTAACAACTAGAATTACTGTCTCTTCCATCCTTCAATAAAAAGTCCTTAAATGTTTGAAAACAAAGTTTAGAAATCGTTAAAAACTTTTTCGTTTTTTCTAGTTTGTGGATCTGGATTTAATTGTTCATACCTTTAAAAAATATTTACTCACAAAAAACATTATATTCAGATAGTTCTAAATTAAAAAAAATATGTAAATAAATAAAAAAAAGTTTTTAGAAAACTTCAAAGTAAAGAACTCAATATATTGTTTCGTTAAAAACCTTGTTGGTTTTTTTATTTTGTGAATCTGGAATCAAATTTTACAATTTTTTTATTAAAATTTACTCTTAAAATTCAATATTTTTAAATATTTTTTAATTAACAAAAAATGTATAAATTAGAAAAGGTTTTTAGAAAACTTCTAAGTGAAAAACTCAATTTATTGTTTCTAAATATTTTGTTTTAAAAAAAATAAAAAATAAATAACTTTCGTAGGATAAAATTATTAAAAAGATCTCTCATTAACGTTAAAAATTGACGCATCAACTTTTTTGGTATTTTAAGTTTATTTGGAATTAAATTCTAAAATTTTTTCTCTCAAAATCCAATATTTCTAAATTAACAAAAATATATAAATTAAAAAAAAGAACTTAATTAATTGTTTCTTAAAATTTTGTTTAAATTAAAATAAAGAAAATATCTTCCGTATGATAAAATAATCAAAAAGACATTAAATAAATCACTTATTAACATTAATTTAATCTTAAATCACAAGAAGTTTGCACATAAAATATTAGAATTTTATTATTTTTTTTTATTAATTAGATAAATAATCAAGTTTTAGAAAAACTTTAAACAAAATTATTTAATTTTTTTAACTTTATAAATTCTAATTGCTATTAAAAAAATATGAAATACATTTACAGAATTTATGACAACTTTTTAAAAATATAATAAATTTGGGGAATTACGATTTAACAAATCTTAATGTTTTACATTTTTTTGTTGTACTAAGAATGTATTTAGTTCCATTAAATACTACTTTCATTGTACCAAAATGAAGTTTTATTAAACTGACCTTTAAGAAGTACTTTTAATTTACCAATATGTACAATTATTGTACAAAGAAGTACTCTTATTGTGTCAAAACGTACATTAATTGTATCAAAAATAATTTAAGTGTACCAGCATGTACTTTTTTGTCTTCAAAAGTAGTTTTGTTATACCAAAAAGTACTTTTGTTGTATCACAAAGTTGTTGTGTTGTACCAAAAAGTACTTTTATTAAATTAAACAGTACTTTTTTTGTATCAAAAAGTTCCTTTATTGTACCAAAAAGTACTTTTATTGTATCAAGAAGTACTTTTATTAAACTAAAAAGTACTTTCATCGTATCAAAAAGTAATTTTATTACTTTTATTATTCCATAAAATTATTTTATTGTACCAAAAAGAACTTTTGTTGAACAAAAAAGTACTTTTATTGTGCCAAAAAGGACTTTTATTGTTTAAAACAGTATTTTTAGTACATCTACAATAAGTTTTATTGTATTAAAAACAACTTTTTTGTACTAAAAAGTGCTTTCATTGTATCAGAAAGTACTTTTATTGCATTGTAGCAGAAATTACTTGTATTGTAGCCAGAAGTACTTTTATTATACGAAAAGGTACTGTTATTGCACCAAGAAGTGTTTTTATTGTAACAAAAAGTACTTTCATTGTACCAAAAAGTAATTTTATTATACCAAAAACTAATTAAATTGTACCAAAAAGTACTTTTTTACACCAGAAAGTATTTTTACACCAATAATTATTTTTTACTTCAAAAAGTACTTTTTTAAACCAAAAAAGTACCTTTGTTGTGTTTAAAAGTACTTTTATTGCATTTATATTACTTTTATTATAAAAAGTACTTTTATTGTATCAAAAAGAGCATTAAGTGCACCAACAAAAACTTTTATTGTATTAAAAAGTACTTCTATTGTACCAAAGAGTACCTTAATTGTACCAAAAAGTTACTATTATTGTATCAAAAAGTAATTTTGTTGCTGCAAAAAGTAATTTTTTGTACTAAAATGTACTAGAAAGAAAAAGTGTGTGTTTTTTTTTATTAAAATGTACTTTTATTACACTTTTATTACACCAATAAGTACTTTTATTGTACCAAGAAGTACTGTTTTTGTACAAAGAAGTAATTTTATTGTATCAAAAAGTACTTTTATTGCATTGAAGAGTACTTTTGTGGTACCGAAAAGTACTTTTATTATACAAAAAAGTACTGTTGTTGTATTTAATAGTACTTTTATTTTATCAACAAGTACGTTTGTTGTACCAAAAAGTACATTTATTATATCAACAAGTAAGCTTGTTGTACCAAAAAGTACTTTTATTGCAACAAAAAGTATTTTCATTGTATTTAAAGTACTTTTTTTCTCTCAGAAAGTACTATTAGTGCTGATCTGATTTTATTGTATCAGAAAGTAATTTTGTTACTGCAAAAAATAAATAAAAGTACGTTTATTCTATAAAAATGTACTTATATTACACCAATAAGTATTTTTGTTGTACCAAGAAGTACTGTTATTGTACAAAGAAGAACTTTTTGTACTTTTATTGTATTGAAAAGTACTTTTGTGGTACCGAAAAGTACTTTTTATACGAAAAAGTACAGTTGTTGTATTAAAAAATACACTTATTTTATCTAAAAGTACTTTTATTATACCAAAAAGTACTTTAGTTGTATCAACATGAACCTTTGTTGTACCAAAATGTATTTTTTTGTACCAATAAGAACTTTTATTGCTCCAAGAAGTACTTTTATAACACCAGAAAGTAATTTCATTGCAATAGAAAAGGACTTTTAATGTACCCAACAGTACATTAATTTTATCAAAAAGCACTTTTGATGTACCAAAACGTACTTTTGTTGCACCAAAAGGACTTTTATTGTACCAAAAATAATTTTTTTGGAGTACTTTTACACCAGAAAGTATTTCCATTGCATTGGACAGGACTTTTTTTGGGGCTTTTGTTGTAAGAAAAAGTTCTTTAATACACCTAAAAGTACTTTTGTTTAAGTAATAATTACTTTTATTGTAAAAAAAACGTAATTTTATTATAACAAAAAGTAATTTTTTTACCAAAAAAAAGTAATTTTGTTACAACAAAAAGTACTTTTATTGTGTTAAAAAGTACTGTTATTAATTAAAAATTACTTTTTATTATTGTTTTTACTATTATTATGATTTTTATTATATCAAGAAGTACTTTTATTATATAAAAATATCTTTTAGTGCAGTCATATTATAACATAACAATAACTTTTATTGTAACAAAAATAACTTTTAGTGCATCAACAAAAACTTTTGTTGTATCAACTTTTGTTGCATTAGTATAAAAACTGAAATCATTTAAATCCAATGTAATTTTCGATCTGTTTTATCTGTTTTTTAATGAAATACGAAAATATTTTCCTAAGATGTATTAGCTGGTCCTGAATGTTGTCTTTTAAAGTTAGAGTTAGTCTATAAACAGTCGTTCTTGCCCTCATAGTTGTGCACAACGTTTCGCCATTAACTCTCACACTGCAATGTTAATATTTCAAAAATTTTGCAGATATTCTTAAATGTTACCTTATAGAATTAAGTTTAGTCTATAGCCCAACGATATAAATGATCACTTTCTTAACTTCAAAGTTGCGCACAATTTTTCGCATCATTAAACTCTTACACTACTAGTGTAACAAATTCATCCTTTATTACTAATTATCAATTAATGTTAAATTTACGATCGACGTTCTTTGCTAAATTTCCCCAACATAAAATTTTTTATGATTTTTTTTCTTATAAAAGAGAAATTTCACCATTAGTTCTTACTTTAATATTCATACGATTTTATTGTATTTTATGCTTAATTAAGTATTGATAACAAAATATCATCAACATCGCCATCATCATAAGCCGCGTAGCATTAACATTGACCATCAGATATTTGCGTATTATTCATTATTTAGCTAGAATAATCTTTTATACTTTCACTGTCTTGTGATGCAGAGAGCGAGAGACATCAGGAAGGTTTGATAGAAAAGCTTTTAAGTTTTTTAGAGCAGTCACTATAAATAACGTAGAGGCAGCATGTTGTTTTTAACCAATTTGCCAATCACTTGATTAATCAATGAGTAGCTGGGTTCAATGGTTTCGTTAATTTTATTACTCAGTTAAGGCTTCTGCATTTGGTTATACGACGCACACAGGCCATAGATTAAGGAAATTAATTCGTTTAAAGCTTAAAGTGATTTGTGTTTAAAAAAAACAAAAGACTTAAGACACAAACCTATTAGTGAATTAATTCGCAGTGAATCATCCACGACTGTTGAGTGTTCACAGGTGAGCAATGGGTGGGGGTAGTTGTCAGCTCTGTTTGTGTTATTGTTTTAAAATCCCTGTTTTCATAATAATCAGTAGCAACTGCAGTTTTTACTAGAAGTACGAAATTTTGATAAATTGTAAAGAAACAACAACGCATTAATTAAATATATGATAAGGTTTCACCCCTTACATACTTTATTGGTGAAACAAAGGACTTAAGACTTAATCACGTAAGGAGAACCAAAACCCTGATTCTGAGTAACAATTTCCTGGGAATTTTTTCCCTTTGACTAAATAATATCTACCCGGGATAGTTTCCTCTTTTTCGTTACACAGTACAACATTTTTCAGCTCATTGATTTGGGACTATATGATCTTACTAACTTCAAATCGATATTAAATTATTATGGGATGTAACTTGACAAAACGAATGATGCTGAACTTCTTCTTTTAGGGGCTTCTTTCACATGCAGTTCGCAGAATTGAGTCCCAAATCAATGAGCTGAAAAATTTTGTACTGTGTAATTAAGATGTATGCGATAGTACAGATCACGAGTAATATTAAATTCCTAAGGTCACACCCGTCGTTGTCTTTGAATGGATATTCTGAGCAGAAATCAAGTTCTTTCAGTGTCTATCTGTTACTAAACGTTTTAAATCATAACATTTTTGGTAATCACAGCTTTTACCCTTTACCCTCACCCTACGGATAGGAGGGTACATATCATTTGATATGACCCAAAAGTGTAAAACATAGAAGGAAGTAGTCACTTCAGACCTTAGGTTTTTTGAACCAAATTCGATTTATGACTTTTTAAGTCGTTTGAGCCATGTCCGTCTGTCTGCCCGCCTGGTACGCACGATAACATTCGAAAGACGCAACCAAATGTTTTGACATTTTGCACGAGTTAATATTCCCCTAAAACTACTTACGGTATTGCAAATGGGCTACATGGCCACGCCCCTTCTGGTACCTCCCACTCAAATTCATCAATCCGCCCACTTTAGAAATCGAGTCATAATATCAATACATCCAACGCTATAATTTCCAAATTCTATATTTAGTAAAGCTATAACAGGATAAAGTTTTGGAAAAAAACTGATAGTCTAGCCACGCCCCTTTTGGTACCTCCCATACAAATGTACCATTCCGCCCACTTTAGAAATCGAGTAGTTATATCATTACAGGCAGTAGGAAATTAGGCCCCACGAAAATACACCCCATTAGACCCGGAAAATTTAAAAATAGGCCCCAATATTTAGTGTTTTTGTTTCCTGTTTCTGTTCATAAGTTTATTAACAAAGTGGTGTATTAGAGAGCACATTGCAGCGCGAGACGAATGCGGTGGGGGCACGCCCCTTGGTTTCATTCCGCCATCATTACACCCAATGGGTGAGGGTATTTAGCAGTCAGTTAACCTGACTGGAATTTCTGTACATAAATAGAAAATTTATTATTAAACAATTTTTCTATTAATGAATTATAGCCAAAAATGTGAGTAACATGGTCACACCCGTCCCAATGGAATTGTCTTTTTTAATTTTAAATATTTTCCAAATTCCCCTATAATTTCTCAAATGTATTAATGTGTTTATACATTTATTCCTAAGATATTTCTAATAAAATTTAGTATCTAAATTTATTTAACCTATCCCAAAACAAAAATAGGTTAACGTTTATATGGTACAACGTTCGTGTCTTAAGTCTTTTGTTTATAAGCCTTGAGTTTCCTAAAATATTCTAATTAAATACATATCTAAATTTAATTTCTTCTAAATATCAAATTTTTATAGCTTAAAATGTTAAAATTTTGCAAAAAAAAAATCCCAAAAGTTTCACAAAATTTATATGTGTAGATTTAAGAGTTAGAGCTCTTAATGTCGTTTTTTTTTTGCTTAAAATTAACATAATTTCTAACAATTTAAAAAAAATATTGTTTAACATTTATATGTGTGCTGCAATGTTCGTGGCTTAAGTCTTTTGTGTTTTCTGCACAAAGCTATGTACTCAACATACTGTTAAAATATATTCTCTGCGTTTCGTATTTGTTCTGTTTAATCTTTTGTTTGAATTGTGTGCTATCTTTTCTTACAAGGGCATATTTATATCTGGCCTTTAACATCATTCGTAAGAATTATTAAATACCCCTGATGGCAAGCAAAGAGAAATGTATGCAAAAAATTAGTAAACAAAACACAGAAAATACTTGACAAATTACCCCCCAAACATGAAAGGTAATAAATCAATTATGAGCTGAATTTGTAAGAATATCAATTATAAGATATGTGCTTGCCTGAAGTAAATACTAATATTGAGTAAAGGATACCTAAATGTGCCTTTTAATGAGATAGAAAAATCTGTAAACTCAAAAACTGTAAAGTTAAGTATATGCGGTGATTTGCATTTTTTTTTAACAAATTACACTAGAGTTATTCTAACCACTAATATAGTTACTTTACTACATATCAACTTCAGATTCGGTTTCAGTGATGTTCTGAATTAGGATCTTGAGTTCACAACATCTAATTTTTTTTGTGTTACTGTGTTATGCTTTCCAATTAAGTCTATCTTACGTTCAACCAATAGAGTTCATGCAAATATAAATGATTGTGCCGACAAAAAAATTGATCCACTTAAGAAAACTAATAAATTACTCTGATTAATTCTCTGAACTTTCTTAACTTGTCATCACCTGCTCAATTTATTATAATTACGTTTAATTCATTCATTGTGTCACTGTGTGATCACTAAAACGGTCTTTGGTATTGATCGCTCTGTATGTGTCTTAAGTCTTTTGTTTTGATATTTAAAATAGCCATCATCGCACCTTATATTTAACATAACTGACAACTAAGTCATCTGTGCCAACCACCCCAGCATTAATTGTTTATTAATTAACAATATCATCATCACTAATTAATGGAACTATAACAAAGAATACGCCATTAACTAAACCACACAACAACAACATTGTATTATTAATAATTTGCATTTCTTAGCAACTCCCTCTGTGTTTCTCCCTCTCTCTCTCTCTCTCTGCCTCCCCAAATTTTTCGTATGTTAAGCGGTCAACTGTATAACTTACGGTATTGTGCGTATTATGCTAATGAGATAACTTTTGCTGTCATATTTCGGCCAACTTAACAGCCACACAAAATCAAGTTTTCTCTAACAGACAACTGGCAATTCTCATTGACGTCCAGAGTTCTTAACTTTAGCTGTCTGTGCAAATCATTACGATATTTCATAGCAGCTGATATTCGAATGCCAAGATAAACAAACAAGATAACGAACTTAATCCTCTCGCTGGACGCTGCCAAAATTAGACTTCAGCATTCTTGACAAAGAACAACCACAAGAATTATGTCAAGATAACAACAAAAATTAGGTTAATATGATTTTGAACGTTAAGTGTAATTAATGCGGTCAATATACGATAAATATTTCACTCGGTATCCAAGTGTTTATTTTTTGTGTATTGTTCTGTAACATATGGATTTCGATGGACCGGGAAGAGGGTGACAGTTATTAAAAGAAATTGATAATTGTGATAAAGTGTTTTATGTTTTTTATTTATTGTTTTTGCTTGTCATTGTTGTGTACGGAGTTGTTATAATCTGCAAGAAATTTTGAAGAAATTATTGTCACTGTAATCTGTGTATGCAAATGTGTGTACAGATGGTGATGGTGTTGGTGGTGGTGCCTTTATGGCAGCTTTGTTTTTTTCATCTGCATTAATGACTCATATAATAAGATGTGGCAGTTGATATTAAAGTCAAGTCTTTCTTGTGGCAATGACGCCTTTGGGGATTATCACAAAATTGCAAATAATTCGAACATTGATTCGAACTTCCTGGTCTAAAAATGTCTTTGTATTAATTAAATTGGATTCTCTCTCTACTTTTTGGCACATAAAAGTACTTTTTGGGCAATTCCATTGGGACCTAGTAAAATAAACTCCAAAAGTTTTATGAAATTAAAGTTTTTAATAGGGTTCAATTATATAACAAACATAAAGGTTAACATATAAGAAAATAATAAGACATATATTTATTCGTTATCTGTACATTAGACCGGGTCGGTCCCTATACAAAAATTTTTTTTCTCCAAAGTCGAGGGCAAATATTAAAGATCACCTCGAATTTTTCATTTTGATTAGTCATTCCAAGCGCTGATTCACTTACATTTCGCACAAATGTTCAGTGTTGCAAATTGCATGGGAAGAATACAAATGCATATTAATGTCTATATTTTATTATTAATACTTCCATTGTGGACCAGATATCTTTATAATTTCGTTGCTTGAATATTGGTGACACTGAATATCTTCATCCGCATGTTTGAAAACACTGTTTGCCCTAAAAAGTATGCAATAACTAGTATTTTATTTTTTTCCATATCGCTAAGAAGTATGCAATAGTTTTCTGTAATAATGCAAACAACAGGAAAAAATGTTAGTGTTGATGCTGTAAATACATCTTTTCATACGTAACTTTTTTGTCTTTGAATAAAACTGTATACTTCCAAAGCAAAATGTTCTTGGTTTTTAAAGGAATTTAATTCTGGGAAAATTTTTTTTTAAATTTTAGGGGTAGAAATTGCTCTAAATAAGGCCATCATTACAAGATGATGTCGTATGTCTGCGACATCTAAAGGACAAATGTAGTACTCGTCGAGACCTATACACCAATGTCTTGAATGTTACGATTGAGCCACAAACAAAAAAACAGTGATAAAAAACGATTTTGACTGTTTTTCCGGGGGGTGGGAAGGAAAAAAAAATTTTTTTTAAGTTGTCTCGAGGTGATCTTTGATATTTGCCCTCGACTTTGGAAATATTTTTCGTGACCCGGTCTAGTATACATCATCATTAGAGTGGGTCAATTCAATTTTCTAGACCAAGCGATTATCAAAATCGCAATCTATGATGAATTCTAAGAAAATTTGCCTAAAAAACCATAGGTCCAAAAGCAAAATCAAGACACTGGTTATAATTGAGAAACTTTTCGTATTATTAAAGAAATACACAACAAGTCGGAGTCGCCCCTGAAAGGTTCAAATTTTTCCCACCTAACATTTTCCCAAACATACCTACCCCCCATCTTCACCCACTAAGGGGGCATCCATACAAAAATTAAATTTGTATAAAATTTGCTCCTACTGCTGTAAATGCCCTAAAGCAGCCTCTAGAGGAGTCAAATGTACGACCGACCTCCAATATT
The DNA here is from genome assembly GCA_964034835.1 of Muscina levida. Taxonomy (NCBI): domain Eukaryota; kingdom Metazoa; phylum Arthropoda; class Insecta; order Diptera; family Muscidae; genus Muscina; species Muscina levida. The sequence continues at coordinate 8,494,490 of OZ035881.1, read as the reverse complement.
TTTGTAACCTCAACAGATTCTCACAACATATCTACCCTCTATTTTCAACCCTTAAGGTGTTTTCCATACAATTTTATTATTTTTTAATTTTTTTTTAAATAAGCTACTTCCATGTTGCCTCCAAGAGGGTAAAATGTATGACCGACCCCCACTAGTATTTCCCTCCTTAAATTGTTCTCTAACATACCTACCCCAACGTCCTAACACCCTAAGGAAGCTCTCATACATGCACTTATGTGTGTAATGACCAGTAGAGCTTTAACCAAATTTTGGTTATAATGTTGTGTAATTTACGAAAAAAATGTTTCGGTTCATTTTGGAATAAAAACCTCACCAACAAAAACGATTTTTCAAAATCTCCCTAAAGGGAAAATGTAGGTAAAAAAGTCAAAATTTTTTTCAAATTTTTATTACTTTTTTATATTTTTTTTATAGTAAAATAGCGGATTCTTTGTCTTTACCACAAAATCTTAATACAGATTCGAAACAGTTTGATACATTAATAAAAAAAAAATTGTTGCGGTTTTTTTTGGATAAATATATAAAAACTTTAGCTCGTTTTGTCGGTGAACTTTTTTGACAACCCCGAAAAAGTAATATCATTTTTTCAAATAATTTGACAAATTCCCCATATACGATACTTACTAACTTCAACTCAAAATTAAATTATTATGGCATGTAACTTGACAAAATGAATGATGCAGAACTTCTTCTTTTTGGGGCTACTTTCACGTGCAGTTCTCAGAATTGAGTCCCAAAATCATGTGTTGAGCTGCGTTAGAAAATGTTAGTGTCAGTTCTAGCGTATAAAGATGAAGATGAGAGTGTTCGTTATATGCTTATTTCAAATTGTTGCCAAATTGATAAAAATTAAAAAACTATTTTTTTCCATTTGTCCGTAATTGTCGTTCTCTTGTAATATTGACCGATAACTGACCGATTTTTATTTAAAATATGGAATTTAAGTTTTTCTTTATAAATTAATAAGAAATCAACTGAAATCCAACGATTTAAATGATTCATTTAACTTTGCATTATTTCACTGATTCTTACCAAAAATTTCGATTACCAAAAATCTCTTATAAATCCATATTAAAACATTAAATCCCATAATTTTTGGTTGTAGTTGTTTCTGTTTTTAGTTATTTTAATTTGTTTTAATTTAAAGTACAAATTTACTATGACAACAACTGACTGAGAAATCTAACAATTCTATAAGAAATACAACAAACAAAAAATCAAATGAAATTAATTGAAATTCTCTGGACACGATAATGATGGTGTATATAGAAAGACACTAGATAAAATCTTGAAACTGTGCCAATTTGATATCAACAAAATGATTGTGATAATAAAAAGAATAAAAGCAAAAGTTGGCTTCTGTTGGAAACTAAACCAGACTTCCGCAAATTAAAAAAAAAACTTTGTAAGTTTTATTGAATAAAATTTCAATTTAAATCTAAAGAAAACAGAATCCATAATTAAGTGGCCTATGGAAAAAGTAGCACAATACATACGATATTAAAAAAAAAAAAACAGAAAAAAGAATCGTGTGTTCGGAGCCAAAATATTTTTATAACATTGTTGCTGTCCGCCAGCAGCAAATGGGGTTCTTATTAAAATTCCAGCAACGTTTTAAAGGTTACTACCATATCGGCACACACACAACTGAATGTTTCTGTTGTGGTATCAAAAAATTCGAATCTATAGACTCACTGAAAAATTCAAGAGAAAGAAGAAAAAGAGAGCACAAAAATAATGTCTCCCAAGCAAGAAACAACGTTGACCAAAACTAAAAATGCTGCCCAATAGCTATAGAAAACGAAGACATTTTAACACTTGTGTTGTCAAACACATATTAAATTGAATGGCACTATGAATAAATTTATTTCAGTAGGAAACGTGTAAAATTAGAGATTTTGTATGCCAAGTAATAAACAGATATTAGCATAACTTTCAGAACTTTCAATTTCATAAAAATGTTTAATAAAAAAAATGTGTTTTAAAAACGAAATTGTAGTTTTTAATATGAATTATAAGGCATTTATACTTTTATAGTTCTTATAAATCGTTTAACACTTATAAGGTACTAACGTTCGTGTCTTAAGTCTTTTGTTTTGTTTTTTAAATAAAAATTAGAAAATAACGTAATCAATTGGTGTATGTTTTCTAACTTTTTTGTGATGTATTTGTTTTTCTAAGTTTTATGTGTTTTCTCAGTTTCTCAGAGTAAACATCGGGTCAGTTTTAACAATTATGAGAGACAAATCTGTAAAAATCGATATCTTTACTTCTATCTATACTAATATTATGAAGGAGAAATGTTTGTAAGTTTGTTGTTTTGTATGTAGAAAGTAATCCTCTAAGCTAATCATCCGATTTTTAAAATTCTTTCAATAGTTACATTATCACTGAGTGAAAACAGTGCGAGTTCGATAATCGCAACTGATGATGCCACAGCCGGTTGCTTTGAAATATTAAATTTCAAAACCATTGAATTACGCTATGCAACAATTTGAGGGTCACTGCCTAGGGGGTGAATAAAACCTATATCAAACTATAGCTTTTGACCTTAGTAACACAACCCAAACTCCATTTTACAGTGGTTTGAAATTTGATATTTTTTGTCAAAAGTCGAATTAATGAATATGAAAAGTCATGTGTAAAAGTACATTTAGGATAGTCGTTTGTTCGGAGACCTATATTGAAATTTTTCGGGGAATATTTCTTCGGAACATTATAACCCTCTACCTGCCACACGTATGGGACATTTTAGGCCCAATTTTGAAAAAAGCTAAAAATACAACTTTGGATGGAGGTCAAGGATTAGAATCTTTGATAGAAATATTCGCCGGAAAATTTCAGTAAGAGTCAACGAAGGTAAATAATCTCTGCGTGTCAAAGGTTATAACATAAAATGAAATGTTAAGAAGTCTATTTTTGACCAAAGAGTGCAACAAACTTTTTCGGGAGTAAACCAAACCAATATAAAACGGTAACATTTGGTCTCAGTAACAAATCCTTAAGCCCCATTTTGCTCTACTACGTCACAATTTTTTTTACAGTGGTTTGAAATTTTATATTTTTGGTCAAAAGTCGAATCATTGAATATGAAAAATCATGTATGAAAACTCTTTTGGGATGGTTTATGTCTTCGGAGACCTATATTAAAATTTTCCGGGGAATATTTCCTCAGAATATTTTAACCCTTTAACTCCCACCCGTATGGAACATTTTGAGAAATTTAACTTTGAAGCTGTTTTTAAAAATTCGGCCCAAAATGTCCCATATAAGTGGAAGCTAGAAGGTTAAAATGTTCTAATGAAATATTCCCCATATTTTAAACAAACTTCGAAAATGGAAAACTATTCCCCGGGAAGAATATAGGTACTACGAATGAAAAAATAAAGAGAGCATTTAATATTTTATTGTTAAAAGTGCAAAACATTTTTCAGACTTAGCGTCGAAAAAGTACTTTCAAAATATGTACCAGAAAGTACCTTTATTGTTCCAAAAAGTTTACTAATAACTAATAACTACTTGTTGTACTAAAATGTGTTTATTTTGTACCACAATGTACTTTTATTGCACAAAAATTACTATTATTGTAACAAAAAGTACTATCGTTGTACCAAAATGTACTTTTATTGTACCTAAAAGTGTTTGTATTATACAAATGGACTATATTATTCTACCAAATAGGACTTTTATTGTACTAAGAAGTACCTTAATGTACTGAATAGTACTATTTTATTGTACCAAATAGTATGTATTTTAATTGTACCAAAATTTACTTTGTTTCTACCAAAAAGTACTTTCATTGAACAAAAAACTTTTAATGTACGAAAAAGTACATTTCTTGTACCAACAAGTACTTTTATTGTAGCCAAAAGATCATTTATTGTACCAAAAGGTATAATTTTAATGTCCTAAAAAGTACTTTCATTGCACTAAAAAGTCTTATAATATATACTTTTACTTTTATTGTAAAAAAGGACCAAAAGTACTATTGTTGTACCAAAAAGTACTTTTATTGTGCCAAAAAGTATATTTATTTTAAGAAATAGCTCTATTATTGTACCAAATAGTACTTTTATTGTACTAAAAAGTACCTTAATGTACAGAATAGTACTTTTATTCTACCAAAATGTTTTTTTATTGTACCAAAAAGTACTTTTATTGTCCAAAAATACTTTTTTTGTGTCAACAAGTACTTTCATGTTAACAAAAAAAAAAATTTATTTTATCAAAAAAAAAAAATCTTTTAATGTACGGAAAAGTACTTTTATTGTACCAACAAGTACGTCGGAGAGCTCCGAATCCCTGGTTTATTCTTAACTTTTTGATATTAAAGTTATTTTTTTTAATTTTTTTGACAAACTGTAGCATTACCTTTGTTGCCACAGTTTGTCTCTGATTGCAATATTTTCAATAGTCTGAAAACTCTCCTACACAAATTTCTAGAACATTTCTAGTAAATGATCAGAAGAATACTCTAAAAGTTATGATGTTGTTGCCGCGTTATTTCTAATAAGCCCTACAGTACCTATGTTTAAGCAGACATTTAAATAATGCATCGCCTTATGACACCAATTGTTTACTAACATTTTTTTTTAGCCTTGCTTAAACGTAAAAGTTCATTAAACGTTTGTCTGAAATGCTCTTTATTATAACTTCGTACTATCTCTCCCAATCCCTCAAATTTTCCTATTGAGGCAATACAAATAACAATACAAATTAAACTTTTTTACTGCCGGTCTTTTCATATTCTGTAATTGTTTCACTCTCCTCTCTCATATTTTCCTTGTTATTCTCTCTTCGCTCCCTACACAATTACAATGCAATGCGTTTCAATTGAGACACTACAAATAACAATAAAAGTAAAACTTTTTTTACTTCCTAATTGGTCATACCATATTCTGGGTATGAAGTCCACCACCCCCTCCCTCACTCCCTACCACACATAATTAATATGCTTGCCATGTAAACGGTTCCTTATATCTAAACCCAGAAGTTATTCATAACGAATTGAATGATTATGATAAAGAACCCCAGATGATATGACACATGATTTATAAGTACGGGTATATTTTATGTTTTACAGATTTAACGCACATCACAATCGCAACAACAAACAAACAAAAGAAGCCCTTATAAGGCGAGAGGAGATCAGCCAGTCACCTCACAAACATGCATGCGTTTAGCAGCGTAACAGCAGTAGGACTGCTGGTAAGCTATACAACATATAACAAAAGGAAAACTCTCTTTATAAATTTGTTGTTTTTTGTTTTTAAAGTTACTCTGCTTTAGTCCTTTATGGGCTCACATACGCATTGAAGCACCCGAAGAACATTATGCTCCCAAACACAGTCCTGCATTTGTGCGCTCTGCCATTGAAAGTGTCCCGGAAGAAGAGGGCTCTGAAGTGTTAAGCCGTTTTAGTTTGGCTCCCAGCTATGGTGATGTCTTTCTGCCCCTGCGTAGTGCTGTAGAAAGTGTTCCCTCCATCAATGTACGTTCTCTGGCCGATTTACGTGAAGCTTCAGGACCTTCGAAGCATTTTGTTAGAGCTGCTGTGGAGGCTTTTCCCGATGACGACGATGATGATGATTTTGTCGAAGAAGAGGAGTACTCGGCTAGCATACGAGAAGCTTCAGTGGAAGAGGCCATGCCTGAGAAATTGGTGTTAGATGAACCTGAACCTGATGTGTCAGTGGAAAATTTCCAGGAACCTGATGCTTGGACTGTATCGGATAAATATGCCGCTTATGTTATACCCAATAGACACAATGATGAGCGGGAGCCTATGCCACAACCCTATCGTTCCGACTCACCCTATCAACAGTTGGTCAAAGCTGCTGATATAGCCGAGCTAGATAAAGTTGAAGATGTTGCCAAGACATTGCAGCAGGTAACCTACGGAGCCCTGTCCTACTCTCGTTCCCACCAGGATGAGGCGGATAATGAAGACGACTTGGATACTAAACCTTATGGGGCTTTGGCACAAATTAAGGATTCCAAGAAGGATTTCAATGCGTCACCCGAGGTTTTGTGTTACGTGACCAATTGGTCGTTCTATCGCAAGGCCGATGGCCAATTTGTTCCCGAGTATTTGAAGAACAAACATTTGTGCACTAAGTTAATTTACTCCTTTGCCTCATTGGATCCCGATCATTTGAATATTAAAGAATTCGATCCTTGGGTTGATATCGACAATCAGCTGTACAGTCGTGTCATTGATACCGGTGTGCCAGTGCTCATAGCCATGGGGGGCTGGACAGATTCGGCCGGCGATAAATACTCGCGCTTAGCAGCAGATGACATTAAACGTCGTGTTTTCGCCTCGAATCTAGTGGGTTTCTTGCAGCGCCATGGCTTCTCGGGCTTACATTTGGACTGGAACTATCCCAAGTGTTGGCAAAGCGATTGCTCCAAGGGACCGGCAGCCGACAAGCCCAATCTGACCAAACTGTTGAAGGAGATACGTGCGGAATTCGATCGCACCAACAAGAAACTTAAGTTAGGTGTGGCCATTTCCGGTTACAAAGAGATCATCAGTGAGGCGTACGACTTCCCCGAACTATCCAAGGTGGTGGACTATATGACCGTTATGTCGTATGACTATCACGGTGCCTGGGAGAGACAGACAGGACATGTGAGTCCTTTGTATGGCCGCAAGGGTGACAAGTATCCGCAGTATAATACGGACTTTGCTATGCAGTTGCTATTGAAATTGGGCGCCAAGAAGGAACGCATCATTATGGGCATTCCATTCTATGGCCAGAGCTTCACTTTGGAACGTGATAGCAACCAATTGCAAGGAGAAGGTGTGGCCGCTATTGGACCCGGTGAACCGGGTGAGTTTACCAAACAACCTGGCATGTTGGCCTACTATGAGGTGTGCCAACGCGTACGCAAACAAAAGTGGCTGACGGGACGTGATGCAGAACGTAAATCTGGCCCCTATGCTATGTTGCGCAATCAGTGGGTAGGCTATGAAGATCCCGCTTCGGTTGAGGCCAAAGCCCGTTATGCTGTCAATGCAGGATTTGGCGGTGTGGCAGCTTGGACCGTGGATTTGGATGATTTTCAAAATAGATGCTGCAGTGAAGCTTTCCCTCTTTTGACGGCTATCAATCGGGCTCTGGGTCGTCTTAACACTCAGCCACCCACTAGAAACGATTGTTCTCGTCCTGCTGTACCGGTGACACCAATACCACCCGTAATGACTACCGTCAGTAGCGATGGTTCGTCGGGAGGTGGCATGCAACATGAACATACAACTGCTTCTACAGTTTGGACATCAACTACTAGTGCACCCACGACTTCCACAGTATGGTGGACACCGCCCTCTAGCACTACAACCACCAAGAAACCCACTACAACTGCAAAGACCACAACCACCACCACTAAACGTCCCCTGATCACCCAAAGACCTACACAAATCACACAGAAACCCACTACGATACCAGCACCCGCAGTGGTTAGACCGGTAGTACAAGCTTCCAACTGTCAGCCAGGTCAATTCTATCCTGATCCCTCCAACTGCAACAGCTATTACCAATGCGTGGTGGCAGGCGAAATAAGACAACAATTTTGTCCCGGAGGTTTACATTGGAATAATCAGAGTAAAAATTGTGATTGGCCGGCGTCGGCTCAATGCACGCCCAAAAAACAAAAACCTAGCTCGGCTGCGGCCCCTAACAAACCAAAGACCACTACCGCAGCTCCTCCTAAGAGAACAACCACAACCGGATCCACTTGGTCTACCAGCAGACCTTCCAAACCTATTGCTACCACACGCAAACCAGCCGCGACGACACACAGACCTTCGACCAGTTCCAAATGCAATGAGGGAGAATATTATACCCATCGCAATTGCGGTCAGTATTACATCTGCATCAATGGGGTACTGGTGCCCAATTCCTGTGGCGGCAACTTGCACTGGGATGGTATACGTAAAATCTGTGATTGGCCGGAAAATGTCAAGTGTGTGACCACTAAACGCTACTTACGCATTGTCCAATCCAAGTCTAATCCTGATGATCCTTGCAATGGCGAGGAACGTATACCCTATCCGGGAGACTGTTCGAAATATCTGTTCTGCCTATGGAATCGCTTGCAAGAAGCAGAATGTGGACCGGGTTTGCACTTCAATGCTGCCACAGGTGGCTGTGATTGGCCAACATCAGCCAAGTGCACGGCCGAGCAAGGACCCAGTGAGGGTTCTAACGACCTGAACCCCGTCAAACCAAAACCAGCTCCTACTACGGCCAAACCTATGACCACCACGAGTACCACCATGAGGCCCACCTATCCCACCGACAAACCCACGCTGCAACCCTTAGATGGCTACTACAAGGTGGTGTGCTACTTCACCAATTGGGCGTGGTATCGCAAGGGTGCCGGCAAATATACACCCGACCATATTGATACGGATCTGTGTACTCACGTTATCTACGGTTTCGCCGTCTTGGATTACTCGGAACTGGTGCTGCGTACCCATGATTCCTGGGCTGATATCGACAACAATTTCTATACGCGCGTCAGTGGTCTTAAGAGCAAGGGCGTTAAGGTCAGTTTAGCCTTGGGAGGCTGGAATGATTCATTGGGCGATAAATATAGTCGCTTGGTAAGAGATCCAGCGGCACGTGCCAAGTTTGTGAAACATGCTATTGCCTTTTTGGAAAAGTATGGCTTTGAAGGTCTCGACTTGGATTGGGAGTACCCAGTGTGCTGGCAGACGGATTGTACAAAAGGTATGGCCGATGAGAAGGAAGCTTTCACCGCTTGGGTAAAAGAGTTGTCGGAGGCTTTTAAACCTCGTGGTTTACTGCTGTCCACCGCGGTATCGCCCAGTAAAAAGATCATCGATGCGGGTTATGATGTACCCCAATTAGCGCGTTATTTCGATTGGATTGCTGTCATGACGTACGATTTCCATGGCCAATGGGATAAGAGAACAGGACACGTGGCACCGCTGTACTATCATCCCGATGATGAATTTGATTATTTCAATGCGGTGAGTAAAGTTGTAGGTGGAGCGAGTTTGAGTTTTTTTCAATTCCCCTCTTCTTTGTCTGTAGAACTACTCGCTGAACTACTGGATTGAAAAGGGCGCTCCTTCACGCAAAATTGTCATGGGCATGCCTCTGTATGGTCAATCGTTCACTTTGGAAAATACACGCAACAATGGTTTGAATGCCAAGGCTCCAGGACCTGGCAAAGCGGGAGAATTCACCAGAGCCGCTGGTTTCCTAGCCTATTATGAGGTATGTTATAAGAGCGGCTTTTCGAGAGAGGATTTTGTCTACTGTTTTCCTTCTCTTTGTTTGCCAGATTTGTGATCGCATTAAGCATCAGGGTTGGGAGGTGGTTCAAGACGAACAGGGTCGCATGGGTCCATTTGCACGCAAGGATAATCAATGGGTGTCGTTTGATGACAAGGCTATGATACGCAAGAAGTCCCAATTGGTTAGAGCTTTAGACTTGGGTGGCGGCATGGTATGGGCTTTAGATTTGGACGATTTCCGTAATCGCTGCGGTGAGGGTGTGCATCCCTTGTTGACGCAAATCCATGATGTCTTAAAGGATCCCCCCACGGGATATGAACCAACACGTAAGTTTGAACCTATATCTTCAAAGATTTTCTGGTATTTAATTGATTTCGTTTTTCTTCTAAGCTGGCTTAACCGCCATTGAATCGGAATCGGTAGAAGAGATGGTTAACTCTCAGGAAATAGTATATCCCAGTGAAATTGAAACGGTTCCCGGCGATGCGGCGGCAGCAGCAGCATCGATTGAAACTATACCAGATCCCAATGAGGATGTGGAACAAACCGATTTTGAAGTTTTGACACCTGGTCAAGAGTCCAACGAAGTTACCGGCACTTCCAACGACTTCAAGGTTGTCTGCTATTTCACCAATTGGGCTTGGTATCGTCAGGGCGGTGGCAAATTCTTGCCCGAAGACATAGATCCCGAACTTTGCACTCATATTGTATATGGCTTTGCTGTGTTGAATCGTGAAAAACTGACCATACAGCCCCATGACTCCTGGGCTGATTTGGACAATAAATTCTACGACCGTGTGGCTGCCTACCGCAGCAAGGGTATTAAGGTAACCGTAGCTATTGGCGGCTGGAATGACTCGGCTGGCGATAAGTATGCCCGTTTGGTGAGAAATGCTCAGGCTCGTGCTCGTTTCATACGTCATGTAATGGAGTTCATCGACAAGTACGGTTTTGATGGCTTGGATTTGGATTGGGAGTATCCAGTGTGTTGGCAGGTGGACTGCAAAAAGGGCACGGCTGACGAAAAGGAGGGTTTTACCGCCTTCGTTCGCGAACTGGCTGAAGCGTTCAAACCCAAAGGTCTTTTACTGTCCGCTGCTGTGTCGCCGAATAGAAAGGTGGTCGATGCTGGCTATGATGTTGCCCAGCTGACAAAATATTTCGACTGGATAGCTGTTATGGCTTACGATTATCATGGTCAATGGGATAAGAGAACAGGTCACGTGGCGCCAATGTACGACCATCCCGCAGGCACTGAAGGTTTCAATGCTAACTATTCGATCAACTATTGGTTGGAACGAGGTGCGGAACGCAAAAAGTTGATCATGGGCATGCCTATGTATGGTCAATCTTTCTCTTTGGCCCAAGCCAGTGACCACGAGCTAAACGCTGCCACCTATGGCGGTGGTGAAGCCGGCGAGGCTACCAGAGCTCGTGGCTTCTTGGCTTACTATGAAATCTGTACGTACATAAGGAAACGTGGCTGGAATGTAGTACGGGATCCACGCGGACGTATGGGACCCTATGCTTACTTGCGTGACCAATGGGTATCGTTTGACGATGCGCCCATGATACGTCACAAATCGGAATATGTTAAGGCTATGGGCTTGGGAGGTGCTATGATATGGGCCTTGGACTTGGATGACTTCAAAAACGATTGCGACTGTGAATCTTATCCTTTGCTGAAGACAATTAATCGAGTTTTGAGAAACTACCCGGGACCACATCCTAAATGTGCTTTGGAAACTAAGGACAAACTTATGAGTATGTGGGAGACAACATGATGTCAAATTATTATTTGTTTATCATGATATTATTCTTGCCATTTTTAGTTGCTGGCCAGGCTTCCACCTCAGCACCGGTGCCAGCTAAACCCAAGCCTACCATTAACACCAACGTGGTCAGTCAACAGATGCAGGCTAAGCCCACTAAACCGACTAAACCCACAGCTGCTCCCATGAAGGTGGAATGTTCAGGTAGGAACTATGCGCCCCACGCCAAGGATTGCAACAAGTATTATATCTGCCAATATGGAGAGCTGGTAGAACAAAGGTAAGTTTCCGTATTACATAATAACCTGTGGGTTTTTTTTTATATATTCCATCCCCCTTATCCAGATGTCCTTCTGGTTTGCATTGGAATGAAAACTACTGTGACTGGCCTCAGGCCTCAAAGTGCTCGGTGCGCGATGACCAGACCACCCAAAAACCAGTTATACACCGACCAAAACCCACCAAGGCTCCCACCACCAAGGCTCCTCCCAAGGCTACCAAGAAACCTGTACAAACGCCCATTAAGAAACCCGCCTCACGTCCTAAACCCACCGTACCGGCCGCTCCTCCATTGGGCAACAATGAAGACTACAAAGTGGTTTGTTACTTTACCAATTGGGCCTGGTATCGTCCGGGACAGGGTAAATATGTACCCGAAGACATTGATGGCAATCTCTGCACCCATATCGTATACGGCTTTGCTGTGCTCAACAGCAACGCGTTAACCATCAAGACCCACGATTCGTGGGCTGATATTGACAATAGATTCTACGAACGTGTGGTGGAATACAAAAACAAAGGAATACGCGTTACCGTGGCCATAGGAGGCTGGAATGATTCATTGGGCAGCAAATACGCCCGTCTGGTATTGGATCCTCAGGCCCGTCGTAAGTTCATCGAAAGTGTTTTGGCTTTCTGTGAGAAATATGGCTTTGAAGGTTTAGATTTGGATTGGGAGTATCCCGTGTGCTGGCAAGTGGATTGTACCAAGGGTTCAGCCAACGAAAAGGAGGGCTTTGCTTCCTTGGTTCGTGAGCTATCAGAGGCATTTAAGCCTAAGGGACTGCTGCTGTCTGCCGCTGTGTCGCCTAGCAAGAAAGTAATAGATGCCGGCTATGATGTGCCCAAATTGGCGCGCTACTTTGATTGGATTGCCGTCATGACTTATGACTTCCATGGCCATTGGGATAAACAAACGGGCCATGTGGCTCCTCTGTACTACGTGGAGGGTGATACTAATCCCTATTTCAATGGTAACTTCAGCATAAACTATTGGATCGAGAAGGGTACACCACCTCAAAAGTTGATCATGGGCATGCCTCTCTATGGGCAATCATTCTCTCTTGCGGATTCGGATGCCCGCAGTCTCAACGACAAAACTGTAGGTCCTGGACGTGCCGGCACTTATACCAGAGCTGGCGGTTTCCTGGCCTACTACGAGATCTGCGAACAAATCAGTAACGGCGGCTGGACGGTCATAAGAGATCCCGAAGGACGCATAGGCCCCTATGCTTACAGTGGCAATCAGTGGGTATCGTACGATGATGTCAACGACATACGACGCAAGTCTCAATTTGTGCGTAAACTACGCTTGGGTGGTGGTATGGTTTGGGCCTTGGATCTCGATGATTTCCGTGGCCGTTGCGGTTGTGGCAAACATCCGCTGTTGCGTACATTGAATCAAGAGTTGCGTGGCATTCCCGGTCAACGATCGAACGATTGTACGTAGGTGGATCGTAATGGGTTTCTCCTTCTTTTTAGTTAAGTAATGTGCCAGTATAACATATAACGATAATGTTAATAAGATAATAAGAATATTTACTAATACTTTAAACGAAAAAAACTCAGATTAGTGTGTAAGTAAAATGCTTTAGTTATATAAGGATGAATATACATATACTATGTAAATTAGACGAAAATCGAACTCGAACTTCGAATTGATTGAGAAAAATAAACATAAACAAATATAGATAATAATAATAAAAATATAATCTTTTGAATTAAAAATGGACTACAAAAACGGAGAGTGCATCGGGGAGAGAGGGAAAGAGAGAAAAGTCGCATGCGGGAGAGACTTGTCTTATAGAAAATTCTCTTGGTTGTTCGGCTAGAAATGAGCAAGAGAAGAATGATGAATCCAAAAGCATTTATGCTTTTATAATAAAAAAAATTATGAATTAGTAGCGTTATGCTATTATAACAAAAAAAAATTAATTGATGATAAAGGAGAAGGCACAGCAAAAGGCGCTGACGAGACATTGTGGTTAATGTCGAAATGACGTCATACGCCTAACCTGCTGTCAACATAATACATTTCACAAACTGTTGATTTAAAACCTATTGGCAATAATAAATAATTGCCAATAGAACTGATCTCAAACCGAACTATGACAATATCATAATTCTTTACAGATCAACAATAAATAAAATCAAGAACGATGAATACACTGAAGGTACACAGAACGGGGTGGGCACTTTGTCAACAACAAAACTCTTGTGCAATTGTGTCCGATGGACATATGCATAGGCAAGTGCTTGTGTGTGTATTATGTTGGCATGTTGTGCGCTTCGAGGATGCTTTCTTCGCACCGTTGGGAGAAGTTCTCATTAACTTTGAGATGCTTTCTTCCCTTAAGGTTTGTGATGATAGAGGAGAAGGCACAGCAAAGGGCGCTGACGAGACATTGTGGTTAATGTCGAAATGACGTCATACGCCTAACCTGCTGTCAACATAATACATTTCACAACCTCTTGATTTAAAACCTATTGGCAATAATAAATAATTGCCAATAGAACTGATCTCAAACCGAACTATGACAATATCAAAAAAAAATTAATGTCGAAAAAAGTTATGGAAGACCCTTTTTATATATTAACAGTTGTTTTAGAAGATATTATCCATATCCGTAAAGACTTTCTGGTGATTAATTTTTATCCGTTATAAAATTTCCTATTCTAAGCAGTCAGGGAAAGGAATATCAAGGGAGAGTAATTTCGAATATTCGAAGTCAGCTGTTTTGTTTTAACTAAAAAGTTTGAAGAAAAAATCAAAAAGGTTTACGAATAACCATTGCATGTTTAGTGCAATAAAAGTACTTTTTGAAATGTACAGTAAAAGTACTTTTCGGTACAAAAAAAATTACCTTTTTTCGCAATAAAAGTACTTTTTGGTGCACTAAATGTACTTTTTGGTACAATAAAGGTACTTTTTGGTACAATTAGAGCATTTTTAGCATAATAGACTGGTATATGGAAAGTACTTTTTAGTGCACTCAATGTACTTTTTGGTACATAAAATTTACTTTTTATACTAGAAAGGTATTTTTTGGTACAATAATAGTACTTTTTAGCATAATGAAAGTACTTTTCGGTACAATAAAAGTACTTTTAGTTACAATAAATGTACTTTCTGGTACAATAAATATACATTTTGGTACAATAAAAGTACTTTATAGAACAATAAAAATAATATTTGAAAAGTACAGTAAACGTACTTTTCAGTACAAAAAAATTAACTTTTTGACACAGTAAAAGTACTTTCTGGTACCTTGAAAGTACATTTTAGTGCACTTAATGTACTTTTTGGTACAATAAAATAACTTTAAGGTACAATAAATGAAATGTTTGGTACAATAAATTTACTTTTTGGTACAATGAGAGTACTCTTTAGCATAATGAATGTACTTTTTGGTACAATAAAAGTACTTTTAGTTACAATAAATGTACATTTTGGTACAACAAATGTACATTTTAGTAGAATAAATGTTCATATGTTATTAGTACAATAAAAGTAATTTATGGTACAATAAATGTAAATTTTAGTACAACAAAAAAACTTAATGGTAGAACAAAAGTAATATTTGGCACAATAAATGTACTTTTTGGCACAATGACATTAGTTTTTGGTAAATAATGTACTTTTGGCGCAAAAACGATACTTTTTGCTGCAATAAGTTTACTTTTTGGAGCAATAAAACTATTTTTGGTACCGCCAAAGTACTTTGTAATAAAAAATTTGTACTTTGTGGTACGACGAAAATACTTTGTGGTACAATGCAATTTTTGGTATGTTAAAAGTATTTTGTGGCCCAATAAATGTACTTTAATTGTACCACAAAATACTTTTTGGCACACTAAATGCGCTTCTTGGCATAAAATGTACTTTTTGGTACAATAAAAGTACATTTTGGAATATTAAATGTATTTTTTGGTGCAATAAATGTACATTCTGGTTTAAATGTAATGAATGTAATTTTTTATAAAATAAAATCACTTTTAGTTACAATAAATTTACTTTTTGGTACATTAAATGGTTTATGTTGCTACATTAGAAATACTTTGTGGAGCAAAAATTTAATTTTTGTACAATATATGTACTTTTTGGTACAATAAAAAAACTTTTTGGAACAATAAATGTACCACAAGTAATTTTTCCAAAATCAAAAATATGTACTTCTTAATTACATTATTTATTATTCTTCAAAGTCAGTAAAGTTTTAATTCGAATGTCATTGTAATCCTTAACGTTAGTGAAATGAACATTATACTCGTAGTACTTTTCCTTTGTTCTTCATATAGCTTTGTGGCCACTTTATTCGGAACACAATTTGCTGCTGCTTTTACTCTTTCGTATTTCATAAACAACCGCTCATTTCACTGCACTGCGTGCGCTCTGAGAGTGTGTGTATTTACTATATTCGAATTCGAACTTCATACGTAGAGAGGAAAGTTATTCGGTGCCATTTAATTGGCATATACTGTATTTATTTATTTTGTACATTATTCGTGAGTTCGTTTGAAATATTCAAACGAATAAGACGTATAAAAAAAAAAAAAAAAAAAAAAAAAAAAAAAAAAAATATATATAAATAATTATCAAATATTGAAAATATTGAAAAAATAAATAAATATATATCTATTTCGCCTTCAATGGAAAAAACCGTCATAAAGAACAGATCCTGGACAAAAACACATCCGTAATAAAGGCGCAACATATGGAAAAGAATCTCCCCACGGAAAATTCCAAGGACGCTCGCTCTAATGTCAGAATTTTATCAAATGTTCAGGATGAAGAATGCTCAGCGGACAGAATCAAGAAACAGAGGGAAACATTTCAAATTGCAGGAGAAAAGGCTAAGGAATTTGAGGAAATACTACAGCGGAATTATTTGGCTGCAACAAAGGGAACCAATGTAACGGAAATGGACACAGAGGACACAGAAGCAACTATCAACAATTCACAACTTCAACATACAAAAGGAAAAAGGAAGCGGAAAAACGTAGATATAGTTGATTTATCATTAGTTAGCACACAACACATTAGGGATGACACATCGGACACTACATCACAAAACAGATTTCAAATTTTAGGAGATTTAATTATAGAAGAAGGTCAGGATATTCCTATGGTAGAAAAGAATAAGAACACGAACAAGTCAAAGAAAACGTTTTGCCCTCCCATATTTTTAAATAATGTAAATATACCTCATTTGATTCAACAACTCAACGCAAAAAATATTACATTTAAAATTGTTAATAAAAACAAATGGAAGAGCAAATTATATCTTAAAGAATCATCAGTTCATTCGGAAATGATGACTATTTTAAGAAACGGAAATATAGATTCTTATTCTTACACACCTAAAGATTTAAAAAAGTCATCATTAGTTATTCGAGGCTTACACCATAAGACAGAGTTAGAGGAGATTAGGGCAGATTTAGAGAAACACATCCCCAACACTGTTGAAATGGTATCTAAATTCAAAACGGATTATAGCAGGAAACATAATATAGATACAGGACTATTTTTAGTAACTTTACGTCCGGGAAAATCTATTAGGGATTTAAGTCCAATTCATATTATTTTGAATCAGGGTATATCATGGGAACATCCCAAGATGAATTCGAAAATTCCACAATGTTGGCGTTGCCAACAGTGGGGCCATATGTCGAAAAATTGTAACAAACCTTATGTTTGTGTGAAATGCGACGAGAAACATCTTCCGGGAAAATGTTCATTTGTTTCAAGTGAAGACAACCTTCCTTATTGCGCTAACTGCGGAGAAAGGGGTCATCCTGCGAGCTATAGGGGCTGTAAGGTATATACTTCTATTTTACGGAGAAACGAGAAACTTAAAGAACAGGCATTATTTAGGAAGCAACAAGCTTCATCAAAAGTTATAGACACAGTCCAAAGTTACGGTTTCACAATTCCAGGTCAATCGTTTGCTAGTTTATTTCAAAATTCACCGGAACTAAAAAAAAAATCGGAGTTACCTCCTATTATAGTGGAGTTTTTAAAAATTGCTAACACTATTTGCAACACACAAACTCTTGAAGAAAGAATAGAAAATTTTGTAAAATCATATAAGGTATTGTCGAAAGAAGATGCTGTTGCCCAATGTTTGAAGCTTATAGATGAAGTTAAACAAAAATATGGCCCGTAATCACTTTACTTTTTTGACTTTTAACGTAAGGTCTCTAAGAGAATCGAGTAGAAGAATAGAACTTCTCAACATCTTAAGGAATAATGAAATTGATATTGCTTTTATTCAAGAAACACACTTACGGGATATTCATCGTGTTCATTTGGACAATTACTTTTTTATAAGAAATGATAATTTACAGGGAATTGGTATGGCAATTCATAAATTCTTTAAATTTCAAATTGTAAAAATTCCAAACTTTAATCTTCCAAACATAACGGTTGAAATAGAAATTTCTGACAATGGAATTAACAAAAAGTTTCTCATTTCTTCATTGTACTTTCCTTGCAACTCTCTGCGAAACGATATTCATGACGGATTGTCATCAATATACCGATTTTCCATGAACTACCATGGTGTTATCCTTGGGGGTGACCTTAATTCTAAACATATCTCTTGGGGAGATTCTATAAATAATATGAATGGCTCTGCTCTTTTTGACTGGCTCCAAATGTTCCCTTTAGAATTTGTAAGGATTTCAGATCGAACACCTTCCTTCCCAAATGGCTCATCGTTTCTTGATCATTTTATTGTAAGTTCAAACTTGATTAATCTTGACTCCTTAAATGTTGATGTAGCTAGTTTACCAACATTTTCTGATCACTTTCCCCTTAAATTGCATATAAAACTTCCAAATTTCGACATCATTACACGATCTGCACAAACTTTTAGATCATTTAAACGCACCAATTGGAATGATTACAAGCAAGATATTATTTTATCATTATTGGAAGATTACCCAGATGCCGAGGCAAATCTATCCAATACTGATATTGACTTGTATATTGACAAATTTACGGAAAGGATTATACAGGCAAACTTATCACATTCTGATTCAATTGAATTAGGAGGGAAATATTTCAATGTTTCACAGAACATCAGAAACTTATATAAAGTTAAGTACAGATGGCAAAGGGAAATGAAAAATATATTCAGTAGAACGTTAAATCGATTCGATTCGCAATATTTACTGTTATCCAAACAAATTCAATTACTGAACATCATTATTAAAGAGCTAGTTCAAATCGAACAACAAAATAATTTCAATAGAAGGTTGCGAAATATTAAACCAGGGCCTAGGGCTCATAATTCAATTTATAAAATCTTAAATTACAAAAAAAAAAGTCAGTTGAAAAAATTATCAGTCGATGGTTCCGTAATCTCGGACAAATCCGTATGTCTGGAAAAGCTGCGGGACTACTTTTCTAACATATATAGAGACTTTCCAATTGGTGATATAGAGAGAATTAATCAGACTATCTCTGAATATATTTCTTGTGTTCCTAATAATATTATTGTATTTAACTCACAAAATACCGCGCTTAACTTGAATAATTATCCCAATTTGGTTCAATTATCAGATTTGGATAATATTGTTGCTAATACAAACAACAAAAAATCATATGGACTGGATAACATCTCAAATTACATTATAAGGAAGCTGCCCGCGAAAGCACTTGAGTATTTGTTGATAATATTTAACAATTGTATAAGCAATTCATACTTCCCTAAGACTTGGAAGATTTCGAAAATAGTTCCAATTAGGAAAAAAGCTGGCAATTACGACATAAATAATTTGAGGCCCATTTCCTTACTATCCAATTTGGGTAAACTATTTGAGAACGTAATTAGAATTAAAATGGATATGAATATGAATTGTTCTTACATATCGGATTATCAATTTGGGTTTAAAAGAAGACATTCGACCACAGATGCTCTTCTGAAATTTCACAGCGATATCATCTGCAATTTGCGCATAAAACAATGCACAGTTGCAATTTCTTTGGACATTGAAAAAGCTTTTGATCATGCTTCTCACGGCGGCATTCTCTTCAAGATGATTCGATTGGGTTTTAGTCCAAGTATAGTTAAATTATTTCATAGTTTCTTTTCAAACCGATCGTTTTGTATACAATTTGACGATCTTTTTTCAAATCTTGGAAGTGTCTACACCGGTGTTCCTCAGGGGTCTATTTTGGCTCCACATTTATACAATATATTTATGAATGACTTCCCTCACATTGATGATAATTCCTGCGGTTTACTTTACGCGGATGACTCTCTTCTTTACTCACATAACGAATCTCCCATTTTAGCTTTAAATAACGTTAAACACCATTTAACGAAAGTAAGGAGATTTTATGAGACTTGGGGAATCAAAATTAATATTTCCAAATCTGAAGCCATATGTATTAGAAATGCCTCCGGAAAATGCAGGTCATTTGTTGTTCCTGAGAGTAAAAGATTAAAATTAACTATTGACGGCACGGAAATTCCTTTCAAAAACAGTTTTAAATACTTAGGCATTCAATTCGACAAATTAATGAAGTTTAATAAACATGCACGTTGCGTGATGAACAAAGCGTACAGGATATTAAATACATTTTCAAGGATTCTTATAAATAAAAATTTACCCAAAAATACTAAATTACTTTTATATAAGACAAGTATTAGACCAATATTCCTTTACGGATTCCCAATTTGGTTTAGCATTTCCCCAATAATAATGAAAGAAATGGGTATATTAGAGAGAAAAATTTTGCGTCATTGCGTAGGGAAATACTTTGAATCAGAGTATAAACGGTACTCAAATAATGTAATTTATAGAGAGTCGCGAATAACCCCGATAGGTTTATATGTCTGCGATATTTTAAATAGATTCATTTCTAGACTTCGCGATCACCCGAATCAAATAATTGTTGATATTTATAATAGGCAACACCATAATAGTTGGACGAATACGAACTACTTATCACCAATTGGATTCGTCAACGAAAATCCTCCAAATTTTAATCCAAATGTGAATATTTGTCACAATTTTTATTCAAATTCAACAGCGGGTACCCATAGAGGTTGATACCAAAATTTTTCCATTTGTTTTTATACGTCCAAATATAACTTTTAAGTTTAATTTGTTCATTTTATATATATTTTTATACCTACATTTATTTTTATACTATATTTATTTATATTCGAGATAATACAAACTCTCACGCTACTGTAGTCCCGGGAGCAAGGACGTTTCTCATTCATATATTTTGTTTTAAAACATAATTTTACACTAAACCTGCAAAGTATGTAACTGTTTATAAATTTAATGTTTTTAGGATAATACACTAATCTTAAATATTGTCTTTTAAAACGATTCAAAATCATTCATTGTACTTCAAAAGGCTCAATAAAATTTGTAATTTGTAATTTGTAATTTGTACATTATTCGTACAATTTAGGAATTATTTTTTAATCTTTTGTGTAAATTTTATTAAAGTTTCAATGGTATTTTTGATTATAAAAATTGCTTTAAATATTGATGGTTAGGTTTTTCTTAAAAACGAAAGATGAAATAATAGTTATTTGTCATTTATATTTGTCAAGATGTTTATTAGTAAGTCTTCTAAGATTTATCTAATAAAAGCCATAAATCGCCATGCCAACTTCGTGGTTTTTGGTAATTAATTAAAAGCTTTCATTGCCTATTATTCAAACAGATTTAATTCAAGGGCTGTACAACAACGGTTCCATTAGTTTCTCCAATTAATAACAGTATGGCATCTTCCCCACTTCTTGTGTTATTATACATCAAACGTACGAAAGCTGAGTGTTATAGAATACCCCTTCTTAAATTGCGTTCACTCAATGTGGCATCTCCCATGTACTAATCATCTGTAATTTGTCCAAGATGTATCAATTATAAGGTGGTGTTAACATGTCAGCTGATTTCAGCATATATATTTTTTAGTGTGTCATAAGCTGTCAAATGCATATATTTGCTGCCGAAATTTTGACAGCTTATGACTCGAAAACATGAATTTGCTGCAGTTGTTGTGCTGTTGTTGTAATGATGCCACCACCTTATAGTGGATACATCTTGAATTTGTCGTAGAAATTTCTAAACAGAACAAACACGCACACCCTCAGCCAAAGTGCCGCAATTTTCATGATTCTCTTCTCGTTTGCATTTACACATCGCAATTCTGTTTGAGCAATGCTTATTTGCATTTTTCATGCTTCTTTGCATTTTTAGTAATGAAAACACAAATTTAAGATAATTAATTGCAAAGTAAACTTTTTGTGGAATCAAAAAATTGAAAACAGTGCCTCTGCCCGTAGACCTGCAATTCAGCCATGAGCTTTTCCAAACAACAATGTATGTATGTAATTACCTTCACGTTGTCTCCGTTTACTCGGACATGATTTTTCAGAAAGTTAAGTTGCTCGAAACACCAAAGTCTCGGTACATAAACTTCATCTCTTCCATATTTCTTGGAGTGATTTCCCTTTCGCAGTTCATTCGTATACTGCGTTCGCAGATTTCTCCATTTCTTTTTTAAATCTTCCAATGTGACTTGACTCATGCCTTCCTGCATTTGCTTTAGAATTTTTTGGAACGCCTGTGTCTTTTTCTTCCTGTCAAGATACTCTACACTTTTGACAAAGTACAAACAGGAATGCTGTTGCATGCACATAATTAACTTTTCTATCTGTTTTCTTTGCCATTTAACAGGCATTTTAATGTTTTTGTTTACAATTTTATTATAACTTTCGAACACAACGAACAGAGGAACACGATTAAATGTTAAAATATTCGAAAGCCAACAATAACACACAATGCAATTTTAATTGCCGCAACTCACCGAGTTCGTTGGGGAGCGAGGTAAGGAGAATGGAAAGGGGGAATAAATTGCCGTGTACATTGGCAATTCGTTTTGAGTTTGCTTCATAGAGAGGAAAGCGAGAGAGAGAGAGAGAGAGAGAGCGACCAACTCGTTTTTCTGTTTTGAGGGGAAAAAGTGCGAAAAGAAGAAGCATTTTGCATGTGTTTGTAAGAGGCGATTTCACGATGCAATTCATTACATGCAATGTTGCGTGCAACTATTGTTTGTAGGCAAACGGTGTAGAGGAGCAAGAGGGGTAGCAAAAATTGCACGGTTTTCGTTTTTCAAGACATTTTTTGACATTTCTTTTTGCTATCGTTCGTATTCTTGTTAATTTGTTTTATTCGTATTCGGCTTCTAAAGTGTTTGTATCGTGTGTTAGGAGCATTTTTGAGAATAATTTATGTTATATTTTAAGAAATTGTGAAGATAACGTCAAGGAGATATTCCTTTATTATTTCTTTAATACAATCTTCCATTTATATTTTTGTAATTGCTTAAACACCTTTTTTATTTTAAATTATTACGAATAAATTAAATTTCAACGAATGAACAACTAAAGAAAATTAGCAAAATAAACGTCAAAAAATTGCATGCAAAAACTCCTCGTGTAAATGTTCATGAAAAGAAGAATGACTGAGAATAAAAAGAGTTTTTGGTACAATAAATGTACTTCTTTGCTATTATAAAAGTACTTTTTGGTTCAACATAAATACTTTTTGGTAAAAATAAAGTACTTTATGGTAGTATAAAAGTACTTTGTGGTACATCAAACGTACTTTTTGGTGCAAAAAAAGTACTTTTATTGTACCAATAAGTAATATTTGTTTTTTTTTGGTACAATAAAAGTACTTCCTGGTTCAATAAAAATACATGTTGGAGAATAAAAGTACTCTTTTACAATAAAAGTACTTATTGGTACTATAAAAATACTTTGTGGTGCATCAAATGTACTTTTTGGAATAACAGAAGTACTTCTTAGTACAGAAAAAGTACTTTTTTGTACAGAAAAATTGCTTTTTAGTACAGAAAACGTACTTTTGGCACAATTGTTTTACTTTTTGATACAATAAAAGAATTTTTTTTACAGCAAAAGTACATTTTGTGGAACAAAAATAGTCTATTTTGATACAATATGAGTACTTTGTGGCACAATAAAAGTAGTTTTGGTACAACAAAAGTACTTTGTGGTGTAATAAAAGTTTTACTTGGTACAATAAAGTACTTTTTAGTACCATGAAAGTATTTGATGGTACATTAAATGTATTCTTTGGTACAATAAATATATAGCTATTGTTGCAATGAAAGTACTTTTGGTAAAATAAAAAAACTTTTTAGTACAATTAAATTATTTTTTAAAAGTACATTTGTTTAATGAAAATTCTTTGTGGTACATCAAAATTATTTTTTGGTGCAACAAAAGTACTTTTCGTTACAAAAAATTAGCTTTTTGGTAAATATTATTGAACTTTTTGATGCAATAATTAAAAATTTTGTGCAATAAAAGTAGATTTTGTACATTAAAAGTACATTTTGTGTAATAAAATTACATTTTGCACAATAAATGTATTTTTTTGTAAAATAAATGTACATTGTGTCACAATTGAAGTACTATTGGAACAAGAAAAGTAATTTTTGGTACAATAAAAGTAGTTTTTGGTACAACAAAAGTACTTTGCGGTGTAATAAAAGTGCTACATGGTACAATAAAAGTACTTGATGGCACATTAAATGTACTATTTGGTACAATCAATATACCTTTTGTGGCAATAAAAGTACTGTTGGTAAAATAATTGACCTTTTTGGTACAATAAAAGTACTTTCTGGTTCAATAAAAGTACATGTTGTATAACGAAAGAACTTTTTTGCACAATAAATTTATTTTTTGGTAACATAAATGTACATTGTGTCACAATTAAAGATCTTTATGGCACAATAAAAGTACTTTTTGGTGAAAAACCTCCTTTGGGATATTTATTATTATTTCGGATATTATGTATAATCATTAAAAGCTTTAATTTCCCATAATTCAAATTGAGCTATAAATAATAACGGTGACATTTGCCTACCCCAACAAAAACCAATGTAGCCAACTACTTGTTATTGCCCAACATCTATACAAAAGCTGATTGTTATCAAATGCATTCAACAAATGTGGCATCTCCCGCGACCAAATCATCTGGAATTTGTCAACATCAGCCGTACACATGAACAAACAAACACACACACACCCACAGACAAGTTGAAGGTGGAGTAAATTTTTACGTGTTTTTAGTTATCAATGACGCGAGCTAAGCTGGAAGACATCAGCAAAAACGGACTACGGTTCCCAAAAAGCTTATCGTGTAAAGTTGAGTGAATAGCAAAAGGCAAATACCGTGCAGCTAAGCTTTTACGAGATACGAATTGGTATCCACCATCCAGTTAAAAAACGTAACAAAACGACGAAACATTCGCGACGACAACGACGTAATCCAAAGAACGGACGGGAACTATTTTGTTTTCAGTGCGATTTAAGACTCCGGGAATAAAGGGACTACGGTCACAAAGTAAGCGGAAGACTAACTCACGGTTAAGACGGCAGTGTTTTATTGTATGACCTGAAGTAGTGTGCCCGAATTACGCGCGGTCTTATTGGATACACTAAAAAAATCATAATACCAAAGAAATCGAAAAATATTAAGAATTCCCCACGAAACCTATAACAGCAACAACGATCTCTGTGAGAAATGTCAAAACAATTGTGACGTCAGAGTTTGTTTTGGTAACATTTTTAAAGTTGTGAGAGCCAGTTTATAACTACAACAAACAAACTACATCCAGTTTTAACCAAATTCATATCAAGTTCAACCAAGATGTATTAATACAGGTGGCGTTAACTGCCAGCTGGTTTTAACTTTTTTTCTGATTTTGGTGCCTCTGCACTGTCAACTTACATATACTCGCCGAGTTGCGCCTTTCAGTTGTCAAAATTTTGTATGGAGATTTTGACACTAGAGAGGAACTACACAAAATAAATTGCCTGTGGTTGTTGCAATGCCAAATTTGTTGTACAGATAACTTCACCTTTATTAATACATCTTGAGTTCAACACTTGTTTTGGTTGCGGCGTCAGTGGCATTCTGAAGTGAATCTAAACGGTTAACTATATAAATTTTAGCTCTTGTTCAAGTTTCATTTAATTCAACTCAAGAAAAATGCATAAATCACAAAAAGTCCTTAGCCAAATTGGCCGAACTTTGCTAAAACAACAACATCAGCAGCAACAATTCAATATACATGTGCAACAGCAGCAACTACAATTTCACACACTGTTGACATTAACATGCGGCCCTCCTACCCCACCAACAACATCATCATTATCATACGCAACAGTGCCAGAAAATAATCTACCCATAAGCAGCAGAAGATCTCGTCTGCTGTCGTTAACAATTCCCGCCCAAGCATATTCCAAGTTTACTGCCGCCCGTGAGCCTTTGCCACTGGGCTCCCATCCCCTGTGTGAAGAAAGGGCTTTGGATCTGATATCAAATCTTAAGGAGACCGAATTGGCTGCCATAAAATTGGCTTTGAAAAAGTATGATGCCAAAAAACAAAAAGAAGGCTTTGAAGGTAAGTCCACCACCAGCACTATTAAGATGATGAAAATGATATATTTTAATGTAAAACTTATCACTGCTTTGTGTTGTGTGTATGTACACAAAAAAAAACGGCGGTAACATCTGTAGTTAATAAGAAGGTGGAGTCGACCACCCCTGTCACATTTCATTTGTACGATATCTTATTTCAGCTTTCGAGTGATTGATGTAAATCATCGTTGTTTCCTTTGATGTTTTTGTTTCCTGTGTCGGGATATTCAGTGTGTGTGTGTGTTATGTTAACAGATATATTTATCTATTCTTGGCATTTCCCACTTTTATTGTCTGGCACTCACTTGCGGCACACACACCGCGCACAGCAATAGCGCACGCTGTTTTGACCCAGTCACACATTGTATTAAGTTAACCTAGTCCTGTAATTTGATATTTTCTAACACTTAGCAATCACACAGGCACACACACGTACTTACTCTTCCACAATCCGAAATCAGTAAACAAAATGTACAGAAAGATTGAATGGATGTGCGAGGGAAATGAAGAGGAGTTTGATTGGCATTGAAAACTTTGTTCAAATTCGGAATGATGTCAAATCATAAACTAATAGCTCTATTTGCAAAGTAATACGGCATACAAATTATGGTGAATATATTTGATTCGATATGAAATTCTAATATTTATATAGAAATATGAGATGTAAATGCAACGAAATTGCTAAAACAGAAAATTTTTGTTTTAAAATATTATGTATACTTAAAGTTTGTTCTTAAAAAAATATATACAATACTCTATTATTTAACATCGAATTTCGTATTAATAGTAAATTAATAAAAAGACAAAAAAGCAGTAATTGGGATATCGCCAAATCGTTTCCGATATAAACGCGTTCAAAGTTGTAAATTTACTCCTAACATGTACAGAATAGAGGAAATAAAAAAGCTCTTAAGCGAAGTATATAAAAGATATTATTATGATATTTTAAACAACATGAAGTATGATATAACAAACAATTCCACATTATTTACTTGAAAATATATTAATTTATATTATTTATATTAATTGAGTGTTTATGATTTAAGGTATTAAAATCCAACAAAGCTGGGGCAAGAATATGCACTATTCTCTTTAAACTAATTTGAAGTGTTAATAAGATAATAACACTGTACGAAAAAGGCGATAATTTTCTTATTAAACCAATTTGAAGTGTCTATTAGATAATAACACCGTGCGAAAAAGGCGATAATTTTCCATAACACTGTTAATCATTCAATACATTTATTTTTATGATTACTTTATGTTCCCTTAATTGATAAATATGAATATTTTCAGTAATTATATAAAATGCATTAGATTGTGAAATTAAATCGATTTAAAAACCATTAAAAAAACACACACAGCATATGTGGTCTGGCATAGTAGAACAGGCCATGGACAATTATTTAAGAAAATGGTAAAATATTACTTTCAAAAAGTTTACCCACAAAACACCGTAAACTTTGGATATCAGATTTTTTATTTTTATTGTATTTATTGATCTAAAAAACGCAAATCTGTATTTAAAATTTGCTGCGAGGGGATGGAATCCGCTGTGTAATTATAAAAATACAAAAAAGTAAGAAAAATTTGAAAAAATTTTGAATTTGTATCTATTTTTTTTATTTGGAAGATTGAAGAAAATCGTTTTGTGGGTGAAGTTTTTATTCCAAAATGACTAGAAATAATGTTTTTCGTAAATAACACAACATTCGCCATCGCGTGGTGCAAGGGCCAAGATTTGGTTATAGCCCGAATATGCATATATGTTGTACATTTTTTTGAACTTTTGCCGTGACCGCCCCATAGGTGATAGTAATCGAAATCGAATTCAATTTTCTACAGTAGAATACTTAAGGGTAGACAATTATTAGAAAAATGCCCTACATCGTGAGTGAATTTTTGCAATTAGTGGGTTTAAAAACGTTTAAAAAATCTTCCAGCTTATCTTGATGTTATAATTTTTAACCGTGAATATCTTCCGACCTAACGATTTTCGCAATAAAACTTACCTCTTAAGTCCGGGTTTATTCAGAAACCCGTTAATTTTTAGTAATTGGAATCTTATAAGCAATACCAAGTATTTTGTCGCTGTGTCGACTAAATCAGTTATGTGTAATTTTTCGAATATTTTTATTTAAATCTTTTTTTGAACCTTTGGTCGTCCATCGACTCTTAAATCGCTTTCGCCGTATATTGATTGGTTTGGATGTTACCATGGTCAGTAAAGAGCAAAATATATGAGAAATGTTCCAAAATGATCAATATTTTCTGCTCTCCAGAAAAGTAGTTGAAAAACACGACTATTCGTGAGGCATTTTAAACCCAAAATTCCTTAATCTGTATAGTAGCTTGCTTCCTTTGTATTCAACTGAATATAAATTAATTATAAAAACCTAACCTTTTAATTAAGTACTATTTTAAGTCTTCCACTTTTAAAGCTACTCTATAATTTGAATACAATAAAAAAAATTTCAAAATTATATCGTAAAATACCATACCGATGAAATTTAAGGATAAAACCCGCCCTTTTTTAATTCCACATTCGGCGCTTTTTTCTCCCATTTTTTTAAATCAATTTCCTCAGAAATTCTCCGAAATTTTCCTTAGAGAATTATAAAACAATAGATAACAATTAAGAAAAGTATTAAAAAAAACATAAAGTAGTCGTGATTTGACCTCCAGCTCAGATCATACATTTTTTCGAACACAAGAATTGATGTTCTGAGCAACTATATGTTTTTGGGTTGCTGAAAGTGAATCTCAAGTCTATTCAATCACTTTAACGTCTGATTTTTTACATGACTTCAAAATGCATAAAAATTTTACCCAAAAGTTTGGACTTTTTGAGGTTATGTCAAAAACTTAACGTGTTGTCGACTTTCGCATTTCTTTTAAAAAGTAGCCAAAATTTATAAAAATTAAAAAAAAAATATTTATCATTTCTTATAAAATAATGACGCAAAAAATTAATTCTTAAAAAAATATTTTTTTAAAAAAATACTTTTTTTATTTAAGAAATTTATTGTTCGAATTTATCACCCATAAAAAAAACATTAATTTGACAACTTTTCTTTCCAATACCTCGACTGGTCCCCTGAAATTTTACCAATTTTTTCTCTAACTTAAATATTGTACCATAATAATGAAGACTGCACGATTTTTTCTAAATTTGAAAATTTTAAAAATTAAATTTTTGAATTGATGCTTCATTTTCAAGTCGTTTAATGTTTTTGAAATTAATTTTTATTATTGGACAAAGTTTCATTCGATAGAAAATTTAATAGAAATATAGAAAGTATGGAAGCCATAAGTGATTTTTTCTTAGTTTCTTCCATCCAACATTATATAAACATCTATTATTTAAATCCCCTGCGCCTTATTAGTTTCACAGGAGCTAACTGGCAACTATTACTAACAATTTTTACAGAAGCTCACATAATTTATGAAAGAGAAATAAGTAGTATTTCAATGTTTTCCAAATGATTTTTTTGACATTAAAATTTAAAAAATCATTAAGTCTGTCTTTGTCTTTTGAGCCTTTGATAATAATGCACCTTTGTAACCCTGCAGGTTAACCTTATAAGATACTCACACGCATATGCTATGACACATTTTCAGTATTGTTTATTTACATATCTCACATTACTGTTACACTCACCTCTCATTGTTATTTTTGTTGCTATTATACCACATCATATGTTTGTAATAATTGTCAATTCAACTGACGCGTTTGTCAAAGGGACTCACTCGCACTCTCACGTACCACCGCAATGACAGTCGGCTCGGCTCATTGACCATCGCGTTGCAGTAAATCTATGGAGCGATGGGTGGTTGTTGCCACCCTTTTATTTGGACTGTCTGAGTAATTGACAACAGGATATAATCTAACAATTTATTACGTTCGTATTGTCACGTCATTGAAGTCCTATAAAGTTCTTCGTAAATCTCTTAAGAGACAATGTAATAACGGGGCGTGAACAAAAGAGATTTATGGTGACAACTGCGGTCATTCAAGAAGAAGTAACATGTGAATCATAACCAAGTGATTCCATTTAGGAGGGGGTAATTAAAATAAACTAAAAGTAGGTATATGTTATTAAAAAAAATATACATTGGAGATTTTGTAAGTAAGTAATTTCCAAAAAAAACTATTTTTTTTCAAATTTTTCAAATTTTTTTATTAATTTTCTTGGTTACGAATATACACGTTTTGCTTCAAGCATACTGAAAGTTATAATAATTTTATTTTGAATAATACCTCAAGCTGCAATATATGTATAACTTCTTCTTCTTGGCTCAAACTTAACAACTTTTAAAACTTCTTACAGCTGCAAGCAATTCCCTTGCCAATTACAAATTGCTATTAACTGCTCCCTCTACAGACTTTTCACTTTAGTTGTGACCCATCCTTCTATAAAGAAAAAGTAAACATTACAAATACATATTATTATTCTACCTCAACTTAAACCTCTATCCCAATGTCCTTTCCTTTCTCTTACAAATTATTGTTTTATTTTCTCTTGCTGTCTATTTATCCTCTTTTATATTAAATTAACTTACCTACATATCTCTTCACCCCACATATCCTCCTCGGGTCGTCTATTGAATGAATGTAAACAACAACAAACAAAAAAAATCAATGATCTCTTTGGTCCCTTTAGTGTTGTTGTCTTCATGTCCTACAATTAAATTTCCACAATTACCGCAAACCAAAATGAAAGAAAACCCTTACAGAAAAGTTATAACAGAAAGGGCAAATAAATGGCCAAAAATACAAATAAAGCAGTGGACATGTACCGACATGTCAACACCAGAGTAATAAAGGCAAAAGAATCACTGGTCGTACTAAAAGTATATTTGTACACAAATTGCTATTAAAAAGGGAAGGAAACCACTGAGAGAGATGGAAAGGAAGTAAGAAGTAATACAAAATAGTTTAAATCATAGGTAGGATTGTAAATTGATAGAAGCGAAAACGTTTAAATGGAGTGTTCCAGCATTTAGGATGTAATAGTATGCGTGGACAGGCACATAAAATAAAGTTGATGTTTTGAGCTCGAGATCAGACCATGACTACTTTATGTTTTTGGGGGTCACTGAAACCGAATTTAAAGTCTAATTTTAGCTATCAGGTCATGTTTTTGACGTAACCTTAATAAACATCAAAGTTTGCACAAACATCAAAATTCAAGC
The DNA here is from genome assembly GCA_964034835.1 of Muscina levida. NCBI lineage: Eukaryota > Metazoa > Arthropoda > Insecta > Diptera > Muscidae > Muscina > Muscina levida. The sequence goes on along the minus strand of OZ035881.1, from coordinate 8,463,460 downwards.
CAAAAATTTGGATTTGTTACTGGAATCTCTAATACGAGTAGAGAGCAAAGCAAAAATATTAATTTACTTTGATACAGTAAAAATAATTTTCGGCACAATTAAAAAATTATTTGGTACAATAAAAGTATTTATTACTACATTTACGGCCCTATTCTTATAATTTGGTTACAAAAATTTGTCACCAGAAATTTGTTACAATTTTGAAACCAATTCTTGTTACTGGAATACTGGCAATTTCGTAACAAGGAAATGTTCACCTCGTGGTGAAATGTAAATTGTTGACAATTCGCAGCTGATTTTTCAATTTAACAAAAAAAATATGAAAACACAAAACAGAAAAAGGCAAAAATGTTTTTCCATTTTAGATATTTATACAAATTCAAATAAATTTAAGGGGCCGACAAGTGCTCAAGTTAACTATGTAATGGAGATTTGGTCACTGCTGTCCCGCAGGTTATTTTTCTTTCTTTTTCTTCTTTCTTTTACATATCCAAAAAAAAGTAACAAGATTTTGTTTGTTACAACTCAAAATATTATTCAAAACAGCTTTAACTAGCTTGTTACCTCCTTTCTGGCAGGTAACAATTTTTGTAACTATTGTCACGGTGACAATGAATCGGAATACCGATTTTTTAACCAAAGTAGTCTGTTGTAACTGTGGTGAATATTGTAACCACGTCAGAATAGACCGGTGAAAGTACTTTTTGGTAAACTATAGGTACTCTGTGGTATAACACAGTACAACATTTTTCAGCTCATTGGTTTGGGACTTAATTCTGAGAACTGCACATGAAAGTAGCCGCAAACAGAAGAAGTTATGCATCATTCGTTTTGTCTAGTTACATGTCATTATAATATCGATATCAAGCTAGTAAGTACCGTATAGGGGAATTTGTCACGTTTTAAGCTCTTTTGTTTGACAATACTCGAGAACCACTAGTCCGATTTAGCTGAAACAAATTTAAAAAAAATTACTAATTACATTTCCTTTAATTTGTTCATATAACGTTTCCCTACAAAAGCAACAGTTTCACTTTTCCATTTATCAAATGATTTTGAGTTGGGTTTATTTTGTAGTAGTTACAATAAAACTGTTGTACTCCGTGGTGTATGTTTTACGTGGAATATTACTTATGATAACCATACGCCACCATATAGTATTTTAGTTATGTCAAACAAAAGAGCATAAAACGTGACAATTTCCTCTATACGATACTTACTAACTTGAAATCGATATTATTTATCATGGCATGTAACTTGACAAAACGAATGATGCAGAACTTCTTCTTTTTGGGGCTACTTTCACGTGCAGTTCTCAGAATCATGTGTTGTACTGTGTAATTATTTTTTCTTTTTGTACTTTGTATTGATTTTGGTACCAATAAAGTACTCTTTGATATCATAAATGTTCTTTTTAGTACAATAAATGTACTTTTTTGTGCAATAAATGTACTTTTTTGTACCATTGGTTTTTGGTACTAATAAATTATTCTTTTAAGTACAGTAAATGTACTTTTTAGTACAATAAATTTACTTTTTAGTACAATAAATTTACTTTTTAGTACAACATACTGTACGAATACTGTGCATCAAATTTTAACTCTTTGGGAATAAAATACAGCTTTATCACGCCCCATCCCCCAATGATTTAAAATAATAATGTCATCCTCACATTCATATTAGTGTTGCAGTGTGCTATCTGTGTACCAAATTGTATCTTTCTAGGACTTATATACAGATTTGTCACGCCCCCTACCCCCAATGATACAAAATTAAAATGTCATCTTCACATTAATATTAATGTTGCCGCGTGCTATCTGCTCAAATTCTATCTCGCCAGGGCTAAAATACAGTTCTGCAACGTTTACTCCGCCCACTGATCGAAAAATGTGAATTTCGTATCAAATATTATCCCCCTAGGTCTAACAAAAGTTTTGCCAAGCCCACTCCGTCCATTGTATCAAAAATTTAAATTTCGTCTGCATATTCATATTCGTGTTTTCGATTACGATCTGGGTATCAAATTGTATCTCTCTAGCTCTAAAAAAATTTTTGCCACTCCCACTACGCCCATTTGGTCCAAAATTATAATTTCGTCTGCATATTCATATACGCGTTGTTGAGGACTGTCTGGGTATCAAATTTTTACTCTTTAGCTCTAACAAAAATTTTGCCACGCCCACTCCGCCTACTGATCCAAAATTAAAATTTATTTCGCATATTTAAATTCGTGTTGCCGAATACTATCTGTGTACCAAATTTTATCGCTCTAGGGCTTAAAAACAGTTTTGCCACATCCCCTCCGCCCACTTATACAAAATTAAAATTCCGTCTACATATTAATTTTCGTTTTGTGTACCAAATTACATCTCTCTGGGACTAAAATACAGTTTGGTTACGCCCATTCCGCCCACTGGTCCAACATAAATATTTCGTCTGCTGATTCATATTCGTGTAGCCAAGTACCATCTGAGTACCAAATTTGATCTCTCTGGGGCTTAAGTGTAGTTTTACCACGCCCTCTTCTCCCTCTGATCCAAAATGAAAATTTCGTCTTCATATTTATATTAGTGTTGTCGAGTACTATTTGTGTATCAAATTGTACCTCTCTGGGACTAAAATACACGCCCTCACCGCCTACTGATCCAAAATTAAAATTTTGTCTGCAGATTCATATTCGCGTTGCTAAGTACTATCTGGACATCAAATTTTATCTCTTTAGCTCTAGAAAAAATTATGCCACGCCCACTCCGCCAACTGATCCAAAATTAAAATTTCGTCCGCATAAACATATTTGTGATGCCGAGTACTATTTGTGTATCAATTTTTAACCTTAAGGCCTAACTAGAGTTTTGCCACGCCCACTCCGCCCACTGTTCCAAAATTTAACGTACCGTATTTTACGTATTTTACCGTATTTCAGACCATTTGGAACCTAATCCAATGTTAACATATTTATTTTACTGCCTATGATTGCTACGCTTAGAGTAGTTCAACTATTTTCATATCATATTTTCCATGCGCCACCTATAGCATATAAATTGTACTATACTTTTAAGCTTAATCAAACCTACAAAGAATACCTAGACGACCACTCACACACACACAAATATCTATTGATTTATATTTGTATAGGTTTCCGTTTGTCTCTCTCATTATTATTATTTGCTTAACTCTTAACTCATGCGTGCGTCGTATCCTTCCCCCTCTATTGTGTATAGCCTAGCATATTGCACCAACAGTCGTCAAAACACATACAAATTGTTATTATATACTACGACAACACAATAGCGATATAAGTAAGCAAGGCATACAACAAGTCCCAAATATAGTATCAAGCTGTAGGCGCCTACCATTATGTGTTTTAGGCTTGCAGTCACAAACGCTTACCGCCAAACATAAAATTGTACGTGTCACATTTAAAAAATCATTATGGGGCCATAAAAAGCTTTACTCTGCTTTGAACCACAAATATTCCCCCGCACTTTGTTGTTGCCTATTGCTTGCGTAGCCGTTAAGCAATGATGCGTGTAATGACAGTTACAAAAGTGCCAGCATTCGAACATTAACGTCAACGTCTTGTAAAGCTCTAGGACATAGGAAGTACTGGATCTAAACAGTATTATGCTTACATGGGCGGATGATGGCGTTTGTAAGAGGGCGCAATGTTGTCGATGATGCGTGTGCGTGTGCGTGTGCGTGTGTGTGTGTGTGTGTGTGTGTGTGTGTGTGGTTGCTATGACATCTAATGAGTTAGAACTACATACAAATTATTTCTATGTTATCTGGCAGTTAATAAAAGTTTAACAAGAACATTTATGACGTCTAATTAATGTCTAGCGTATTTGAAATAAACGTTCTTAGCGATAAGATTTTGATTGACTTGCTTGCGGTAGAGTTTATGTAGCAGGAGGCATTTACTACTTGGAACTTGGAGAGCAGGCGCTTATCTTACTGGCATAGCATAGAAATAGTTCATATTAGTTAGAAATACGTGAGGGCGCATGGTAATGGCTGTAAGATAATTAGGTAACTTAGGTAGAAAAACAAAAACTTGAGAAGTAAATGAACTTGTGCCAATGAAAATCAAGGTGTTTCATTGAAATTACATTGACTGGGTCAGGGTAAATATACGGTAGCAGTTTGTGGTAACATAATCTCTATCAAATAGGCTTGATAAGATATAGAAGGTGTTATACTGAGATTTTTGGCCTATGAGTATGTTATCATACAGATAAAGTGTTAGGTAACATTGGTTTTATACTGATAGTAATACATATTCAGCCCAGTTTAAGGGAAATGAGCTCCCTGGGAGTTAATTTTTTCCCAGAACAGAATCAGCCTATTCTAAACTGTTGGGGAAGATCATAGCTGGGAGACAAGTTTCCAGTATTCGAAGTCAGATGTTTTGCTTTTGCTAAGACTAAAAGTTTACACAGCAATTTTTAAGAAGTTAAAACAGATCCCTTGGTGGTTTTTTGACGTTTTGTACTATTAAAGTCCTTTTTGATATAATAAAAGTACATTGTGATACAATAAAAGTACTTTTTGATACAAAAATATAATGGTTGCCACATTAAAATTACTTTTTGGTATAATTAAAGTACTTTGCGGTACAATAGAAGTACTGTTTGTTATTTTTTGGTGCAATAAAATTACTTTTACAAAAAAATTACATTTTGCTACAACAAAAGTACTTTTTGGTTCAATCACTGGTATTTTTAGGTACAATAAATTCACTTTATGGTACAATAGTTGTACTTTATGCTACAATAAAACTACTTTCTGGTACAACATTGTACTGTTTCGGACAACAAAAATAATATTTGATATAATAAAAGTACTTTTTTAAAAATTATGTGTAATCTTTTTGGTACTACATTTTTAAAATTACAGTCTAAATGAAACTTTTTATTACCAGCTCTGTACTATTCTTGGTACATGAGTACAATTTCCGGTACATTATTAAAATGTTTGCTACAATAGTACTATTATTGGTATATCGGTGCTAGCTGCAGTTAATAGTTGGCATGATTAAAGTACTTTTGCCACAATAACAGTACTTTTTAACACAATTTAAAAACTTTTTACCACTAAAATATTACTTTCTGTTACTTTGAAAGTACTTTTTTGCACAACAAAAGTAAAAAGTTGACCTTTTGGTGCGAAAAATGTAGCTCTTAGTAAATAAATTAAATTTTTCTTACACTAAAACTTCTTTTAAGTACAATAAAAGTACTTTTTGATACAATAAAAGTAATTTTTAGTCATAACTTAAGTACTTTTTGCTGTAATGAAAAACTTTTTAATACAAAGTACTTTGTGGTACATTGAAAAAACTTTTTGCCACGATTAAACCTTTTTGTAAAAAAAATTTTCCTTTGATGGACAATAAAAGTACTTTTTGGTACGATATAATTACTTCTTGGTACAATAAAAGTATTTTTTTTACATTGAAAGTACTTTATGGTACTTTGGACTTTAATGGACAATAAAAGTAAATTTTTGTGCAATAAAAGTACTTTTCACCACAATAAAAGTACTTTGTGATACATTAAAAGTACTTTTTGGCACAATAAAAGTACTTTTTGGTGCGATAAAAGTACTTTTTTTTGCATTGAAAGTACCTTATGGTATATTGGAAATACTTTGTTGGCTCAACAAAAGTGCTTTTTTTGCACAGTTTAAGTACTTTTTGGGTGCAATAAAAGTACTTTTTACCTCGGTAAAAAAACTTTATGGTACATGGAAATACTTTTTTGGCACAATAAAAGTTCTTTTTGGTGCAATAAACTGTACTTTTTAAACAATAAAATCACTTTCATTTACAATATTAGTAATTTTTTAAAAATTCTGTGAAATGTACCTTTCTTTATTTTTGTCTATATTAATGTATTAGTACTGTTTTTGGTAAATAAGTACTATTTTTGGTACATTAGTACTAATTTTGGTACTGTAGTTGTTTTAGTTAGTTGTGGTACAGTAGTACTAATTTAAGTACAGTAGTATTAATTGGTACAGTAACACTAATTTGGTATATTAGTACGAATTAAGGCACAAATACTTGGTACATAGGTATTATTTTTGTTACATATGTACTATTTTTGGTGCAATAATACTATATTTTGTACATGAATAATAAAAAGACCTTCTGATACAATAAATTGTACTTATTTTGTGCTTCTTAAAAATACTTTCTGGTACAATAAATTGTACTTGTTGGTGATATAGAATGATTTTGCTACATTAAGGAATAATTTTGATTTGTTGCTTCATTAGTACTGTTTTGGTTCATTAGTACTATTTTGGTTTATTAGTACCATTTTTGGTACATAAGTCAAATATTTACTAAATTTTTAGTAATTTTGCTACATTAGTACTATATTTGTTACATTAATAACAAAAGTACTTTTTGGTACAAATAAGTGTACTTATTTGGATAAAAGAATTGCGGCTTAATAAACATTTCATTAAATAAAAATACATTCTGGTACAATAAATTGTAATTTTAGGCCCTATAAAATAACTTCTTGGTATGATAAAATTAATCTTTATGTACTTATTTTGCTACATTAATTAATATTTTTGTTACATAAGTACTATTTTGGTTTATTAATAAAATTTTTGGTACTTTAGGAAAAATTCTGCTACATTATTAGTAATATTTTTGCTACATTAGTACTATATTTGGTACATTAATAACAAAAGTACTTTTTGGTACAAATAATTGTACATTAGTACTTATTTGGATAACAAAATTTGCTTCTTAGTACAATATATGAATTGTACTATTTGGCGTTTTAAAATTACTTCTTGGTATATTACCTCTACATTAGTACTATATTAAGTACATTAGTGCTATTTTTGGTACATAAGTGAAATTTTTCGTAACTATTTTTGATAAGTACTATATTTTTGAATATTATTGTTACATGAGTACTATTTTTGGTACATTAGTACTGTATTTGGTACATTAATAATAAATGTAATTTTAGTATTCTAAACTGTACTTTGTGGTACATTTGTATTTTTATTGGTACAATAAATTGTACATTTTTAAACAATAAAAGTACTTTTCGCTTCAAAAAATTCTAGTTTTTGGTACAATAAAATGTACTTTTTGTTACAACAATAGTACTTTTCAATACAATAAATTGAACTATAATTGTACATTAGTATTATATTTGGTACATTAAATATATAAGTACTTTTTGGTACAAATAAGTGTACTTATTTGTATAAAAAAATGCTTCTTAGTACAATATTTGATAAAATAAAAATTCATTCTGGTACAATAAAATGTACTTTTAGCGCTATATAATTACTTCTTGGTATGATAAAAGTACTTTTTGGTACAGTAGAACTATTTTTGGTACATCGGTACTATTTTTGGTACATTAGTAAAATATTTAATAGTTACTACTATTTTTGATAAGTACTACATTTTTTAATATTTTTGTTACGTGAGTACTATTTTTGGTACATTATAAATAGTTTTTGTACATTAGTATTGCATTGGTTAAATTTATAACAAATATATTTTTAGTGCACTAAACTGTACTTTTTGGTACAGTATAAATTCTTGTTGGTAATTGTACTTTTTTATACAATAAAAGTACTTTTTAGTACAATAAATTACTTCTTGGTTAGATTAAATTACTAAATGGCAAATTAAAAGTTCTTCTCGCTACAACAAAAATACTTTTTCGATACAATAATTTGTAAATTTTTACAATAAAATTACTTTGTGGCACATCAAAAGTACTTTGCGTTACAATAAAAGCAAAAATAATTTACAGCTCCAACATCGCGATGCGTGTCGCGACTCATTTATTTGAAATTCCAGCGTATTGCGAGCTAATCTTTAGAAAGAATTCCTAACCCCTTCCTAAGCCAGTAAAATGTTTTGCACTTTTATAATTAAAATGTTAAATACTTTCATTTTTTGATACAACTTTCCTTTAGTTTGTTGGCGGAATTATTTCCAAAATTAATCACAACTTCTCCTCATTATTAACATTCGTAACACCCACTTTCTTGCCGGGGAATAGTTTCCCACGTTCGAAGTTCGTTTAGAGCATGGGAAAAGAGGGAAATATCGCGGGTAGATTTTATTTAAAAAATTAAAAAAAATCCAGGAATTGTTATTCAGATTCAGATTGTAATTGTCCAATCCCACGTTAAATTATGGTTATAATGATCACTCACCTAATGATACAGAAGTTTATAAAACTATAAAACTTTAAAAGTTTAAAAAACTACTTTTGCAATTTTAATGCCTAAGTTTTGAACAAATGGTTCAAATTCTTAACAAATTTCCGAATTCACTTAACCAATATCTTTTTCACATATTGCAATAGCACATGTATGTTATTTTCCTTTGTCATCATAGCCAACTAACTTTGCTACTTTCAAAATGTTCACCCATATATCATTTTTATTTCAAATTTCTTTCTTTTAACTATTTGTTAGCATTTGCTTTTCTTTTGTACGTTTACATCCTTTTGCAATATCCTTTCTTTTCTTTGCAATCTTTGTGTGCAATAACTTGCTCCAATCTCTACCAACACGTTTGGTCGTTTTAAAACTCTGAAACTAAGTGTTAAACGTCTGCACCTTATTTAAGAATGTAACTTTATTCCATGTATCCATTGCTCCCTAACGATCCACCTACCTACATCCATTCATCTTTGGTATTACGTGACTGAAAGTTTCTTGTAAAGGATAACACGGAAGGACTTCTCTAACCCTGTGGCCGAGGGTGAACAAAAAACAAAGCAGTAGAGTATGAACATAAATGTAAAAATAAATTTATTGGAAATTAAATTTTTAATACGACCAACGTTGCGATTTGCCACCACATAAGCAAAAAAAAAAGCTGCTGAAACTGTATAATATGCTTAACACATTTTTATTTCTTAATTTTACAACAGTTTCAGTGTTTATTATACCGTAACATTTAACGGGGTTTTTGTATAGCATAAAATTTGCATATTTTGCTCCCCTCTTCTTGTTGTTTTTGTTGCCTTTTTTATGAAATCAATAATGAAATCCTCTTTAGTTTTATTTATTACACAGCTTATTTTTTATATATTTATTATATACCAAAAACAACAAACACAATATGTATATAACAACACTTGTGTGTGTGTGTGAATGTGTACGGTAGATAATATCAAGTGAGAGCACTGATGTTATCAACAGTACATCCATTAATATGTCCTGGTGTTTATCCTTGTTTCCAGCGTTTGAAAAAAACTCACAAATGTGCACAAAATGTATGCAAAACTCTTTTCATGAGAGTGTTTGAGAGGTAAATGTGACACAAACTCTGTACCGTTGAGCATGTTAACATGCAAACACATCTCGCTAAGTGTCGGAAAACGATGTTGCTCTTTTTTCTGACTCCCGTCGTGTGTGCGATAAAGATGACACAACTCATATGTGCACTGAGAAACGAAAATACCCAAACACGGAGTAACACATGAATATTCATATAGAGAAAAAAACACATACATACATATATTTACACATATACAGCTATATTTCTTCTTCTTCTCTACCAATCTTTTAGTGTCGCTCGTTTATGTGTGCACACCATCTTTGAGTGCTCAGGAAAAAATTGTACAAAAGAGTTTTGTTATGTGTTGACTCTGTGTGCGGAGCATCTTCGATCATTAAACTCTTGTGTTTTGAGTTCGCCTGCGCTCATTACCGACGTTTAAAATGTGTTGAGCAGAGTGTTTTGGAGTCTTTTCAATCCCTGCTTGTTTCCCTTGTTGTCCGTTTGCACTGCAGCAGACAACAGATTGCTATTGCTTTCATGTCAAAAGCTTGCTTAGCCTGCTGTTGTTGCCGTTTTGTGTTTGTTCTCGTATACGGATTTTCTTTTTTGGTTCAAATTGATTTGAGGATTATCATCTCTTGTTGGCCCAAATAGACATTTGCTTTAATGGTCTTTAGTTCGTATTATGAGTAAAAGAGGGGAATTTGTACGAGTATGAACGAGGAGAAGTGCATTTGGAAATTTGAATTTTTTTGTTTGTTTATATTTTAAGATATTTTTAGAAATGTACTTGTATGTATGGATACGCAATTGAAAGAAATTTGAAATCTTTTGGGATACAGAAACAAAAAGTTTGTGAAAGTAAAATTTTGTAGAAGAGAAATATGTTAGTTGGCCTCTAAAATTTGCGCAGTACATATGTAGAAAATTTTCAATAAATCAAGTAAATGCATAATTTTATTGACATTAACAAATGCATTAATTTATGTACATATTTTTCAATTACACTATGATACACCAAAAAAACATCAGTGTTCCCACCGCACAATGGTCGGATCTGTAAAAATTTTGACCTTAATATGAAGGAGACTTCTAATGAACATAAAAGATGGTACTAAGGGGGTTTTGGGGTCGCTGAATTTTAATCCGGAGTAAAATTTGGAAAAAACAAAATGGCGGACATCATTAAAAAAAAAAAAAAAATGCTGGAATTCAACCATTTTGTGGGTATAGGGGTTTTGGGGTCGCTGATTTCGAATTTTAAATCAAATTAAAAAAAAAAAACAAAACGGAAAATACAAAATGGCGGAAATAAATAAAAAAAACCCTGGAATTCAACACTCGCTGGTTTCGAATCTGGAGTGAATTTTTTCAAAAACATAATGGCGGATACAAAATTCCGGACATTTTGTTTAGGTGAATTCCAGCATTTTTCGAAAGTAATGTCTGCCATTTTGTTTTTTTTTTCTAAATCTGACTCCGGATTCGAAATCAGCGACCCTAAAAAGACCCCAGTGATATGTTTCATGCATATCAGAAGTCTTCTTAATTTTCGTAATAATTTTTTTAAAAAATTTTAATTTATTTTTTTTTTTGAATTTCGGTCTGAGAATTACGATTTCCGACTAATGTGCACTGTCTATTATTCTACTAAAAAATTTTGCCTCTTTCCGTGATTTTTAGATAAGGTGGTAGTGTTTAGATATATTTTTGGTATCTGAGTACGATTCATGTACCAAAATAAGTAATAGTTTTAAGTCACTGAAACTATTTTTGTTACTTTTGTATAATTTTTGGTATAAACCTACTATTTGGTACGCTAGAACTATTTTTAGTAGATGGGTATTAATTTTGGTACATAAGTATTATTTTTGATACGTCAGTAATATTTGTGGCATTTTAGCACTATTTTCGGTACATAAAAATTTAATTTCTCTTTACATGGTATGTTCGGTACAGAAGGACTATTTTTAACACATTATTAAGATTTTTAATACAAGTACTATTTTTTGTACATGGGTACTATTTTTAGTATATTAGTAAAAATTGTAATACCTTATTACTATTTTTGGTTTATAAGTAATATTTTTGTTACAAAAGTACTATTTTTGTTTCATCAGTACGATTTTTGCTACATTAGTACTATTTTAAGTACATTAGTACTATTTTTTCTACACAAGTATAGTTTTTGGTACATGTGTACTATTTTTGGTACATTAGTACAACATTTTGTACTTTAGTATTATTATTATTTTTGGAACATTAGTACAAATTTTGGTACATTAGTATAATATTTGAAACATTAGTATTATTTTCAGTACATAAGTACTAATTTTGGTACATTAGTACTATATTTGATACTTCTTCTTCTTCTTCTTTACTGGCAGCAACAACAGAAATTCATCTATCAGTAGCCGCACGTAGAAAAAAAAACTATATTTGATACATTAATGTTATTTTTGGTACACGGGTACAATTTTGGTACATTGGTACAATTTACAAATAGTATATAAGTACTTTTTGTAATATATAAGTAATATTTTTCTTACATGTGCACTTTTTTAGGGAAAACTAGGTACTAGGAAAAACTTTGCCACATAAGTAGATACTATTTTTCACATTTGCACTATTTTTGGTACATACATAAGTACTGTTTTAAGTAGATTATTAATATTTTTGTTACACCAGCAATATTTTTGGTACATTTGTGCTATTTTTGGTATATTAGCAAAATATTTGCTAAATTATTTCTACTTTTGGTACATTAGTACAAAATTTTGTACATTAGTACTATTGACCATTATTTTTGGTACGTTAATACTAATTTTGGTACATTAGTAATAATTAAGGTACACTAGTACTATTTTTGGTACACGGGTATTATTTTAGGTACATGGGTCCAATTTTTGGTACATTAGTAAAATTTTTAATACATTAGTACTATTTTTGCTATATAAGTAATATTTTTCTTACATGACTACTATTTTTGGTACATTAGTTAACTTTTGGCCACATCAGTGAGTAAAATTTTCCAAACATTAGCACGATTTTTGGTACATAAATAAGTAATATTTTTTTTAGTACATTAGTACTATTTTTGCTACACAAGTAATATTTTTGGTACAGTAGCAAAATATTTGCTACATTATTTTTTGGTACATAAGTACAATATATTGTACATTAGTACTATTTACTATTATTTTTGGTACATTAATACTAATTTCGGTACATTAGCAATATTTAAGGTAACATTTTTGGTACGTTAGTAAAACTTATAGTACATTAGTACTATTTTTGCTAAATAAGTAATATATTTCATACATGAGTACTATTTTTGGTACAAGTAGATACGTATAAGTAGTAGATATATATAAGTACTATTTATGGTATTTGAGTACTAATTTTGTTACACTACATTTGTGGTACATGTGTACTATTTTTGGTACATTAGGAAAGCTTGAAATACATTAATGCTATTTTTTGCTATATAAGCAATAGTTTTCTTACATGAGTACTATTTTTGGTACATTAGTAAACTTTTTGCCACATAAATATTTTTTTTGATACATTAGCACTATTTTTGGTACATACATAACTTCTATTTATGGTACATAAATATATTTTTGCTTCACCAATACTATTTCTGCTACATTAGTAAATTTTTTGCTACATTAGTACTATTTTTGGGATATAAGTTATATTTTTGGTACATGAGTACTATAATTGTTACCTCAGTACTGGTTTCGGTTCATCAGTACTAATTTTGTTACATAAGTTCTATATTTGGTACATAAGTTCTATATTTGGTACATGAGTAAAATTTTTGGTACATTTGAAATTTTTTTTTTTAGGACATGAGTACTAATTTGGTTTCAACAGTAATATTTTTCTACAATAGTATATTTTTTGCTACATTAGTACTACTTTTTGTACATTATTAATATTTGTGGTACTATTTTTTACATCAGTAATGGTTTTGGTACATCAGTACTAGTTTTGGTACATGAGTTCTATATTTTGTACATTTACAGGTACACGAATGCCAATTTGGTCCATTTGTACATTAGAAATATTTCGTACATTAGTAATATTTTTGGTACAATAATACTATTTTTAATACATTAGTACTAATTTTGTTATATTAGCACCATTTATGGTACATTCGTACTTTTTATAGTACATACATGAGTACTAGTTCTATTTAAGAAAACCTCCAGACAACTTAAAAAATATTATATAGGTATTGGCAAAAAATGTTCAGTTTTGGATAAGGGTCGTGAATTCACATCTCATATGAATAAAATTAAATCTTTTTTTAAGAAATCGATGCCGGAAATTTAATGTTATTTACAATAATGTGACAATATTCACATTTTGAGAAAAATTTAAAATTTTTCCTGGGGGCATATACAATTTAAGTGATCAAAGCTAAATCAAATTCTGTATCCTATTTTTATAAAATTTAATATAGAATTTGTGGCAAAAACAAACCGTGATTTTCATTTTCAAAAAAAAAAAAAAAGTTATTGTAACCACAAATACTATACCAAAAAAAAGTGTGATTACTAGTGACGATTTCTTTTTTTAATTTTGTTTCATAAAAAAAGATTAATATCCTTTTACACTCCATGAATGTGGTATGGTATGTTGTGAATTAACACGCTTTCATTTTTAGATTCGCAACTAACGGCAACCAACGGCAAGACATGTCGATTGACTCGACTCTATGCTGCGAAGTTGCTGTCGACAACATCGAGGGGGCCAGCGATGAAAGCAAAATGTAGATGACTTATGATAGGAATCGAACTATTGATTCCCCGCATATTGTTTTAATCACCACGGCTGGTCCCCTTCAAATACTATACCAAAAAAAAAGTGTGGATACTGGTGTCGATTTTTTTTTCGTTTTGTTTCATAGTTTAGTTAATATTTTACCATTTTACACAGAGAAAAAAATAATCACGTATATACAATTAATTTTCTAATTGTAATTAAACCTACAATGGCTTTTGTATATTCAAATACAGATTTTGTTGCTTGACTGTTCTATTGTTGAAAATGATGTATTTAATATCTTTAATGAATTTATCACATTTACAACATATTTAATTGATTTGATTACATTGTTGTCGAATGTATTATTGACTATCAACAATTGTTTTTAATTACTTAAAATGTGTTGTCGACACTTTTTAATGAGTAATTAATAATTTCGCAGAGATCAACAAAAGATTAATTTTGTTCCCCAGAGTTTTATTAAATTTCAATTTATTTAATTTTATTCAGTTCTATTGTGTTTTTATCACACAAAAACTCCTTTCCATAAGGTCTTGCCCTGCTGTCTTCTCCTAAATCTTTCAAGACGTTTAGGCGCCCAATCATCATTTATCAATGCCGGCATATGGCCCAGATATAAATCTGGCTTTCCTATTTTGTTTAGGCGGGGTGAATAAGACCGCAATGTAAATGAATATTAAAAAAATAAGCATACATATATATGCTTAGTGTTTGTCCCGCACAGTTTTGCAAATAGCATTCATTAATCATTTGCGTAAATTGTTTTGGCGTAAGAAAGCAAGTGTACAAAAAACTAAACTTGAAGGCTGGGTAACGTAATTTATATAACCTCCACCACAACAGCACCAAATTGATTCTTTTGTTTACAAATAAAAAAAAGAAATACATAAATGTGTGCCCGTCTGTATCCTGCGCATATATTAATATACAAAAATAAACATAAACATTTACTTACATATATTGAAGTTGGTTTATATACTAGTACAATAATTTTACTATAGATGACGCTTATTTTACTTAAATTACACAAATAAATTTTTAAGTTTAACAACTCAGAATTTTTCGACATAATCAACATTGTAAACAGAAAAATATTAATTTTCATTTTATCGCTAAGTATAATTATTTTCTTAACTTTAGAAACAAATATACTTAGCGTTATTTGGAGGCGGCGTCATAAGTCTTCTATAAGAAATTCTCTCTTTAGGTACATAATTATTTCGAATTGTTGTCATTTTCATGAACAAATATTCGTTTAGTTATTGTTGTTGTAATGAGTTTAAGGTTCTATGTATATAAATTTAAATGTATTTACTTTACAACATTCATTAGGAGTCTATTTACAATGAGCTATGAACTAAAATAAGATAGAACAATACTGAGGTTAATTGACATCCTTGATGTCCTTTTAGGTAGGAATTTGTAATTAGCAAATATTGATTTAGTTAAGATAACAACAACGGTAATAAACGAAAGCGAAACAAAACTATGTAACTTGGAATCCTTAATGTCCTTCGATATAGAAAATGTATGAGATGAATATGTGTGTATTGATGAGCACCATTTGAGATGTTTGTAAAATTGATAATAGTTAAAATATTTTATTGTATTTTTAATTGAGCAACACTAGTTTCAAGTTATGGGCATTTCCATTGTGACGGGTGTGACCATGATACTCACATTTTCGATTATAATTTATAAAGAAAAAAATTATTATTAAAAAAACTGTGATTACCAAGAATGTTAAGTTTTAAATCGTTTAGTAACAGGTAGACACTGAAAGAACTTAAGAATATCTATTAGAAGACAACGACTACTGTGGCCTTATGAATTTTAACTTTTACAAAATTATGACTTTCAGGTTAAATTCCGTAGAAAGTCCACAATTTATGTAATGTAGATAATTGTTTATATTGTTTTTGATTCTTGCTGTTCGCAAAAAACTGAATTTTTTTAATAAAAACGTAAAAAAGACGGGTGTGACACCACTTTACGACGGGTTAATATCGATTTGAAGTTAGTAAGAATCATATATGTTTGACATAACTCGAGAACCACTAGTCCGATTTAGCTAAAACAAATTTTAAAAAATTAATTTCTTTAAACTTTTCATATAACGTTTCCCTACATAAGCAATAGTTTCACTTTTCCAAATGATGATCTAATGATTTTGAACTGTTGTACTCCGTGACGTATGATTTACATGGAATATTACTTATTATAATCATACGCCACCATATAGTATTTATGTTATGTCAAACAAAAAAGCCTAAAACGTAGCAAAATCCCCTATACGATACTTACTGACTTCAAATCGATATAAAATTATTATGGCATGTAACTTGACAAAACGAATGATGCAGAACTTCTTCTTTTTGGGGATACTTTCACGTACAGTTCTCAGAATCCTTTGTTGTACTGTGTTATTAATATTCGTCAACAATGCAATTGCGTAGTATGGTCGGAGGTCCACTAGTATACTTTATTTCTAAGCAAATTAGTTTCTTTATCTATAAGTACAATGTTCAATAACATAATTTTTATGTTATCTGTTTTTGTCTTTACAAAAACCAATGGAAATATTTAACTCATGTTCAATTCCATTTGAAATATATATCAAACATAACTTTTTTTTAACAAATTAACGATATTTCCGACCCTTCGTTGAAAGTTTGTTTAGTTCAATCATATTGAAAACTCTTATATACCAAACAAAGTGTATTCTACCCAATTTAATTTGCCCCAACCATTAGCAAACCATTCCACCAAACTGAGACTATAAGGATGAAAGTTGGCTAAATATATGAAAATTTAAATTTCATAAAATTTTCAAACAAGCAACATATTGAGAGGAAGCGAACTTAAAAGAGGAAAGAGCAAATAAAAATGTATATGGGTACATATATATATATATTTCTGTGTTCACGCGTGTGTGTATATATAGTACAAATGAATGTTGGACAAGTTTGAGAAAAATATTCAACAAGTTTTCATATCTGCAAGCTAAACAGCAACGACGATTCAGTCGTTGCTGTATTTATATACCCTAAAAATATATATCATATATCATAATGGTTCATTTACACTAAGAAAAAAATCACAGTTCAATTCAGTTTTGGTAAAGCTAAATATAAATTAGACAAAATTTTATTATTTAGTAATATAATCAAATTTTTTGAACACTTGTTTAAATATTTAAGTATTTAGTTACAGAAAACATTTGGTCACGCCCGTCCCTGGGTAAAAAATGAAGACTTCCAAAAGCCATAACAAACAAAATGTTTGAGTTTTCTTAAACTGGATCGACATGAAATTGTTTTGCTACTGGCCGTGAGATAAGTTTGTTCGAGAAAAATGTTAGGAGAGAAATACTAGTGAGAGTCGGTAATACATTTAACTCCTCTAGGAGGCATCATGAGAGCGGCTGGAGCTAATTTGAAAAAAAAGTATAAAAATAAATATAAATTGTGTGGAAACCATCTTAAGGGTTGAAAATAGAGGATATATGTTTTCCGAACTGTTGGGGTTGCAAAAATATTAGGGGTCGCTCATACATTTGACTCCTCTAGGGGCTGCTTTAAGGCAGTTAGAGCGGTGGGAGAAATATGAGGGGAAGATGGGGGTAGGTATGTTTGGACAAAATGTTAGGTGGGAAAAATGACTGGGGGTCGGTCACTTATTTGAACCCTCTAGGGACGATTCCGGGGCAGTTGCGGGGCTTGTTGTGGCTTTTTTTTCCCCAATACGAGAAGTTGCTCTTTAATAACCGGGGGCTCAAGTTTGATGTTAGACCCATAGTTTCTTGGGCAAATTTTCTCAGAATTCATCGTAGATTACGATTTTGGTAACCGCTTGGTCAACAAAAAAAATTTAGCTACTCTGGTGATGAAGTCCGTGAAGATAAATTCGTATTTAACTAGCAAAGACACAAACCACATTTGGTACTAGAGCACTGTTAATGCATTTAACAGAGCTCTGTTAACCGGCAAATTTGGTGGTGATTTTTTAAAAAACGTGATGTG